>CM030364.1:90052683-90123689 GCA_017893485.1 Hemerocallis citrina | reverse complement strand
AGGATACATCACACATGAGTTGTCTCTAGAACCCAACTACACTATAAGCGGTATTTAGTACTTGTATTTGCAAAGAAATTTAATACAAGTTGCTTGCCTTAACCGAAGACGAAACGAACACCAAGTATAACGGGAACGAATTCCCGGCCAACAAAAAAAACCCACGAACGAAAATCCATGAACCAACGACGATTTGCACGAACCAACAACTCAAGCACGTGCAAAAGCCCAAGAAGCAAGAGAAAAAGAGATGGCGTCGGAAGTGGAGGTGCTGGCCTTGTGCTGGTGCTACTGCTGTTGACGCACCGGCGGACGAGAGGGGCGGGAGAAATCGGGATGGATGGAGATGGAGTGGTGCTCGGGTATGTGGGGGTTGCGGCTAGGGGTGATGGCGATCGGGGTAGGGTTGCGACAGGAGGTGGTGGTCGGACTGGGGTGTGTGCAGGCCGAAATGGGGTCTGGTTGGGGTGTCGGCGCGCACAGGGGAGAGAGAGGGAGACCGGGAGAGAGAGTTAGGGTTAGGGTTTTAGTTGAGAGGGGGAGAGAATATATATAGGGAGTTGGGTTTTAGGGTTTGTAGTATGAGATGGATATTGGGTATTTGGGTTTAAGGGTCCAATAGGAGTAGAAATAGGATTAGTCTAATATGAGTTAATTAGGATAAAATTTGTATAGGATTCAAAATAGGATTGTAGGTTAATTTGGCTTTAGTAATCAAATTAGGATCAAAAGAAATGGGATTAGCAATAGGGTAACCACCCATACCCCCACGAGTACCCAAGAATAAAATAGAGAGAACAAGAACTAAATGAAGAGCAAAAAGAAAAAAAAATAACAATAACGATCAAGAACAAATCAAGGGACAAAGAAATCAATCACAAGAAGATCAAAAATGAGAAAAATGAATATATATTGAAAAACAACTCCAATATACGGTCTAGAAAAATACATGAGAGTACAAATACTCAAGAAGAAGAAAAATACATCATAAATACGAAAAACGAAAAACAAGGGTTACAGTATGCTAAAGTAAGTGAGTCGCTATATTATGGCATAGCGAGGATGGCAGTGTATAGTATTGCATCAGTTGTATGTAACTGACATGCCCACAATATTCAATGCTGGGCTTGGATTGGCAAAGGCTTAAAGCTGAATTTGAAACTAAAGACTGTTTTAAATGTTGTTGACTAAATTGTACATGTTTTGTATTGTAATCTTTATTTTTCCGCTGCGTTGATGTAAAATGAACAACATTGTACAAATAAAAGTTTTTAAATTCCTTGTAAAATTGTACGAAATGAAGTAAAGATCCTGTTGTGCTACAAATTACCATGTTAATGGAATTTGGGGTGTTACAAGGATGCAATTCATGGCCAGTAAATTGTAAAAAAAAACTGAAATCACCCAATTGCAATTAACAAAGGGTATTCAATATAACCACACTCCAATCATATCCAAAACTCAATGATTACATCCTAGCCTTAGACTAAATAAACTAGCAAGTCATAACTAATAAAATAATCCAATTATCTCTCAAACATAAAATTGAATTCAACATCCTTAATAACAATTTAATAACTAAAAATTAAAGCGAGAAAAGAAGAACTATGTAGTTGCAAAAATCGTGAGCTTCCTTCTCCCTTTTCTTCCTTTGTTGCTTTCTTCTCCATTGTCTTTTTTCCCCTTTGTTGCCCCATCTTTATACATAGCTAGATAGCCTCTTATCCCCCACATCTGCTGTTGAAAATCTGATTAACTCAAAACCAATTATCTGTTTCAAAACTGACATGGAGAAAGCTGCTACTGTAAATATGGAATTATTGGTTAAACGACTTCCATCTGGATATGGAACACACACAATTTGGAGTTGGGTTCTGCATGAAAGTTTTTGATATCTTTCTTCGCTTTCCAATGCAAGCTCCTGTAACTCGTTAAAGACCTTGAAAATAGGTTTGGAGTTTTCAATCATGGCTCGAAATCGTCCCTAAAACTTGCAAGCATGCGAGTTAGGGGCTCGAAGTGACCATTTGAACTATTCCTGAATTTTTTTAACTTTCAAACAAGCAAGACCGAAGTGCAGCCCTCCCCCGGGGCTACTCCCACAACTTGCTCCAAACAATGAACCGCAACACCAAGAAGCCAAGAGTCAAGACAAATATAATTGGAAAACCTTTGTTTCATATCAATTTCCTACTACTACGTAGGGAGTACATGATAAGTTCCTTATTCCTGGAACAAACCTGAAAGCAAAATACATCAGGTCTCTTCACTTTGATCACTCATGACGACGAGGAAGTGGGACACTTCGGTTCAGAGACGTGTTTCACTTGAGACACTTTTTCACCACTGAAGAGCCACCTCGGCTGTCTGAGCTACCTAATAGGGGTTCCAACCCATCAGATCGAGTCCTAACCTCACGATCATGAGTGCCTCCTGCATTCCCTTCCAGAAGCTAGCTTGAGGTCCTGATTACTCGCTTTAGGCATCTCCAGGGATCCATTTTCCTGAAGTCCTTTGCCCCAATACATAAGACATCTCGAACCATCAAGACGAGCATTCCTTAGATGGACAAACTCCAAGTCTTTTCCAACCAACATTGCCTTTAGCTATGCGAGCTCCAAGTCCATCACACGCAACTTATTGCAAGGCAGAGCTGCTCAGCATCCCGAGGTCCTCCCCAGTATATACGATGATCTATCAATAAAGAGAGTGATGAAGCCACTACAACGTTAGCAAACACCATAGATTTCGATCCAATGTTAAAAAGACTCGGAAAACCAACAACTCATCAACTCAAGGTAATGAGTTCGGTGCTTCACCCCTTGTTCGAACTCCTCCAATAGTTCATCGGTTATGTACAATGAGTTCCATGCTTGGCTTGCTGCTCATGCTACTCTATCAACTCACTTGATCCCTACAATGAGTTCAAATTTTGGCTCTTCCCTAGAGCTGGTCCCAAAGCTCACCAATTCCAAGCCACAAGCTCATAGTCCAAACCACTCCCTAGAGTTGCTCCCTCAAACTCCCTGACGCAACTCAGTAGGTGAACGCAAAGGAGGCAAGTATCGAGACAACAGCACTTGAAAAATCCTTGTCAACCCTCCAGTACAGCCGCTTAGCCCGTAGGGAGCGAAATCCTCTTCGAAGCTTCTAAGGGGAAAGCTACTTTTTGTATCTTGCCCTTAGAGCTGCTCATGCGGCTCAACAACCCTCAAACAAGAGGATACAACACAACAATAGCAGGAGGCAATACCGAAACATTATGAAGATCTTTAGTCGACTTCAACTCGTCACAAGTAAAGAAAAACCAAAAGTATTTGAAAGAAACTAAGTCTTCATTCAAGTTCAAAAGCAAAGGTCCTCTTTCGGGACACACCAACAACTCGTTACTTCCTACAATGAGTTAGGCGCTCTACACCCTGCTCAAGCTCCACCAACAACTCGTTAGCTCCATGGAATGGGTCGGTGCTCTGCTCTTGGGTGGGCACTCTGCTCTCTGCTCGGGTCTTCCAACAACTCCTTAACTCCATACAATTGTGTTGGAGTCCAGATCGTCCATAAAGCTTCTCCCGCAACTAGTTCACCTTCAAGCATCGGGTACGATATCCAACTCTCTCACCAAGTTGCCTCTTCCAACTTGCAGGACTCAAACAGCAAGTTCGACGCCCATCTCCTTACTCGAATTGCTCCTACAAACTTGCTAGGTTCAAACAACAAGTTTGGAGTCCAACTCCCTCCTCGAGTTATTTCTACTAACTTGTTGGGTTCAAACAGCAAGTTTGGCGTCCAACTCCCTCCTAGGGGTACCTCTACGAAGTTGTTGGGCTCAAATAGCAAGTTCGGCATCCGACTCCGTGCTAGAGTGTAATACCCCGCAAAAATATTATTTGTATTATTATTATTATTATTATTATTACCTACAAATTAGCACGTGCAACACACGTGTATTGTAATGTGTTAGTAGCACTTTTATTGTTATTTATTTATTTATTATTTTATTTATTTTGTTAGTATTGATGGAGGATTTTGTTAGTGGGCTATTAATATTAATTTAAAATTAGTATTAATAATAAGAGAATATTATTTGGGCCCATAAAAGCCCAGTCCAACAAAAGGAAGCACAAAACCCTAACCCTAATTAGGGTTGGCCGGCCATATGTAAAAAGAAGGGGGGGGGGGAGCCTCTCACTTTTGGTTGCTTTTCTTTTAGAGCTGCTTTAGGGTTTTGGAGGAGAATGATATTTGGAGGCCATTGATCAAGAATTCGACAATAGGTGGGAGTTCTTCGCTTCTCTTGATTTTTATTGTTTTTGTTATTTCAATGTAGAGAACACGCTAGGATTTTTCTAAGTACTTGTTCTAATTATTGAGCTGATATGTATAGATGCATAATAAACATAGTTTGTATGTTCTTGATGATGTATTGAATGATTTCGATGCACAAGAAGATCTAGTTGTGTTGGGTTGTTCATGAAAATATACACATGTTGTTAGGAATTCATATCATACAAATAACTCATCTTTCGAATTCTAGAATTCATGTCATAGATGATTGTAGACTTGGATATTTGATATGGATTAATAACATGAAGATCTAGTGATTATTAAACACATAAAATATCATTTTTTAGTTGATCAGTTTTTGGAGTGTATGCATGCGGGTTTTTTAGGTTTTTTATTTTGCAGACAATATTAGGGTTTTTTTAGGGTTTAGGGGTCCAATAGGGGCTCGGGTCTGGTATGAAGGGTATGTGGGTCTGGATTCCAATAGGGGTTAGGTTCAATTGTGTAGGAAGTTGTAGGTTCGAGTCTAGTAGAGGAAGGATCGGGTCGGGTCTATGATACAGTATGGGTTGCGGGTCTGGGGGTGTTTGAATGCGGGTTTGAGCTTTATTTGGACTCGGGTTTGGATCCAGGTGGTTGCAGGTTTTGGACTGAGGAGCCCGGGTCTGACATGATGAAGTTCTCAGGTTTGGGCCTTGTTTGGATTCGAGTGAGGATCCAAGGATCTAAAGATGCTAGGGTTTGGGGCTATGAGAGGCTAGGGTTTTGGGAGACATGAGGGGCTCGGGTGTTTGGATGTGTTTGAGTTGAGATGTAGTTAATTTATTCAACTTAGAACTTGTCACGCCTCACTTCCCAAAAAAAATAATACGGAATACGGATACGCGACTCAACCCAGCGAATGATTTGCATCATCCATAAGCTGTTCAGGAATCTTTACAACATCTCACAAAATAATCAGAGTCGGAAGCAAAAGAGTCAACCACACATGCAAAATTGAATTAATAAACCAACAGAATTTACTTGAAACAAAATACATTAAGCTCAAATAAATCAGAGTGGACAAGTCAAATATCCTGGGTCACATCGCCCAAATACAAAGTAATCAACCAAGTACTCAAAATACATTATTCAAAGCAACAATAATAGTAATACTAATAAGCAAAAAATCCAGCACTAATATCTCATTTTGCCAATACCGTCGGGCAGCTGACCATCCTGATCTGCAATTAATAATTGCAGGAGAAGGAAAAAGAAAACAAGTACCCGTCAATACAAGTTACGGGCCACTTATAATGTAGGATACAAGTACATGGAATAGTCAAATCTAAAATAATAGCGAAAATAAATATAGCATGGTATAACGCATCAACAATAATAATTAGCATGAATCAGTAAAATAAGGTCAACTAGCATGGTATACTAACAGTACAAATGAATGTATCAAGTATAGCGTCTTATGGCAACTAACAGTGTCCAGTAATAGTAAGTTCAGTATATCAGTGTAATAGTATAACAGTATCAGTCCAACAGTATTAGTCTTATGTTCTTACAGTCTTGTGTATATTACTATCTAGGTAGCACTTTATGCACCCCAAAATATAACACATGGTTGCTACAACAAACAGTTCTGCTTTTAGATTTCATAGTGGACCGTAATGGGGCAGTGTACTCGGGTATCAGTAACAGTATCAGTAGTAGTAAAAATAACAGTAACAGTAGCAGTAAAAGTAACACTAACAGTAACAGTATGGAACACTAGTTTCCTTCCAAGTACACGTTTCCATATTTTCCACTACTAGATTTTTCCTTAAGAAACCCCGGCTTGATCACTGTAACACCTCGAATTTGTAGAATACCGAAAATGCCTGTTTTTATATATTTTGAGCGGTGAAAAATTATTTTGATATATTTTAATTAAATATTGATATTAGTATGAATGTTTGTGGTAGATGGGTATTCTTGTTCTATTAGAGTTAAGAGTTGGGGTTTATTTATAATATTTTGCATTTGGAGGGCCTATATGTAATTATACCATATTATTATTATTATTATTATTATATATATTATCAAATTAAACCCCTCCCCATTTTTCCTTCTTTCCTTCTTTCTTCTTCTCCCTTCCGTTCTTTTCTCTCGATCCGAAAGAACCCATCCGGCCCCTTCTCTCTCCCGCCCAAATCCAACCCATTTCTCCACCGTTTTCGAATTAAATCGATGGGATGGCTAATTGAAGGGTTCTCTACAACGTGGTAGCATCGGATTTTCGAAAGGATTCCGAAAAGGTATACCCTATTTTATTTATTCGTATAAAATTAAGTGTGGTTAGTTTTATTGAGTAGAAATATTATAATAGAGAAATTTAGAGAGGTTGGAAGTGGTAGATTGGAGGAATTGGTAGATGGTTAGAGAAATTGCAAGTTGTTAATAAATTAGGATTTTGGGTTTGTAAAATAGAGATATATATATACAAGAATTATCTCTTGTATGGTAGAAAAAAAAATTGTAGTGAGCCATTAGAATTAAATGGGGAGTAGTGATTTTGGCATAAAATCGGATTATAGGGTTTATGGAATCGGGTAGAAAACTCGATCCAAATAATTGTAGAAAATGCATATGAGGGTGTAGAGTATTATGAAAGTATTAATATGAATTTAGGATTATTTTTATAGGCTTCCAGCCCAATTAAATTGGGTGAAATGGGTTATAGGTGAAAAGTGCCCGCCGGGTGTTCGGTGAAATGCCCGCGCGATATAGAGGTGAGAATTTGATGCATTCGGAGGTGTAGTTGAGTCTTATTATTATTATTAACCCTAAAATGTGAGATTAGGACAAAGGGGATTAAGGAATTTAGAAAATATGAATTCTCTTATTAGAAAGCCTCTGATCAATAAGGGAATGTTTGTATTGGGACCCAAATTCGAAATCCGTCGATGTAGCTTGGCTACTTAGGTCATTTGTAACGTGTGGGTGAAGACGGATTTGAGTTTGGAGGTTCGTAGGCCGAGTTTTGAGTTTTAAACTAATCGATCCTATAATTTCCTATTTAGGTGGAAAAAGTCGAACTTCGACTGGCTACAGGGCGGACGTGGGGCATTGTTTGCTCGATCCGTCAGGTGAGTATGTTGTATTTATAAATATTTTATACTGTGGCCGAATTTCGTTGCTTTGTGATGTATTTCGTAGAAGTTATATTAAAAACTGATTTTGAATAAAAATACGGATTTTTAAGGGTCCGAAACTGAGTTTTTGGGATATTTGAGGAAATTAACTATTTTAAGTATACAAAACCTATATTATGGGTTAATGTGACGTGTTGATATAAAAAAATTAAATATATTAAATTGTTTATGCATATTTTTATCCCGTGCATGTTTTGTGCATGTTTTTGGGGTATATAGGCCGATATAGGCAATTGGGTATATGTGGAGCCTGGTGTATGGGCTAGCATGCTATGGATGGATGTTATAAGATGTAATTAGACGAAATTAGTGATTGTGATCATGTTTTGAAAATTCGTGTAATTATAGTGCCCGTTTTGTGCATGTTTTGGGGCATATAAGCCCTTATAGGTGATTTTACTTATATGAAACATGATGTATGAGCTAGTATGCTATAATTGGATATTATCAGATTTAATTAGAGGATATAAATAATTTTGGCCCCTTTTTCTTGGAAGCCCGCATGTGTTGTGTATATTTGTGTTATATATATCATGATATTGGCTCGGGATGCAATAGTTGATGAAATTAAATAAGTGGGTGCATGTTTATATTCTAATCATGTTCGAAGACAAGTAATGGGTAACCATATGATATTATTATGTGATGAAGTATATTTTGATATGCTTACGATACGGAATAACTCTTTATAATTCTTTTATTAATGATATAACTTGGCACATTAATATTAGGTAATAATATGATATGATGGTTTTATATGTTGAATGACAGAATGTGTTCATAATGTGGTATAACGATGTGATGATTAATATTGTGGGCACTGGATATGCATTAAATGGTAAGATAAAAGATAAGATGGTACGTGTTAATAAAATGAGGTATTAATTCCCGTGATTAAAGACAAGGTGTGGCAATTATTGAATTCATCAGTGAAATGCGTGTGTTGATAAAGCTGAAAAGATGAAATGATTAATGCTAATAACAAATGGTTTTGTTGACCAGTACCTACAACAATCCTGGGGGTTTGGGCTAGACCTCCTAACGCCCAAGGACCGGCTTGGGAATAGTGGACCCAAACTATGTTTGGGGTGCGTGGATTTTATCGCCCAAGCTATCGGCTTGAGGCCCGGTTTCCCTCGATGACAGCTGTCGCGAGGAAGTACCCAGTGTACCTGGGGCGTGGTTTTTCCCTCCTGGCTATCGGCTGGGAGGAAGTACCCAGTTTACCTGGGGCGTTGTTTTTTCCTCGATGACAGCCGTCGCGAGGAAGTACCCAGTTTATCTGGGACGTGGTTTTTCCCTCCTGGCTATCGGCTGGGAGGAAGTACCCAGTTTACCTGGGGCGTGGTTTTTCCCTCGCTAGTTCGGCTAGGAGGAAGACGTAGCCTCGGACGAGTAAGACTCTGTGTGAGCATCGGACCGTGTGTTTACTGGGCTGTCGGCTTTCAGTATGTTGGGATACTGTGGCTCACTGGTCGACAAAATAATAAAATAACTTTGTGTTAATAAAAATGTGATAGCAAAAGAAAGTGTATAGTAAATTGTGAATTGTGCATGGAAAAGAAAGCGGATAATAAAATGTGAATTGCGTGTGGAAAAGAAAGTGGACAGTAAAATGTGAATTGCGTGGGAAAAGAAAGTGGATAGTAAATGTGAATTGTGCGTGGAAAAGAAAGTGGATAGTAAAATGTGAAGTGCGTGGGAAAAGAAAGTGGATAGTAAAATGTGAATTGTGCGTGGAAAAGAAAGTGGATGGTAAAATGTGAATTGCGTGTGGAAAAGAAAGTGGATAGTGAAATGTGAACTGTGCGTGGAAAAGAAAGTGGATGGTAAAATGTGAATTGCGTGTGGAAAAGAAAGTGGATAGTGAAATGTGAACTGTGTGTGGGAAAGAAAGTTGTTGTGAATAAAGTAAATGTGAAAGTGAGCGTGTTATGAGTTAGTGTATAAAAAGAAATGATAAATACAGCATGTGATTAATTTAAGATGAAAATAATAAAAGAGATGTGTTATCATGAATAATACGAAGTAATTGTATTATGTGTGTGATCATTAAAGTAAATACAGATTGATATGAGTTGTACCTCGGAATTGTGTCAAGGAACTACCCGCCCGCAATTTGTGTGGAAATTGTGGGAACTACCTGCCTTGGCATAATTCGCGGGGTGAGTGGATATAATAGTGGTAATGATTGATAGAAATGAGAAATGAAGTGAAGTGAAGATGATAAGTGATTGAAGTAAATTAATAACCAAGCTATCGGCTTGAGATGTGATGTGATATTACCCAAACTGTGTGTTTGATGTACAGTGATTATTACCCAAGCTATCGGCTATGGGATGTGATATGTTGTGGCCCCAGATTGTGTTTGGGGATTAAGTGAAAATGATAATAAGATATATTACTTATAAGAATGAGAATTTCTAAAGTGGTATAATGAGATGGAAATGAACCATAAAGCATGTTCTGATGTAATAAGTATAAGCATTCGATCAATAATGTGTTAATGATGTGATGGGGTGTAAGAGCATTGCAATAAGCAATTAGATGAATATTTGTGTTATAAGACTTGAACGAATGTGGTATTAAGAGAATATAAGCAATTGTAAGAAATGATACTGGATAGGACAAAATAAAATAAATACCCGTATTATGGGATTGGTTATGAAACTGGTTATTAAGAGAGTATGTGTATTGTGAATTGTATTCATACAAATGGTTATTAATGAAAGGAGTAATAACATACAAATGGTTATGATGCTATTATGACGATACTTGTGGAAGAATGATTATTGGGTTAGAGTAGTTAAATTGAAAAGTAATGGATGATATGTGTATTCGTACGATGCGGATGTCGAATAAGTATATATATATATTGCGGATGTCGAATAAGTATATATATATATATATACAAAGTTGATGTGAAGTATATTTTGAAATGGGGGAAGTTATGGATAATTAAATAGTTGAATGCAGGATTGGCAAAGTATTTGATATATCATTGTATTGACGATGTTGTTGTGTTCAGGATTCAGGTTGCATTATCTTAATTTGGTATTCGTAAGTTTAAATTATTTTCTTTATACTATTTTAATTTGTCATTAGATTAACAACTATACTCACACCAGAAATGGCTAACCCCTTTGTGTTTGGGGGGTTAGGGGAGTCTGAGGACTATCCTAGATCCCCCACTGTTGCAGGTTCTCATCAGTGCAGAGGTAAGGCGTGGATTGGTAGGATAAATTTTTATTTTAAAAATTTGTATTATTTAGTTATAGGAATAGTAAAATTTATGATCTAAATTGTATTATGGGTGTATAAGCATGTATATGACGATGATGAGTATAGTGTGAGGTGGTGTGGTATGTTTGTGACCCGTACCCATCTCGTTGTGGAGTACCGGGCTCTGTGGTAGGTTTTACAAGGATTTTTCTAAAATTTTACCTCGTTTTTCAAAGAAATTTATAGTTTTTAATTGATATTTGATAATCCGTTATGGGTTTGGCCCCCAGAGCATTATATTATATTGCCTGTGTGTATCTGCTCATTTTGACCTGGGGAGCCCATGAAAATATTATGTGGATTGTGAGCTACAGAATTTTGAGCAGAATTCCGTAAGCTTTTTGTGTTTCGGGGCAAAATTTACAGGGGAGGCTGCCAAAATTTTCCCTGAAATATAATTTTCTTAGTTTATGATCTAAGTGATATAGAAATTGAAAGAATTGAATTTGGAGACTTAGTTTTCAAAAAAAAAAAAATAATAAATAAATTGGGGTGTTACAATCACTTTTATTATGGTTATCAACAGACATGATAGTGCATAAAATAGTGTCAAACTATCATGGTATAATCAGTATTTGGTTCAGGGAAATAAATAAACATGCATAGATGATATACGGTCACATAAACGAGTAAGACAGTGTATGTTCATATTCAGGACAGCATGACAGTACAGTACTAAAACAGTGATTCCCTTACTAAATAAATCCAAATCTGAATCGGTTGAAGAATCTGGAAAATAGACTTTCACACGAATCCAGCGATTATATATAAGCCATATGGTATTTTACAAAATCATAACTCAAAACTGATTTGAATCCAGAAAATATGTTCATCCAGAAATCAGTAAATCGTATTTAATGATAGGAAAACAGCATTAAAACTCCTCAAATAAATCCAGAATAAATCTGGGGTAATTCCCTATATGTCTAGTATCAGAATATAAAGTTTCATAATATTCTAGTAAAATTAGTTTAGTCAACAAAAATCAGAAAATATCAAGGAACGATAGTTTGGCAAATATGGAATTCCCAACACTACTGTACGAAAACTATAATATCTCGCAAACCGTAAAACGAAATCCAAATCCGTCAAAGGGAGATGAAAATAGAAAAAATAAGATAACTTTCATATTTCATAAATATTTTCCATACAGTAAAAGAAAATAGGATGAAAATACGATTCTTTACGGAACAGCGAGCAAAATACAGTAAGTATAGCTCTCATAAACAAGCATGAAATGACGTAAAAAACTCACCAATAAAATCCACCAAAATTCTGGGTAATCCCTAGATAGGTATAGAAATACTGTGCAAAGGTTCAGATCAAAATAATATATTTAAAACTAGTATCAAAATAGTTTAGTCATCAAAATCATCAAGAAACGAAATCTGAAAATGAAATACACCTCTATAGTAAAACAATAATATCTCACACATACGAAAACGAAATCGATAAAAGTCAGAGAGTTTGGAAAGAAGACGGATTTCTCTACAATTCATGTCTAATACAAAAATTAAGAATTCTGACCTTGATATGGTTTAAAATACAAATCAAAACTGATCATCGACAAATACAGATTTTCTCTTGAAAACAAAACCAACATAAACCACACGAAACTCGTTCAAATCACAATCAAATATGGTATAGATTCTACTAAGTGTCCAAACATCATGAAATAAAGTATATAACATATTTACAACCATCATATCACATAGATCTCATCAAACACATAATTTCACCTAATTATCTTACATATATGAATAGATCAAGAACGGTCAGACCTAGTTGTTTTCATGTCGATTTTTGTGTCGTGAGGCAACTATGGTCAAATAGCACTATAGAGACAACCCATTATAGATAACACACACGAGTTGTCTCTAGAACCCAACTACACTATAAGCGGTATTTTTGACTTGTATCATACAAAAAAATTTGAGTACAAGTTAGTTGCCTTAACCGAAGACGAAAACGAAGAACACCAAGAATAACGGGAACGGATCCCGACAATGAACAAGTCCACGAAAAAGAATCACGAACCAAGCAAATGCGATAACACGTGCACAACCTCGAGCAAATGCAAACGACAAAAGACGAGAGAGAGAGAGGGATCAGGTCGGCGTCGGGGTGGCGGCTAGCTGCTACCGGCTATCGCTGCTGATCGGACAGCGGACGGCAGGACGAAAAGGAGAGAGAGATGGATGGTGCAATGGGGTTATGGTCGGGGTATGGAGATCGGGAGTTTGGCCGGGTGTGGGTGTAGGCCGACGGTGGGGGGATCGGGTTTAGGGGTTGTGGCGGCTGGGTGCAGATCTATCGGGAGAGAGAGGGAGGCCGGGAGATGGTGAGGGTTAGGGTTAGGGTTAAGGAGAGGGAGAGAGATTATATATAGGGTTTTGGTTTAGGGCTTGAAATAGGATGTGGGTAATTGGGTTAATGGGTAGTTTAGGAGTAGTAATAGGATTTGTTCAATTAGGGATTGATTTGGCCTTGGTAAACAATTAAGGATCAAAAGCAATAGGATTAGAAATTGGGTAACCAACCAAAACACCATGAACACCCAAGAGCAAAATAAAGAGAACAAGAATCCAATAAAGAGAAAAGAACAACAATTGATGAAGGACGAAGCAAAAGACGAACAGATCAACACAAAGAGCTCAAAATGAAACAAAAATAAATATATATTGAAACAACTCCAATATACGGTCTAAGAAAATACAAGAGAGTACAAATACTCAAGAAAGAAGAAAAAAATATCAAAAATACGAAAACCGAAAAACAGGGGTTACAGAGATAGTTGTTTAGTCTAGCTCGCTTTTCTTTTAATTTTTATAACTGATAAACATGAATTGTTTAATAATAACTAAAATATGATAATAGTATTCATTATTATTTGGAAAATAGATCAAGATTTAGAGGTGAGATTAATTGGGTGTGAGATCAAGATTTATGCGAGATTTGCAAGACGCGTGATGAGTAATATATTAAATTCGAGAAGTAAATGAATCAGCTTAGGGGTGTTTCGACCTAGAATTTTCTGAGTAGTTGATAACTTCTAGTTATTTGGATTACATTAACAAGTTAGGGTTATCGTAGAAAACCCAAGAGTGTGACTTTGTGTTTTTTAGTTGTGTGGATTTCTAGAGGCTGAGCAAGACCAAGGATATCGGCAGGTTGTGATTCATAGAACCGAGAATAAGCCGGTAGGGCTATTTTTCCAAGTGTTGTTGAGTTCGAGACGGTAGGGTGACACTAGCTCTACACGGTAATTGTTTATATTTGAATATAAGGACAAGCAATAGAAAATAGTTATGACGAAGTAAGAGCAAACGTGAGAAAAGGGCTCCAGGATGATATGCAGAGTGAGATCCCCAGTTTTCAGGGACGAGGAATGAAATATTTCCTAGAATGATTGCATAGTGAGATTGATTTCCAGTATTCCGGGATGAGAGCGATGCTCACCGGGTGTTTTGTGATGAGGGCTCTAGGATGACCGGCGGAGTGAGATAGTCTCCAGAATTTCAAGACGAAAGATGGAATAGGCTCCAAGATGATCTACAGATAGAGATTGATCTCCAGCGATGGCCAATACTCACAGGATGTCTAAATCTTGAATTTTTTCACGGATATAAATTTTGCATAACGATGGATTAAACCCTGAAATGAGGAGAAACGTTAGAAGTTTGCATTCGGAACCTATATTGTATGGGCTAACATAGAATTCCAAACAAGAATGCATTATAAAAGAGCATTGTGTGCATTCCGTTTGTGCATTAGATTTTAGGATCATGGCATACATTGTTGCACTTAGAACAAATTTACTTTTCGCTCAATCTTTGGCATCAAATCTTTCGGTTCATGAGAATTAGAGGATCGCTATTATTGCTAGCTTTGTGTCAGTTGCATTCAGCCCACGTGCCCACAGTTTGAAAGATTTTTGCAGGATTTGTGTTCAGTAGGTGGTTTGAACTCGAGTTTGTTGCAGACTCTAATGGAAGACCAAAGCTTGAGTTTTGTAACAAGTTGTAATTTATTTTGTAGATTTCATTGATATTTGTAATAACGATCATGTATTAAAATTTTAATTTTTTTCCCTATAATTTGTATTGTGTTTGTATTAAACTGAAATAAAAGATTCTAGATGAGTCATGGATTTCCTGTGTATGGAATTCGGAGGTTACATAGAGTTGCCTCTACAAACTTGTTGGGCTAAAACAGAAAGTTTGCCAACTCTCTTCAAGAGTCGCTCCTACAAATGGCAAGTTCGGAGTCCGACTCACTCCTCAAGTCACTTCTACAAACTTGCTGAATTCAAACAACAAGTTTGATGTTCAACTCCCTCCTAGAGTTTCTTTACAAACTTGCTAAGATCAAACAACAAGTTCAAAGGTTAGCTCTCCCTTGGAGCTGCTCCCCAAACTCACCGAATCAATCCAAGGGGTGGAAACACAAAGAGAGTACGAGTCGAGAAGAAAACACTTGGGAAATCCTTATCAACCTTCCAGTACATGCGCAAAGCCCCTCTATGGCAAAGCTCCTCTTCGTATCTCCTCGGTGCATCATCGTAGCATCCCTCAGGGACGAAGCAACTCTTCGAAGATCCCCAGTGGTGAAACTTCTCTTCGTAGCCCCTGGGCAGTGAAGCTTCTCTTCATAGCTCCTCGGGGCTGAAGTTCCCTTTCGTAGCCCCCTCAGTGGTGAGGTTCCTTTTCGTAAACCTGGGAGCGAAGCTCCTCTTCGTACCACCCCGGTGCCTCTTCGTAGCAACCCTCGGGGATGAATCTCCTCTTCAAATCTTATCGGTGGCAAAACTCCTCTTCGTAACATCTCAGGGGTGAAATCCCCTTCATAACCCCTCGGGGGCGAAGCTCCTCGAGGGTGAGGAACATTGTATTGGTGTCCAAATAGAATGAAGCTAAAATGTGGGAAAATACAGGTTTTGTGAGTAAAATGGGTAAAATATGCAAAACATTTGCCCCAAAACACGTAAAATATGCGAAAATATAGAGAGGAAAAACTTCCCAAAATGCGTAAATTAAGCGAAAATTCGCCCCAAAAACATAAAATACACAAAAATACACCTCCTAAGTGCAAATCTCGTCGTTCGGGGAAGAGGTGCTTGGGGTGGTTATCGGCGGGCTCGCCTAAACAAGGCTCCAAATCTCGCCACATCATCACCCCATAACAACCGCTTGACTCACCTAGTGGGCGAGCTCTGCTTGATGGACGCCCCAGAACGTGCCACATCATCATTCCATCACCACTGTAGCGTGCTCACCACTGGTCAATGGTTCAGATTGCAGAGGTATTATTTAATTATTTTAAAATCCTTTTTCATTTATTAATTCAAATTAATTAATCAATTAAAAATTCTGGAAAAATAATCAAAAGTCAAGATTAATTTATTAAAAATTCTAAAAAACATTTATAACTTCCAAAAATAATTATTTTTTTTAAAAAAATAACTATAAATTTAGAATAATTAATTTGAAATCTGGGAATTAATTATTAAATTCGAAAAATGGATTAAAATTTCTGAAAAATGATTTTAAAATTGGGGAAAATCCCAATTTTTAGAAAAAACACAAAAAACCCAGAAAGTTCTATAAATAGTTATGGGTACTTTACAAAGTCAGATAAGCTTTGTTAAACCCCGAGCAAGATTCATACGTCCCTGAAAGTTCCAATAAGTTCTGTAAACCACTCAGAATATACAAACTACTCCTCGAAGGCTGTAAAACTCAGTCTTCAAGAGTGGGGGCCTTATGCTGTGGGTAAAAATAGAAAAAAATTGGGACCGTTCAAATCAGGCATGAATCCTAAAGCTCTCGGGGTAAAACGGTAAATTTTAATAGATACATGCCCAACGAATGGAGCTGGGCCACTTTCATGCCAATCAACCCGATCCGACCTGCAATGAGGGGCTACTAAAGCAGCTCTAACACAAAGGTTTTCATTCATATGAAGAACCCAGTTTAAACCCCATATATGTATGGGGCAACTGCTTCTTTCTCTCTCTACATAAGAGAGTTTTAAAACTCTATCTCTTTATCAAGAGAAGAGTCCTGACTCGATATCTTCACATGGAAAGGGCAACCAACCTTATCAAAACACCGATAAATATAGATAAATCCAATATCTTGAAATTGGCCATCCGAGCAACAAAATATACCTCTCGACCACTGCAGAAACCAGGTAATTGAAAATTTGGTTCTCAAAACCCACCATATCTTTAAGTTTTCTGACTTGGGCATTTGAGGGTCTAACGCTGGGGCCAACCCCGGTGTTCCAGGCTATTTTGCAGGTCCACGGGAGTGATCATGACCGTCCATGCCAATCAAATCTCGAAGTCAAGTGTAATTTGTGGTGGTCAACATCGGTGAAAGTAAAAGATCAAATCTTTATTGTTTTCATTAAAAGAATTCATATAGTTGTTTGCTCGCACAAAAAAATTAGCAGCAACAATAGGTAAATTGTAACCCTTGTTTTTTATTTTCTGTATTTGTTGGTGTATTTTTCTTTTTGTGTATTTTTCATCATTGTATCTCCTTTTGGACCGTATATTGGATCTTCTTTTTCAATATATCCATTTATCTGATTTGTCGTCCTCTTTATTTTAATTGTTCGTGCCTATTTTAATTATTCATTTTTTTTTGTGCCCATCTAGCTTTTTTTTTATCACCCTATTATTTCCTTGTGGATCTTCTAAATTAATCTATTTTAAACCCTAATCCTATTCATAACTTATTGGATCTATTCACACCCTAATTCTATACCTAAACCCATTTAAAATCCTAATAAACCCATTAGCTAGACCTGAAACCCACTAACCTATTATACCCAAACCGAAACCCTAACTAACTGTATAAATACCCACCTATATATTCACCCTGTGCACCTTAACCCTAATTCCTATTCATCCCCTAGCCGTCTTCAACCTTACCCCTGTCCACCTTTCAAACACATACTCCCGACCTTGCCTCCTGTGCTCTCCCGATAATTTTCCCCCCTGCTTGGCCCTGTGCTACCCCCCTGTGCTCATCCCCTACCTTCTGCTCTCCTCCTAACCCATCATCCCCTGTGCTCCCTGCTTCCCTGACCTCTCATCCCTCTCCCCTTGCCGCTGTGACCCTCCACCTCACTTCCCTTCCACCGCAGCAACCTACTCCGGTGCCGCCCTGCCTCCTTCCTGACGTCGCAACACCAAGAGAACAGCAGCAACAGCACACCGCTATGTGCTGTGCTTTTCCCCCGCCGACAGATCAGACCAACAGAGCCACCGACTACCATCGCCATCTCGTCGTCGTACCGCCGTCGTCTTTCTGTGGCCTTCCTTTGGTGTGTGTGTGTTGTCATTGGGTTCGTGTGTTCATTTTGATTCGTGTGTTCGTTAGTGGTTCGTGGTTCGTGTTCGATTCGTTCGTTGAGTTCGTGCCCGGAAATCTGTTCCCATTATTCTTATTCTTGCACCGTTTTTGTCATCGACTATAAGGCAAGTAACTTGTATTCTTTTCTTTGTGTAATACAAGTACTAAATACCGCCTGTAGTGTAGTTGTAACTAGAGACAATTCTTGTGAAAAATTCCAGTTGTATCTTGTCTCTATTGTGTTGACCCGCCCGTAGTTGCCTCATTACACACATGACATGAAATAACCTAGGGATGACCACTTCTTGTTGTATACATGCATGATGTTCATGACTTGTCGTATGATATCGTGTGCTTGGTTGTGTTAGTGGTAGTACACTTGTTGTAGACTTGTAAAATACCTTATACCATGTTGCTTGGACATCTAGTATACCCTATTGCATGTTTGGTTATGTTTTGGATGAGTTTCATATGAACTAGTTGATTTTGTGCATAGATGATATTATCTGTTTTGTCGATTCCCTATTTTTGTTCAGAAATTTTGACCCTATTAAGGTCAATATATAAAAATATTTTGTGAATATGAATTATAGAGGATTCTGTCTACTTTCCAGATTTTCTGACAGATCTCAGTTTCGATTTGTGAATTGCGAGTTATGACTATTTTACTATAGATGTGTTTAAAATTCCAGATCTAGTTTTATACGTATTCTGTATGGTTATTTATTTTTCTACTGTTGCTAAAGATAGTATTTTGATCCAATATTTTGCTGGTTACAACTAGACTTGATTGGGATTAATTCCTAACTTTTATGGATTTAATTGATAACTTTTATACTCTATTCTGTACTTGTAAACAACTACTATACTTGTAGAATTTTCATACTGTTCAGTAAAGATACATAATTTTGACCTGATTCTATTTGCTTCTATAAAAACTTTGTGAATATGAATTGTATCCGACTGTATCTATTTTATCACCCTTTTGACGGATCTGGATTTTGATTTATATTTTGTGAGATATTGTTGTTTTAGTACTGCAGTGTTTATGATTCCAGATTTACAAAACTTCTGTATCATGCTACTTTCTGATTTTACTTGACTACTCTATCTATGTTGGAAAATTATGAAACTTTATTTTCTGTTACTAAACATACTTGAAAATACTCCAGATTTTTCGTGGATTTAATTAGTAAGTTTTATGCTGTTAACCTATTCTTGAATACAAATTTCTGATTTCTGGCTGAACATATTTTCTGGATACAATTCTGTTTTGAGACTTATTTTTGTGATATACCATATGACATATATATTTTATGGATTCGACCGGGAGTCTATTTTCCAGATCTTCTGACAGATTCAGATTTTCATTTTTGTAGCAACAGGAACTCCAGATTTGGTGCAGTACTGTCTTGCTGTCCTGAACTAGAATTTTCGTTGTTATATCCTTTTATTAGTTGTCTTTCACCTGTGCATGTTTATCTTTAATTCTGAACCTATTACTTGTTTATACCATATTATTCTTGTCCTGTTTTGTGACACATACATGCCTGTTTGATAATAATAACAAATAACCAAGCCAGAGTTAAGGAAAAGATCTAGTAGTGGAAAATATAGAAATGTATACTTAGAAGGGGGCCTGTGTTTCCCACCTGTTACATGTTCATGACTACATGATACACGATCATGTTTACCTGATTACCCGACTACACACTTCTGTATAGGAAGGTGTACTCGGAAGAGGACCACTAGGTTCAACCTGTACCTATTTACCTGATTACCTGACTGCACACTTTCCTATAGGAAGGTGTACTTAGAAGAAAACCAGTAGGTTCTACCTGTTCCTGTTCCTGTTTTTCCTGAATCCTGAGTACACGGCCCTATGGACTCCACTACGAAATCTAAACGTAACTTGTTTGAATGTAGCAACCATGTGGTAAAAATATGGGATGCATGAAGTGCTACCTAGATAGTAATAATACAAGACTGGACTTGACATAACATGACACCTGTTATATACTTACCTATACCTGCTACCTGTATACCTGTTTACCTGTTAACCTGTTCATCTGTATACCTGTTTACCTGCTTGCTTGACACTTGATACATGTTACCTGTACCTTGTTAGTATATCCTGTTACTTGATTTTTTTTCTTGATCCATGTTAGTTATTCTGTTCTGTTGACATGCCTATACCATGCAATGTTTGTTTCCGCTGTTATTCTATTTTGTTTATCTTTTCCATGTACTTATGACTACAAGCGGCCCGTAACTTGCATTGACGGACGTTTTGTTTTCTTTTTCTCTTCCTGCAATTTATTAAATTGCAGATTATGGAGATCAGCAGCCCGATGGAGTAGGTGATACAAGATTTTAGATGCTGGAGTTTTGATATTATTATTATTTCCTGTTTTGAATAATGTATCTGTTACTTGGATAATTTTGTATTGGAAAATGTGACCCAGGATTATTGACTTGTTCAGATCTGGTTTATTAGAGATTATTATATTTTGTTTCAAGTAAATTCCTGTTGGTATATTGATTCATATATGCATGCATGGTTGACTTCTCTTGCGTATTACTCTGATTATTCTTGTGAAATGTTGTAAAGATCCTGACAGCTTATGGATGATGAAAATCATTTGCTGGGCTTAGTCACGTATCCGTATTTCGTATTCTCTTTTGGAAAGCGGGGCGTGACACTTCGAGGGGCTTTAATTACTCCTAGATCACATCAAAGTGAGGAAGAACAGAACTGACTGAAAAATTCTGCCATTATCATGATTTGTGAGAGAGGTATTCTGGTCATTAAGTTGAAGTCCACTGCATGACAGACATGCTAAGAAACAATTCAGAGCAAGAAACACTAACAAATATTGTGCAGAAAAGAAAAATAATATCATCGTATCAAACTTAGATATTATTTATCAAAGCTTATCGGTTAGCTTAAGTTGCAATGTCACGCTTATTGGCCTGCAAGTCATAATCAGCCTGAGGTGGACATGGGTGATGGGTTGGGTTTCTGGCACTGAAGTTTGAGCAACTAACAAAAGTTTTGAGCAGTTTTGGAGGTCTAACTTTATTACTGTATCAAAAATGAACTCCACATTGTAGATGAAAAAATGACTCCTCTTCCTCTCTTCCTTCTCCTCTTTCTCTTCCTCCTCCTTGAAATTTCCCCATTTTTAGGAGGAAAGTTGCGATTTTGATTCCAGATTAGCGCTCTCCTTGCCATTTCCTGTATTGGGTATCTCTTAACATCTCTTTTTGATGTTGTTTTGTTTAGTTTCCATTGAGATGTAGATCTAGTTTTTTTAAATGTTCTTATTATGTTAGTTCTACTTGTCCTTCATTCTCCTCCATTCTCTGTCCCCCTCCTCCGTCCGTTCTCCTCCGATCTCTGCCCTCCGTCTCTATTCTTGTCTTATTGTTGTTGTTGCTGTTGTTGTTCTTCTTCTTCTTCTTCTTCTTCTACTTCTATAAAAATTCAATCTTTCCTTTAAAGTTTCCATCTTTTTTCATAGATTTGATCTTTCGCCATTTTTTAGCATTTGTGTTGTTATAGAGTGGGGTTTCAGTTCTTGTTTTTCTTGTTCTTGTTCTTCTTGTTCTTGTTCTTCTTCCATAAAGATTTCATTTTTCCTTTATAGTTTCGATCTTTATTTTAAAGATAATATCTTTCAGCTTTTTTTAGCATTTGTGTTGTTAGAAAATGGGGTTTGAGTTCTTATTGTTCTTGTTCTTCTTCCATAAAGATTCCATATTTCCTTTAACGTTTCGATCTTTGTTACAAAGATTTGATCTTTTGGCTTTTGTGTTGTTAGAGAGTGGGGTTTGAGTTGTTCTTGTTCTTATTCTAATTATTATTATTATTATTATTCTACTACCATAAAGATTCCATCTTTTCTTTTAAGTTTCGATCTTTATTAGAAACATTAGGTCTTTCGGCTTTTTTAACATGTGTTGTTAGAGAGCGGGGTTGAGTTCATGTTTTTGTTCTTGTTCTTGTTCTTATTCTTCTTCTACCATAATGATTCCATCTTTTCTTTAAAATTTCGATCTTTGTTATGAAGATTAGATCTTTCTGAGTTCTTCTTTCTCGGCATTTGAATTTCATTTGTTGCTTCTCTGCCTCGATCTAACGATTACTGGTTGTGCAGTAGTTGCTTTGGGGGGTAAGCAGTTTTATTTCTGTTTGTGCTAGTATAGTTGTTTCCTTTGCTTTATTTCTTTTGGTGTTGTTGCTTTTCTGTGTGATTATGCAGGGTCTCTGTTCGGGACACTTGATTATGGATGTCAGAGTGTTGAGGTGTTCACTGGTTGTGGTTCTCGCGGAGACCAGGATTGTTTATCCTTCTATATTTTTGATGGATGCTAATTCTTGCCGAAGTTCCAACTGCTTTCAAAGATATTTCTTTTCTTGTTGATTGAGTTAGGCTAATAGCTCTCTTGCAGATCTTCGTCTTTGATGCATGCTGGAACTTCTTTCTTTTATTTCTTCTTCTTCTTGTATTTTTTTGTGTTGTCTTTTATCTTGTGTTGTCCTAAATGCACGATGGGTTGTATCGAACCTCTATTATTTGTGTGACTTAATGTGTATATATATATATATATATATATATATATATATATATATATATATATATAGTAAGTCTATTAAGAGCTGGGAAGCTGAGATTCTTAACGAGGCTGAGAATCTCAGCCGTTCGATTGCGATCCGATGGTCAAGATTTGATCCGTCTATCAATTGATATGTTGAAGGGCAAAACAGTCATTTCTTAGCTCTCCTCTTTCTCATCTGAACTACTCTCTCCCGTTCTCTCTCTTTTTCTCTTTGACAAATCCGAAGAATCTCAGATTCCCCCGTAAAAAACCCTAGCTTCGAAGAGAGAGACCGATCTCACCCGTTCTCTCTCTCACTTCGATGCGTCGCTGTATGGCTCCTGTTCTCTCTCTCTCTTCGATTCGAAGCCCATCTGAGTTCCTGAGCATTTCGATGCTAGGGTTTTCGATTTGGGTCCATTTTAATGGCAAATGGAGTGTTGGGGTTTTGAGGGGTTTGGCTGCTATCGTCGTCGACCCAATCGTGATCTCTCTCTCTCTCTTCGATGCATCGCTCATCTCTCCCGTTCTCTCTATCTCTTTCGAAGCTAGGGTTTTTGGTTTTTGATTTTGGTCCATTGATGGGTTTGGCTGCTATCGAAACCCATCCATTCGAAACCCTAACTCCACCTTTCTTCTCCACCCCGACATCTTCGAATCAGGTATACTTTTGTGAACTTTTTTTCCCAAGTTTTTTTTTTCAAATCTTTTATTTTGTAAATTAATGCCTTTCTTTGAAAATTAATTTGTCAAGTAATGTTTGCATCTCAAGAATAGTGTGTGGAACAAGATGATCAGCTACAATATGTCAGGGAAGTATTCGTATCCCATTTATCCATTTTGGGGTTTGGTCTTTCTATATTTTAGGTTTGATTGTAATTTAGTCTGTTCTTTTTATAAGGTCATCCTGACCCATATGCTTGAAATGCTAGAATCAAAACCAAGATCAATCTATAGTTATATAAACATTGTTCTATAACATCGTCATTTCAAAGTCATATAATTGACTATTTAATCCTACTAAAGTCTTGTAGCTATGGTAGGATCAAGAAAACACTACTTCATGGTTAACTAGTTTTTGCAGAAATTTTATGGAGGATACTTGTACTATGTGAATTACTGCAATATGTATGAATACTGGAAGGGTCCTTGATTCTTACATAGTTTTTTCTTCCTATATATAAACTGGCCTATTTTCCTTAGCTGCCCACATGAGCAAAACAATTTGCTTCTATCGAGAATAATTCCTAAGATGCAAGGAAAAGTTATGGTTGTTTCATTTTCTCTTTGCCAATCAACTTGACTTGATTTTGGTGGACTAAAGTTAACCTTGACTGTACATATACTGAATACACTCTTCATAACCAAATTTAATTTATTTTCATCCCTTCCTATGGCATGTTAGGGTTTGTCCTCATTAGTTCAGGTATATGTTTATGGACATGATTCAATGAACATCATCAAAATCTTTTGTCTTGAACTTTACAGATAGTATTTTTGTACAGGATCCTAATCTAATCAACTTGAAGGTAATACAATATTAATGATATTCCAGTTATATATTAAACTGAGGAGGTAGATTTCTGTTGATAACATGAATAGTCTATCTAAGAACTGGAAATCTTTGTGTTATGTTTTGTTTTGTTCTGTTTTTCCATTTTTCGGTAGATCAACTTTCCTATACTTATTATAGGGGGTTTCGGTGGTTATTTTTTTGGCATGAGCGAAAGAATCGCCAAGCAATCAACTAAAGCTAACGATCCACTGAATATCAAGGAGCCTCACCTTGGATGGATGATTGGTTTCTGTTTGGTCGTTAGTTTTCTTCGGCTCTTCTCTCTTGTGCCTCTCAGAAAGTTACTACCTAATAATATCTACTTTTGTCTTAGAGAGTACAATTTAGGAGGGTTTTTTTTAGTTAGAGACTTTTAAACCATTATATATATTCAAAAAAAATCTAAAGTTCATTTCTAACGAGTATCACTGCAAACTTGTTTCAGATCATGATCATTGACTACAAACTTATCTATCCAAGTGGCACTGCAATATGTCAGAGAAGTTATTCGAATTCCATTAATCCATTTTGGGGTTTGGTCTTTCTATATTTTAGGTTTGATTGTTGATAGTTCGATTTGTGGTGGTTCACGATGTGAAACAAATCAGTATCATTCTATTTTATGTTTGGTTTACTGTTAACCATGACTTTATTATGCTATAGTAGTCTACTGGTCTGTTATATTCATGTGATTGTCAGTTTGCTTCATCGTTGGAGGACTTGGATTCTAGTTTTACAAGTGATGATGAGATGGATTATGTTTCTGAAGTTGCACACTATGACCATTTATTTAATGATTTGTAGGAGTGACTAGTGATGAATTAATCCTATCTGAGCTTTATTTTCCCTCATTGGTTATAAGTGATGATGAGATGGATTATGTTTATGAAGTTGCACACTATGAATCATTTATTTAATGATTAATAGGAGTGACTAGTGATGAAACAATCCTGTTTGAGCTTTACGATTGTAACTTCAAATGACTGTTTTTTCGGGAGAGCTGAGTTTTTTTCGGATTCGTCAAGGAGAGAGAGAGAGAATGGGAGAGAGTAGCTCAGATGAGAAAGATCTGAGCTTAGAAATGAATGTTTTGCCCTTCAACATATTAGTTGATGGTCGGATCAAATCTTGACCATCGAATCGCAATCGAACGTCTGAGAATCTCAGCTCTCGATACTTGAATTTGTCAAAATTTGACTTTGAGTATATTTGAATAGTTTGTTTTGCATTAGTAGCAAGCAATTTTCCCTTCTTTTTAAAAGTGATGATGAGATGGATTATGTTTATGAAGTTGCACACTATGATTCTTTTATGATTTAATTAAAGATTTAGTGAAGTGATTAGTGATGAAATAATCCTATCTGAGCTTTATGAATGATTGTTTGTTTTGTGTTCTGAGCCTACTATAATTGGTGAATGATATTTTGTGTTCTGAGCCTACTATAATTGGTGAATGATATTTTGTGTTCTGAGCCTACTATATTTTTTAAATAAATATTTTGTTGTTTCCAGACTGAATGAGCTCTATTTAATTTTGATTTCAGGTTAATTTCAACTTGAAGTGCTTCTTGGTGCTACTCACTACTCGACAACAGTTGACATTTGGAGCAAAAAGCCTGTATATTTGGTGATAAAAGTTGTATAGTTGCTAAATTTGTAAAGTTTTTGATGTACTTGTGCTATGATGAATACTTGTATATTTGTAAAATTTGTACTTGTATAGTTTTTGTAAAAGTTTTTGATGTAGAATTTGTAAAATATGTATACTTATGCTTCTTGTAAAGTTTTTGATGTACTTGTATATTTAACATATTAATTTCTCGTGTTCTGTTATTGGGCTTGGTTGAGGATGTGTAAGCTCAGAACAACAAAATCTGAGCATGAAGTTCAAAATGTGTAAGCTCAGAACAACAGAAACTGAACATGAAGTTCAAAATGTGTAAGCTCAGAATAACATAAACTGAACATAAATTTCAAAATGTGTACGCTCAGAACAACATAAACTGAACATGAAGTTGAAAATGTGTAACCTCAGAACAACATAAACCTGAGCATGAAGTTCAAAATATGTAAGCTCAGAACAACAAAAACTGAACATGAAGTTCAAAACTGAACATGAACATGAAGTTCAAAACTGAACATGAAGTTCAAAATGTGTAAGCTCATAACAAAATAAACTGAACATAAAGTTCAAAATGTGTAAGCTCAGAACAACATAAACCTGAGCATGAAGTTCAAAATGTGTACGCTCAGAACAACATAAACTGAACATGAAGTTCAAAATGTGTATGCTCAGAACAACAGAAACTGAACATGAAGTTCAAAATATGTACGCTCAGAACAACAAAAACTAAACATGAAGTTGAAAATGTGTACGCTCAGAACAACAGAAACTGAACATGAAGTTCAAAATGTGTACGCTCAGAACAATGATAAATTTCAGTTTAACACTTTAACAACAACAATGATAAATTTCAGTTTGAGATCCCATTTCTATCTCAACCAAAACCATACAAACTGGATCATCTTAGTAGCATCGTACATGGTTCACAAATTTCACTCCTCAAATAAATTACATAAAACCAAACACAAAGCCAGATTCGACATGAAAAAAAGAATGATTTATGCCCAATGGTCCACAAATTCATCGGGGTCAGTTTGGAACTCTGTTGCTACTGCTCCTTCAATTACTGCTGTCGGTGCTCGTGTCGGTGCTCGTGTCGCTGTTGATAATCAGGGAAAGATGAATAAACAGTTACAGAAAACACAATCAGATTCACCACGTCACAACAAAAGTTGACCAAACCATGGAGTTGGCATATTTATAAATGTTCAGAGAAGTGATGAGCCCATGTCCAGCTTGTATAACAGCTATAGTCTGATGAAAAGCATGGAAAACTGAAGTTAATCTATGTACTGTACATTAATTAAGAGAACAGTAGTAATTAGTAGAAAGTAAAGAAGAGTGTACCTGAATGCCACAGGCAAATTGATTCAGTCCATTCAGGAGGAATCTACAACAGCAAAAAAATCAGGAAAATGGTTGTTATTGTTTGTTATTAATAGTGCTACTATTAATTAAGGATAGTAAGTACATAGAGTAACATAAAGATCACGTACAGTTACAAGCCTGCAAGTGAAAAAGAAAGTGAAAACTGATAAGAGGGTAAAAAGCTCTCATGTTGTTGGATAGTGGTCGGGTATACGATAAAGAAAAGAGTGGAGGCATCAATTCCTCTTTTTCTTTTCACAGGTACAGCCTCTCTAATGCAATAAGAGACTGTAAGGCTACACTCAGTACAATCTCACCCTCCCTGTCGTCTCTATCTCTCTCTTAAAAGCAAAAGCGATTGAACAAGGAAGGAAGGAAGGAAGGAAGGAAGGAAGGAAGGGTAATAAACAGTAGTAGTGACCAAGCCTACAGTACATACCTCATCAAAAGAAAAGAAATCACCAAGAAGTTTCATTTTTAACAGTCATAAGCTCATACACACTGCTCTGGACTATATCAAAGCCAGCAACTACAAGGAAGTATCTGCAATTCTGCCTTCGTCAATCCATCAGATACTACAATTTTCTTTATAATGAGGTAATCATATGGTAGAACTAGAGTTGATCGTGTCAATATTGTATTTTCAATTATCCAACGTAGAAACATCAAACAAAAATAAAATAAAAGGATAACAACTTTTTTCTCCTTAGCTACGTTTTCCGACTAGTCTATGAGAAATTGCCACTAATTTAGAAAGGGTTGATAATAGATCGTCAGCCTGTTATACCTTTTCTTTATTTAGAAAAGGCTGAGATTATGATGATGATGATGATGAGTTTACCTTCAATATACTATTAGGCTTATATCAGTTGATACTTCTCAATTCATAGATCCTACTTATAGTCTCCATGGTATCTAGACGGAAAGTTTTAGTCGCACAACATACGACAAAATTGCACTTTTGAAACTGGATATTGAAAAGTCACACAAAAAAATCTGATTGACTAATGACTACTTAACTGCTAAGTAGTTGAAGGCTTTGATTACGAAAGGTCGACTGAATTCATAATAAATGTTTGTGCCAATAAACAAGATTGTGCCGTGAAATAAGGACTACATCCCTGAAATGGCCAATTGGCTAATTATACAAAAGGACTGGAAACTGAGAGGTAGCATGTACCTCTGGAGATGATAGAAGATATTATTAAACTAACTAACCAATTCAATCACAATGGAAACTTAATGAGAATTGATTATATAAGTGGTATCAAACTGCCCAATTAATTTATTTTCTAGTGATTAATCAAAAGTAGGAGGAACTAAGAAATTAACCTGATGCAGTCTCTCTTACGATGCCCGAGATGTCACTTTATAAAGTCAATGTTTTGACAACCACCTCCATCTAATGCATAATCAAACAACACTAGTTAGGTGGCCATGATACAAGTGGGTATGAGATGCGCATCCTAGTAGAATATTACAGTGAAAGAAAAAAAAACATAGTGTGCAACTTTAGAAACATAATCCATCTCATCATCACTTATAACCAATGAGAAAAAATAAAGCTCAAATAGGATTGTTTCATCACTAGTCACTCATATTAATCATTAAATAAATTATTCATAGTGTGCAAATTCAGAAACATAATCCATCTCATCATCACTTATAACCAATGAGGAAAAATAAAGCTCAGATAGGATTAATTCATCACTAGTCACTCTTACAAATCATTAAATAAATGATTCATAGTGTGCAAGTTCAGAAACATAATCCATCTCATCGTCACTTGTAAAACTAGAATCCAAGTCCTCCAACAAGGAAGCAAACTGACAATCACATGAATATAACAGACCAGTAGACTACTATAGCATAATAAAGTCATGGTTAACAGTAAACCGAACATAAAATAGAATGATACCGATTTGTTTCACACCGTGAACCACCACCAATCGAACTATCAACAATCAAACCTAAAATATAGAAAGACCAAACCCCAAAATGGATAAATGGGATTCGAATACTTCCCTGACATATTGTAGCTGATCATCTTGTTCCACACACTATTCTTGAGATGCAAACATTACCTGACAAATTAATTTTCAAAGCAAGGCATTAATTTACAAAATAAGAAATTTGAAAAAAAAATTTTGGGAAAAAAAGTTCACAAAAGTATACCTAATTCGAAGATGTCGGGGTGGAGAAGAAAGGTGGAGTTAGGGTTTCGAATGGGTGGGTTTCGATAGCAGCCAAACCCATCAATGGACCAAAATCAAAAACCAAAAACCCTAGCTTCGAAAGAGATAGAGAGAACGGGAGAGATGAGCGATGCATCGAAGAGGGAGAGATCACGATCGGGTAGACGACGATAGCAACCAAACCTCTCAAAACCCCAACACTCCATTTGCCATTAAAATGGACCCAAATCAAAAACCCTAGCATCGAAATGCTCAGGAACTCAGATGGGCTTCGAATCGAAGAGAGAGAGAGAACGGGAGACATACAGCGACGCATCGAAGAGAGAGAGAGAACGGGTGAGATGGGTCTCTCTCTTCGAAGCTAGGGTTTTTTACGAGGGAAGCTGAGATTCTTCGGATTCGTCAAAGAGAAAAAGAGAGAGAATGGGAGAGAGTAGTTTAGATGAGAAAGAGGAGAGCTGAGAAATGGCTGTTTTGCCCTTCAACATATCAGTTGATAGACGGATCAAATCTTGACCATCGGATCGCAATCGAACGGCTGAAATTCTCAGCTCTCGCTAAGAATCTCAGCTTCCCAGCTCTTAATAGACTTACTATATATATATATATATATATATATATATATATATATATATATATATATATATATATATATATATATATATATATAAGGCTGGAGCCTTTCGGCTCTATCCTATTAATTCAAAAAAACAACTTTATTACTATACCTTTTTGTGTTGCTGCGACTAGAACCTGATATAAGAGATTGCTTTGCTCATCGTTTCTTTGTTAAGCTTCGTACATTGTTGTGACTTCTGTTCATAGTCGAATTTCATACTTCAAAGATGCAAACGGATTGAACCCATGAAGGTATAGAATAATATGAGTCAATTTGGTGTTTGGGTATAAAAATATGAAAATAACCGGTCTAGGTTGATTGGACTGAGTTAGGTTCGGACCTAGAAAGCCTGCCCCACAAATCAAAAGGAAATAAAGGCTTCTGACAAATTAGATTTTTACTGGGCTCGTTTTCTCTTGCCACGACAAGTTGGCTTGATACACAATAAAATAACAACCATTCATCGATTACAACAGTATGAAATCCTCTGAGTTAATATGGTAGATGAAGGTACTTTATTCATAAGAATTGTTTTTTTACAATTTCTATTTACGCACAAAATTTCAGAACAGAAAGAATTCCCTATAAGGTTTAATGATCTAAAGCAGTAATAAAATTAAAAACATCACATAGATTACACTACTAAAGTTTAAAATAAGTTTCTCACCTACACTTCAAGTTAGAAGTGCATTCCAAGAATTGGAGAAGAAGCCTGCAGATTCACAGACTTATCAGATCTTCGAAGACTTTAAAACCATTCCAGGTATTCTCCTTTTGCACCTCTGAAGAGTAGGGTTCAGATCTTAACTTAAGAAGAGGAGGTGGTGGATGATGGCTCTCTTGTTGGACAAGTAATTATTAGGGTTGTGTCAAGGAGAAAGAAGGTGAGGCTCATATATATAGATGTGGGAAACTCTAGTCATACATGACTAACCACAATATGGACTTTGGCTCATTAAGGATCCTAACCCAATAGGATTAATCCCTAATAAATCAAATAAACCATACTAGATAACCATAAAGCCATAAATAAAATATTTGCGATTATATTCCATCGGATTTGGTATCAAGGGCGCATAATTTCTATCAATCTCCCACTAACCCTAGACTAAATCTGGGATACTCCTCAAACAAACATTTGTGTTTCTGGACATGAGTGTAATTCCAATTGATTGCACCTTTGGTGCTAATCAATAAATCACATATATTGTTCACACAAGCAATATTCTCATCTATATATTAAAACCTCTTATCTTGCAACAAGCCATATCCATTATTCCACGTCCACCTCATAGGCTATAGTAGGGGCTACTTAGGGGATCTATTAGAATTACTAATCATTAGCTAATCACAACTCTTCCAATGCAAATACAATTGCATCCAAGTCGTGGATCATGACAAGCATCGCTTATGATATAATGACTGAATTCCAGTGAGAAGAATATTAAATCGAAGAGATTCCTTTTATGGCTACCACTACCATGCTACTGATCCCTGCACGGACATCCACAGCTGGCTTTGTTGATTAACTGTCTACCAAATCTTATGTTATTCTCCTAAGATAACTTAGTTTATTTACTAGAAACCATCTTCAACTTAGACTTCATCTAAATCACTTATCTTACAAGAAGACCGTGCCAGGATGTAGATGATCAACTATAAAATTAATCTTAGATAATGTCCATGCTCCTAATAAGGAGAGTGTGTATTATCCCTTACATGAAATATTCGGGTAGCCACAATTAACTGTCCAACACTCAGTTGGTGTATCAACTCAACTAACTATGGTAACTATAGCTCATAAGATTTAAGGATCTTCGCACAATGGTAATAGTGAATATCCATGTGAACACTAGAAGATAAATAATTGATCAGATATCACAGCGATCTATGTTCAATATGTATTACTCCAACACACACCCGTGTGCTAACCTGGAGGCACAACTCCACTAACTTAGACAGATCTCTAAGATAACACATGGAAGTTTCCAAATGATTTGTCAATATCATCAAACTGTGACCCAACGTGTCAATCACAAAAAACTTTCAACTCATGTCAACCATGTGCGGTACTCATCACACAAGAGTCACATACAATGTGAACAACTGACTACACAGCATATCCACAAATATATATAAAATAAATAAAGAGCATGATTGTGTTATTATAATTTCCATATAAACATAAATCAAATATCTAACATAATTAATATCATTCAGATTTGGTTATCAAGGCCTCATAAATTCTAACAATATTCTACTAGCCCTATACTAAATTTGGAATACTCCTAACTCTAGTCAAATCAACATGAGACTCGAAACTCTAAAGGCTTCACTAGTAGGGGCTTCGTGAAGGGATCAACTAGGTTTTCTATCGTTATTATCTTAACCACATTAATCTTATCAACTTCATCAAACTGACAAATGACATGATATTTCCTCTTAATGGGCCTGCCCCTCCTTATGATTTCTAGGGTCCTTAGCTTGCACACTAGGCCTGATGTTATCAAAAAAAGGTCTGAGGGGTAACTTGACCGTAGGGAATACACCAAGCTCCAGTAAAAAATATCTCATCCATACAGCCTCCTTGGATTCTTCAGAAGTTGTCACATATTCTGCTTCAATTACTGAATCTGTAAAATAGTCATGCTTCATACTTAGCCAAGACATTACTTCTCCTCCAAGAATAAACACAAAAACAAAATATAGACATTCTGGCATCCCTTTCAAATTGAAAATATGAATTTGTATAACCAACCTATAATGCCCCGAATTCCAAACACAGGCAATTCGTAGCAAATACATGATCTTTTACTTCAACTTCGTACAAATTTACAAGAAATTTAAAACTTTTTTTTACAACATGTTCTTTACAACAGCACAACGAAAATTAAATGAATACAATACAATCTTCAAATATTAAAATTCTTCAATCTTGTAACAACTCATCATAGTGACTTTAAGCCCATGCCAAGTCCAATCCTGAAACTAGGAAACTGTGGGCACGTCAATTGCATACAACTGAAGCAAGACTATAATACAGCGATTCTTCTATTTTAGAAAACACAAACTTGAATGCAGGAACATAAAAAAGTGACTATCCTAATTATGTCAGTGTATGATATGACCAATGCCTAATACAGACATTCATACTACGATGACACTAATGCATACTTGTTCGGATTATGCATACCATACTACATAGGTCTGAAGGCAAGACCTTAGCGTACTCCTCATTATAAGGTTCAATCCCTCGTTATGAAATCCTACTACGGTAACGAAAACAAGTTCAGACATTCCACAAGTATAGGTTCAAGTCCCGGAGTACATCCGCCCGACCATACAGAACCCTCATTATGCAAACATCCGGTAAGCGTCGCTCTAGCTCAGAACACTGGAAATCTGTCTCCCTTCCACCCGACTATTCATAATCCTGGATGACATCCGCCTGATCATTCGCAGTCTTGAAAATAATTGAGACTCGTCTCCCATGAAAAACACAGTCCCGAAATACATCCGCCCGACTGTAACCATAGTCCCGGAATACATCCGCCCGACTTCCGGAATACATCTGCCCGACTGTGACTATAGTCCCGGAATACATCCGCCCGACCATAGAGAGCCGCCCCGCTCACATTTGCTCAAGCTTCATCACATATCCTGTTCTAGTGCCTGTCCTTAAGTTCAAACATAAATAATATCACCTAGAGCGAGCTTATCCACCAGAATTAAATCAAACACTGAGAATGTTAGCCCACACTGGCTACTTCTCAAATTTACACATATCATAACCTGCCAGCACATTGGGTCTCGCTCAGTCTCTAGAACCCAACCGTCTCAACATAGAGATCAACTAGGTTACATCTAAACTCTTATAAAATTTACATTCATTAAACATCTTTTAACTTCTTTTATCCATTCTCTTTGTTATTATCAATCATGAAGTAACCAACTTCGTATAGCAACATTCAATAACACTTGATGAGTTAAAACCCTTATAAACATCACATGATTAATATTCTAAATTCATTCTTTAATTACCTCTTAAGTCCTCATAAGGTACATCTTACTAACATTCTAATTTTAAATCCAATTTTATACGTTGTAAATTTTTTAGGACAACTAGATAAAAGACAACCCAATGGTATTAAAAAAATCATATAAATTTTAGACTACTCCAAAAATAAATTTATTAGTTTTATAGGAATTGTTACCGCTGATTTCGGTGTGGGGGTAAACAGATAGAATTTGTGAGTCCGAGAAAAACCTGAACAGTTGACTCATCCTTTTTGCTCCTGCCGCGACCTGCAAGGAAGTGCGAAAAACCGGGGTTGATTCCGGCGACGCACCCTCCGACGCTCTTGTTAGTAATCAGGAAAGATTAAGAAAAGAGCTTAAGTGGTGAAAAAGTGATTAACCTGGTCATGGTGGTAGAGGGGTGATATTTATAGTCGCCTTTGGAACGGTTAGGGGCCTGATTTCCTGCCTAACAGCCAGGAGGAAAATCCTCCTATTCTGTTCTGGGAAATTAGCCCCTGATTCCCTGGTGGGAGCCAATCAGGCCTGTTGATTTGATTTAGTCAAATCAATGGCCCTGATTCTCCCCTTGGTGAACTGGGCTTGTATCGGGTCGGAACCCGTGCCCAGTTAAAGTAGATGCGTTCGCGGGTTGCTGGTTCTGTGAGAAGGAGACCCAATACCCATTTTGGATCCACTTGTATGTGAAATTACCTTTTTACCCCCGAGCATCAAGATTCGTGCCCAATCTGAACGGTTCCGATTTAACCCCATTTTTAGCCATATCACGAGCCCCTCACTCCTAAAGACTGAGTGTGATCAGCCTTTGAGGAGTAGTTTGACTGTTTTGGTGGCTAGCGGAGTTGTATCGGAGTCCATATGGAGGATTCAGAATCTCGAAGGGGGTAGTGAGGTAATTTTCTGATGCCGCTTACTGTTCTCTGGTCATATCGGGTATTTGATGGTTTTTATCTGTTTTTTCGGACTATTTATTTAATTTTGCGACGTGTTTACTAATCGCTCGGGGGCCTTAACAGTACATTCTAGGCAATAATTGTTCGTTCAGGGGTTCGAAAATGTGTCCCCAAATTTCCAATTATTTTCCAGAATTTTTAGCTAATTTTCCCAGATTTTTAGCAATTTTTTCGTAATTTTTAAATAAATAGAACGATTTAAATAAATAAAAAACGATTTAAATACAGATTAATGACGTGGCGCAATCTGGACTTCTGATCATCGTCGAGCGTGATTTTCTGAGGGATCTGACGGTCTCCATCGCTCGGCAGATTTTTCCTCTGTTTGCGAGCTCGGAATGGCACTTGCTCGGCTGCCGACCGGAGACTAGGGGGGTTCGGCATGCCGAGCGACGTGGCGCAATCTGAGCCATCGGATGGTGGTGCGTTTCCCAAGAAAACGCTATCTTGTCTTTTAGCGCACGTGGCGCAACCTGGACCGTTCATCATTAGAAGCACGAATTTCTGAGAGATCCAACGGTCGTAGTAGCTCGGTGTCTTTTTTCTCCGTTTACGAGCTCGGAAAGGCACTTGCTCGGTCGCCGACCGGAGACAGGGGGTCTCGGCAGGCCGAGCGACGTGGCGTGCTCTGAACCGTCGGATGGCGACGCGCATCTCGAGACGGGCACATTTCTCAAGAAAACACTATCTTGTCGTTTAGTGTCCTCGGCGAGATCTGGGCCGTCTGATCGAGATCAGGCGCGATTCTTGAGGGGAAAGTGAGTTTTTCCCATTTGCGAGCTCGGAAAGGCACTTGCTCGGTCGCCGACCGGAGACAGGGGGTCTTGGCAGGCCGAGCGACGTGGCGTGCTCTGAACCGTTGGATGGCGACGTGCATCTCGAGACGGGCACATTTCTCAAGAAAATACTATCTTGTCGTTTAGTGTCCTCGGCGAGATCTGGGCCGTCTGATCGAGATCAGGCACGATTCTTGAGGGGAAAGTGAGTTTTCCCCATTTGCGAGCTCGGGAAGGCACTTGCTCGGTCGCCAACCGGGGGCATGAAATGGCGTTCCGAGATATAGCAAAGAATCGGACCTCTTTACGGCCCCATTTCCAAGGATATTAATGGCGTTCCCAGACCGATGTGGCGTTTTACCTTCCCAATGGTCATTAATGTTGATCTCTTCAATTAATGTGCGGCGTTTCAACTTCCGAGGATCATAATGGCTAGGTCTTGGAGGTTAGGCTATAAGTACTCCACTTTCCTTTGTCATTCCAATCGCAATCAACATAGAGTTTCAGACCTCGGAGGTATCTGTCTGGGGTAACTTCTCTTTCGAGGTCCGAAGGGGTGGTTGCTCTTTTGCCTTCTTCTTCTCTCGTTCCTCACGGCCCCAAAGTGGATGTCAGGAGCGAGGGGGGACGAGGCAGTAGTGGTGACGACCATACACCGGACCCGAGGGATGAGTTGCTTCGGAAGGACGGGTGGTCGTCCCGTTGTCTTGTTCTTTTCCCGTTCCTCACTGCTCCGAAGGGGATGTCAGGAGCGGGAGGGAATAAGGTAGTAGTGGCGACGACCGTAGTCCGGACCCGGGGTGTGAGCTACTTCGGAAGGACGGGTGGTCGTTCTTCCACCAAGATCTTCTGCCTACCCTGTTTGCTCCGCAGCGGGTGTCGGGGTCGGCAGAGATCATGGTGGGAGAGGTGATCATCCATGTCCGAATTCGACTTCCGGACCATCTGAGCTTGTTGTTTGCAACTGTGAAGGCGCTGTTGCCAGAGTCCTCTGACAAGCCGAGCCTTCCAGTTGCAACCAACTAGCTCGGAATGGTGCGCTTCTCCTGATTTCTGAGTGTTGATGGGCCCCCTCCCATCTCTGTCTTCCTTCCGGGCTGATGGCTTCTGATGAATGTCAACCCGGAGGAGTTAGAGACGGGAGGGAGTGCCGATCTGTTTTTGACCGGGCCCGTGGGTCGGCGGGATACCGACTGAGAATAGGGCCCGGGGGGTGCTCGCCGAGGGCGGTGCCTTAAAGCTTTGAATCAAAACTTTTTCTGGTTCCTTTAGACATAGGTGGGGCGTCCGAGGGTCCAATCGTCCGAGCGATGTGGTGCAACCCGAACCGTTGGATGAAAGCAAGTTTTCCCCGTTTGCAGGCTCGGGAAGGCACTTGCTCGGATTCCGATCCCATTGCGCCGAACTAGCTGACTTGGTGAGGAAGGCAGTGGTGATGGGCCTTCGCGACGTTTCGAGAGCAGCCCAAAAGTCGCGAACTTTCGTTTGGAAGTCCAAGGGACGTTCCTTTTTACTATAAATCTTCACCTCCCCTTAGACCAAGTCTCATTTTTTACTTTTACTCTCTCTCTTCAGTTTTCACTTTGCCTTCGAAGTTTTCAGCTCTCTGGTGGCGGTGCTAGCTGTCGCGGTAGCGTTCCTTGCCTCCGGTGAACTTTCCGACCGTACCAATCACTTCAAGGTCAGTCCCTTTCCCTTCTCTTTTAGAAAAAATGGTTAAGATCTCGGATGAGACCCCCGCCTCGGAGCGAGCCGTTGGCCGAGGGGATAAAGGGAAGGAGGTAGTGGAGCAGAGCGATCAGGATGTCGTCCGTCCGGACAGAGAGGGCGAAGTGGCTGAGCCGCCTACGGAGGTAGCGTCGGTGTCCCGGGAGGGCAAGGCCGTGGTCACGATCGTGGAGACGCCGAAGACGGCGGGAGCGTTCGGTCGGCAGCCCATTTCTCTGTCGAGCGTGGGAGGCATCCGGGACTATGCCGAAGATACCTTGGAGAGAGTCACCCAAGGCACGGCTAAGCTGGTGGAGGAGAACGAGCCGAGGGAGCTGTCCGAGGTGGATCATAGGATCTCGTCTCTTACCGAGACCGATCTTCGTCTGATCCGAGAGGGTTTCCGGATCCCCGCCGACTACGGACTGCTCCTCCCTGGGCTGGGTTTCCGAGCCAACACAAAGTCCTCGTCGGACGTGTGCGTCTTTCCGGTCGACTCCCTAATTGTCGGACTCCGGTTTCCCCTCCACCCGTTCGTTGTGGATGTGTTGACATGGTACGGGTTGAGCCCCGCCCAGCTGATGCCGAACACATGGAGGCACGTCACGGCATTCGTCCTCCGATGCCAAGAGGTCGGCGGCAAGCCGACTATGTTCCTCTTCCGGAGCTTCTACCGACCCTGTCAGCCGAGGCGAGACGAGCAAAGGTTCTTTCTTTCGCCCCGGACGGGCGTGAAGCTGATCGAGAATCCGGACTCGATCAAACCTTGGAAGGAGAAGTATTTTATTATCCGAGCCCCTGTGCCGTGGGTGATACCGACGGTTTGGGCGAAGGAAGGTCTGCCCAAGCGGACCAAGAGGGAGGCACCGCTGAGTGATGAGGAGGCAGAAGTTCAGAAGAAGCTCCTCGCCCTGCCAGCGCTAAGCTGGAAGGATATCACCGAGGAGGATCTGTTCCGCGGGGGTCTCAGTCCGATCGACCCTAGTATGCTTCTGGTATTTGTATTCTTTGTTTAAAGTCCATGAAAATTTTTCTAAGTTTCTTCATTCGGCTTGTGCAGGTACGATGAAGCTGGATTACAAAGCTTTGGTGGCGAAGGGCAGGTCAGAGCAGGAGGCGAAGAAGAAGAGGCCTTCGGCGGTGCCTCAGGACAGCCGAGCCTCGAAGAAGCCTTCGGTGGCGAAGGTTGCCGACCAGCCGAAGGTCATGGTCCTCGCGGAGGGGGAAGTCATGGTCCTCGACCCTCCGACCTCGAATGCGCCGGTCCTCGACCCTCCGACCTCGGAAGCGCCGGTCCTCGACCCTCCGACCTCGGATGTGCCAACACCGATCTCGAAGGGAGATACTCCCGGCTCGTCGAGCGGTGTGTTCGGCGCGAAGGAGGCGTTGTCCCTCCAAGTTCCGCCCCTCACTGCCGATGCGGAGAAGATCTTGACCGAGCGTCATAAGCAGATCTTCGTCCCCGACTGGCAGGTGATGAACGTCGACGGCTTCTTGGGCGACGGGAACATCTGCATGGAGGCGGTGAGGCACCTGCCTACCCCAAAGGATCGAGCGACCCTGAAGGCCGGGATGGCAGGGGACGCCGTGATGCAGATTGCTCGGAATACTATGTCGGTAAGTGGGCTGAGCCCTCCTTCATCCAAATTTCTTCTTTAGAATTTTTCTAAGTTCTTGGGTTCGGGTTTTAACGTGTTGTTCTCTTTCAGACTCTCTGCCACTTCAACTTCCTGGTCGAGGAGTTGGCGAACAAGGAGCGGGAGAAAGAGCGGGAGAGGGCGGAGCGCATCAAGGTCGCGCAGTAGCTTGATGCCGAGCAGCTTCTCTCGACGAAGAGGGCTGCTGCAGTGGGGGGCCTGGAGAAGCAGCTGGCCGACGCCATTCAGCTGTCGAAGGACACGGCGGCCAAGCTTGAGAAGGAGGCAGGCGAGCTGAAGGAGGAGCTGGCCAACGCTCGGTCGGGAGCAGAGAGAGAGGTTGCCGAGCTGAAGGAGGCGCTGGCGAAGGCTCGGTCGGAAGCGGAGACGGCTCGGAAGAGGGCCGAGAAGATCAAGGCCAAACACCTGAAGAAGGTGAAGAAGGTGAAGAAGGCCGTGCAGGAGGAGGCCGCGCAGCACATGCTCCAGAACATGGAGGATGCCTACGGTCGAGCCTTTGCAACATGTAGCCGCCAAGAACCCGGGCTTCGACACATCCATCTACCACTTTTACGACCCCGTGGAAGGGGAGGAGGGGGTTCCCGAGGGGCTGCTGGGTCCCGAGGGAGAGACGGAAGTCGTCGAAGGCCCTGGGGAGACCGAGGCCGAGGGCGAGGAGGAGGACGACTCCGAGGAGGAGAGTTGGAGCGAAGGCGGAGGTGAGGGCGATGGCGAGGACAAGACCGGGGGGTCGACGGACCCGAACGGCAACAAGGTCGACCCATGACTCGGTTTTCTTTTTTAGTCTTTTGTTGTTTTGTTTCTTTTTGTAAGCCTCATTGCGGACTGGCCACTGCTTGTGTAAAACTTTCACCTCGATTTTGAATGAAAACATTTTGTTTGGCCAAAATTTGTCCAAGTGTTGAGCCTCGGATTTGTGCGTAACTAGTTGTAGATGTTTCCGTGTATTGTCCCATCGGATTTATCTCCGCTTTTCAGGTGAAGTTCGGTCCGATCACGGAGGTTGTCTACCTTCGGAAGGAGCTGGCCAAAACGAAGCGTGAGCTCTCGGACAGCCGACAGAGGCGGTTTCTTCTGCTCGGCCAACTGGAGGAGACGAGGGCAGCTCTACGGAGGTACTGTCGCGAGCTGTGGCAACTGCGGAAGTACCCCCAAGCTTCTTGTCCCGGAGGGGAAGTCGAGCGGCTCCGTGGGGAGCTTACTGCCGCCGAGCAGAAGAATGATGACCTTTTGGCCGAGGTCTAACACTTGGAATTAGCGGAGAAGGAACGCTCGGCGGCGGAAGAGAAACTAACTTCCGAGCTGGAGAAGGCATCGACCGAGCGCAAGAGGCTATTGGCCGAAGTCGATAGGCTCAGAAGGATCACGATAGATAGGGGGATCGAGGTCACCCACTTCCGACAGCTTACGACCGATGGCGCCACCGTCTCTGGCTCGTCAAGACCCTCTCGTCCGAAGAAGACGGCGAAGGACGACGCTTTGAGAGACAGAATCATTGAACTGGAGGAAGAGGTCGCGTTGCTCAAGCCTGCGCCGGAGAGGGCTAACGTCCGCAGCACGTCGTGCACTCGTGAAGAGAGCGAGAGGGGGATTACGTTTTACGAACTCGCGACACGCTCGCCTGTGACCAGACGGAGTCTAGCCGACGCTCAGAGCAGTGCGGCCGTCTCGTCGAGCGGGGCCTCGGTCGGCGCCGCAGTTAGGACCAGCAGCGAAGGGGGGTCGCGCTTCGTTGGTTTAGGGTCGAGCTCGGAGGGCAGGCCTCGTCGTCCTCGCGTTTCCCTAAACCGAAGCATTCCTCTTCCGAAGAGGCCCTAATCATGTCGTTTTCCATTTTTGTTGGTTGTTGTAAAAACCTAATTGTAGGGTCAGTTCGGCCGTCTGTAACACTATAATGTCTGAATGCGAATCTTTTCAGAAAGTTTTCAAGTGTTGGACTTCGGCAGTGTATTGAAACTTTGCTATTTGCTTTCCCCTTTTTTCAGCTCGAGGCATCCGATTCATATGCTGATCTGCACGGCTCGGATGATGACTCTGAATCCGAAGCCTCTTCTGGAACGGCGGCTCTGAGTCCTAGGAGCGTCGAGCTGGAGTTACGCCGGGCTGAGGGTGAGCGGGCTCACCTTTTGTCCGTCCTCGACCTAAGGGAAGCCGAGATCCAGCGTTTGGAGGATAGGATCGCCGAGCTGAATCCTGCAGAAGGGGACGAGGACTCGCAAACCGCATTCAGCAACGCTCTTCGGGTCAAGTGTATTCGGCACAATCAGTCGAAGGTTATAGCCGAGCGGGATGATTTGCTCTCGGAGATTCGACACTTGCAGACTGTGGTAGCGAAGCTCCGGAACGGTACAGGGGAGCTACCAGTCGAGGAGGACGAACAGTCGGCTGAACAGTCTAGTGAAGATCTTTCCATATGAGGTCTAAGTGTGGTGGGTCGGCGTCGTGTAATTTGTTTCCAAACACTTTGTAATCATGTGTTTTGTATTGAGGTCTGATTGTTTAATAAAATATCTTTCATTGCACTGCATATTTGTCTTGCTTATAACTGTGTTGGTCGCACCGAGGTCCTTGAACCGAGCATGTTATTTCCGTTGGCGAGAGTGTTTGAACCGAACGGGTTCCCATGAGTACGGTATTTTGTTGCTTAGCGACTCTGACAAGGTACGGCGCGGAATCCTAGGCGGCTCTGTCCCCAAGAAAGCGCCATTTTGTCGTTTAGCGTAGGTGCGAATCTCGAGGCGGCTCAGTTCCCAAGAAAACGTTATCTTGTCGTTTAGCGCAGGTGGCAAGATCTGAGCCGTCCGATCGAGATCGTGCACGAAAGTTGAGGAGAAAGTGCGTTTTCTCCGTTTGCGAGCTCGGGAAGGCACTTGCTCGGTGACCGATCGGAGACGTAGGGCTTCGGTCCTCGGCAACTGGCCAAGATCGCTCGGATGACATGGCCAACCGAAGCTCCGGCATCGATCCTCTGGAAAAACTTGAACAGACTGGGAGCCAAGTGCTGGAGCCCGGGACCATCTTTGTGGCGCGACGGTTGTGAGAGCAATTTCGAATGGCGATCTACCCCTGGCTCGTCCGGAGGCAAGCCGAGGAGGTAAAGTCGAGCCGAGTGTTGGACTCCGAACCATCGTTGTAGTTCAATGGTTGTGGGAGCAATTCCGAACGGCGATCTACCCCCGGCTCGTCCGGAGACGAGCCAAGGAGGTAAAGTCGAACCGAGTGTTGGACTCCGAACCATCGGTGTATTTCAACGGTTGTGGGAGCAATTCCGAACGGCGATCTACCCCTGGCTCGCTCGGAGGCGGGCCGAGGAGGTAAAGTCGAGACGAGTGTTGGACTCCGAACCATCAGTGTATTTCAACGGTTGTGGGAGCAATTCCGAACGGCGATCTACCCCTGGCTCGCTCGGAGGCGGGCCGAGGAGGTAAAGTCGAGCCGAGTGTTGGACTCCGAACCATCGGTGTAGTTCAACGGTTGTGGGAGCAGTTCCGAACGACGATCTGCCCCTGGTTCGTCCGGGGACGAGCCGAGGAGGTGAGGTCGAGCCGAACGTGAACTCCGAACCATCGGTGTAGTTCAACGGTTGTGGGAGCAGTTCTGTAGCGCCCCAAATTTCTAATATGAGAGCTTAGAAAATAAGTGGCGAAATCCCAGCAATCCACTTCAATAGAACAATAAACACCAACAACACCACTAACATTTTCTTTCTTTATTACAGCAATTATTACAAATCACAGCGGAAGTCTAAACATCTCAACCCAAATATTTCTTTACATTTGCAACTCAATAACAACACAATATGTCTTTACAAATTTTACACAAAACTAAATAGTCCAAATAGTCTCAAATGCAACATTAAGCATCCAACCTCCCACTCTAAGCAGTAACCTGCAACATGTGAGGCTAGAGTTGAACCCTAACCCCCAAACTAAAGGGGTCAGCCATAAAAATGGTGTGAGTGGCAACTAATCAAACAAATAACATAAATGAACATAAAACATAATATCCAACAAATAATAATCAACACTAAAGTATGAAGTAACAACAAAGAATAAGGGGTGATACCAAAACCAAAAGCCAAGTGTGTGCCGAGAACAGGAAATCCAAATGCATAAAAGTGATTCAAGAAAACATCATGACTACATGCTGACAACGATGACTACTCAGAGATGAAGATAAACTATGATAATTTGCCCATGCTTGATCATTCCGGAGATTGATCCCACATCACAGGTATTTTCCCTGGATAATTCAGGAGATCATCCCACATCTAAACATAGACTCATAACCACAAGAATACCCCAAAAGCGTCGCCTCGACTCCGATAATTCCGTAGTTCAATCCCGCATCTCAAGATAATTACTTGGATAATTCCGGAGAAATACCTCACATCTCAGGTTAACTACCTGGATAATTCCGGAGATAAATCACACATCTCAAGTTAACTACTTGGATAATTCAGGAGATTAAATCCTACATCAAAAGCCATACTGAGGTGCATAACTCAAGTTCCCATTCGTCATGACACTACTAATGCCTGTCCTTATTAGCTTGGGTTGCTGAACAAATCTCCTAGAGTAGCGTACCCTACCGGACTAAAAATCTGAATAACTGAAAATTCGCCTCAAAGGGCCTCAACAAATGACTGAACAAATACCGGTATACTAGGGCCGCGTACCTCTAGAGACTCAAAACAAATATCTGAACAAATTCCACTTAACAAGTGGCTCAACAAAATAATTTCCAAAATCATGTTCTTAATTGAACATCTCAAAAACCAATACTTAACTGAACATCTTAAAATCAAACACTGAACAAATATCTCAACATCAAATACTGAACAATATCTCAGAGTCAAGTACTAAACAAATGTCTCAAAATTAAACACTAAACAAAATATCTCAAATCAAATACAAAGATCCTACAGGACCAGTCGACTGTACAATGGACCAGTCGACTGTCCAGAGGACATATCCCAACATTTTACGAAAATGATCTAAGGCATGACCAGTCGACTTACCCAAGAAGTCAGTCGACTGCCCCGAAAGAACTGAACAAAACCACAAGCAGAGGGTCAGTCGACTGACCACAGTCTAGGTCGACCGTCCCGAACAAATCTCAAGACTCAAAAGTACACTGTAAGCTCGTACCAGTCGACTGCACATCAGATCAGTCGACTGACGGCTACAGATCTGAACACAAGATCATCTTGAAGTTTTCTAAAGAATTACTGATCATAAAGTTAATTTATATTCGGGCAAATGAACAATTCTCAACAATCTCTATCATGGTTACATTACTCGATCAATCAATTTCTCCAATCTCATACTCTCATGATCTAAATTCTCAATTCTCCCATTAGGGTTTTCTCAACCTAACTAAATGTCTTCCTCAACACATAATCAAAATTGGTTTGCAATCACTAGATCCAGATGTTTAATATCCAAGCTTAACATAATCAGTTCTAAATTGCTTTCTAACAACATGATCTCATAAATCAACATATCCTCAACAAATCTAAATCTTTTCTCATCATGGTCCAATATCAAATAAAAGTTCTCATCATCCATATCGAATTAAAGATCCATGTCCTACATACAATGGGACTAACAAAGAATGGTATAATGATCACAAACAAACATAACAAAGATCTCACGTCATCTACCAATCAAAACAAACAAAACAAAGCAAAACAAACAAACCAACTCACCTGATTTGAAGAAAAGATCCACAAACTTTCTCCTTGCTAGATCCAAGAATTCTCCTCTTGTTCCTCAAAGAAATCTCAATATTCTAAATATTGTGAATGACGGCTGGGAAAGGGATTTCCCTTATATATGCCGGATTAAAATATTAGGGTTTTCACCCAATTTGCAAAATAATCCTTTTAAGAGTACATCTTACATATATAATTGTATCCTTGAAAGCTAAATCAAATATAATTTAAATTAGGGTCTAATAGAAAAATATGTTTCTAAACTTCAACAAATACTGATCGGAATGCCCAGAAATTATAATTTGCATTTTACCCCCTTGAAATTGTCAATTTTGCAAATAAGTCCTTCTTTTCTCAAAAATTGCAAATACGTATAATTAATTTCAGAAAAATCTGGAAAAATACTGAATAATCCTCAAATAATAAATAATGATTTTTCATAAAGAAAACTTAATTTTCCAAACTTCTAAAAAGTCATTTGCACGTGTTTTGCACGTGTACCAAAGAATAAATTTCTTAGAAAACATTTATTAAATTCTCAAAAATCATTTAAATTCATTTTCAAATAATTAAAATAATATTTGAAAATACGGGGTTCTACAAGTTCCGAACGACGGTCTGCCCCTGGTTCGTCCGGGGACGAGCCGAGGAGGTGAGGTCGAGCCGAACGTGGACTCCGAACCATCGGTTGAAATCATTTATTAAAAAAGCAGGTGATAAGAGGGGAGAGAAACATGCGAATTCACAAACACAATAGAGCTTTCTTTATTGATAATTGACGGCGAACCGTTTTACATAGTACAATTTATGAAAAATGGGTTACAAGTCGGAGGACTGGAATGGCTCGATACTCCATGATACTTAGAGTGGCGCCGGAGCGCTTTCTTGGTATTTCAGGAGGTGGTCGGCATTCCAGGTCCTCGGAAGCTCTCTGCCCTTTAGGTCTTCGAGGCGATATGTTCCGGGCCGAACTACCCTTGTGATCCTGTACGGCCCTTCCCAGTTCGGAGCCAGCTTGCTCTTCTGACTGGGGAAGGATATGGCTAGCTTCCTCAAGACCAAATCTCCTTGCTTAAGGTTGGTGGGTCGGACCCTTTTGTTGTACGCTAGTTCAACTCTTCTTCGGTAACTCTGCTGCCGAATCGACGCCCTTTCCCTCAGTTCATCGATCAGGTCTAAGTCTGCTCTAAGGTCTGTGGCATTCTGTGCTTCATCATAGGTTGTGAGCCGAGGGGAAGGTATCCCGACCTCGAGAGGTATCACGGCCTCGGACCCATAGGTGAGGTTGAAAGGGGACTCGCCTGTTGGGGTCCGCTTGCTCGTGTGGTAGTTCCATAGGACGTTGGGGAGTTGGTCGACCCATAAGCCCCTGGAACTTTTGTCCAGCCTTTTCTTGATGTCTGCGAGGATCTGCCGATTTGCATTTTCAGCTTGTCCGTTCGACTGAGGGTGGGAGATGGACGAGAAGCACTGCTGGATGGCAAGGTCGTCGCACAGAGCTCGGAATGCCGAGCCGGTGAACTGAGTCCCGTTGTCCGTTACAAGGACTCGGGGGACGCCGAACCTGCATATGATGCTCTTCCAGAAGAACTGTACCACTTTGTTCTCGGTTATAGTGGCGAGGGGCTCGGCCTCGACCCACTTCGAGAAGTAGTCGATGGCTACGACTAAGAACTTGAACTGACCCGGAGCCGGAGGGAAGGGTCCTAGCAAATCCATGCCCCACATTGCGAAGGGGATGGGACTTGATAAGGAGGCGAGGTTGGCCTGAGGGAGGCGTCGGATGCTGGAGTGTCTCTGACAAGAGCTGCATTGCCGAACGTGTTGCTCGGCGTCTTGAAGGAGGGTCGGCCAGAAGTACCCATAATTCAAAGCTTTCCGGGCCAAGGACCTAAATCCTGAGTGTGCCCCTCCGATGCCTTCGTGGAGCTCTTGTAGGGCATATTCGGCCTGATCCGGAGAGAGGCACCTTAGGTACGGTCGGCCGTCTCTTTGAGAGAAAGAGCGTTTGTATAGGATACCCTCGATCAAGACATAGCGCTCGGCCCGAGTCCTGACTCAGCGTGCTTCCTTGGGATCCGAGGGCAGAACCCCGTCCCTTAAGAATTCTACCAGTGGCTTCATCCAATTGTCTTGTAGCATGACCGGCAACGACTCCGCCGAGGCAGGTGTCTCGTCTTCGATGCTCGGCTTAGAGAGGACTTCGATCAGTACGGTCTGTTCGAGACCTTGCAGGGAGGACGAGGCCAATTTGGAGAGTGCATCGGCTTGTGAATTCTCTTCACGAGGAACCCGCTCAATGAGCGCTTCCTCGAACCGGTTCATGAGGTCCTGAACCTTGGCGAGGTACTTCGCCATCCGCTCGTCTCGGGCCTCGTACTCGCCCAAGACTTGGTTCACGACGAGCTGGGAATCGCTGTGGATTCGGAGACGCTGCACCCCAGCACTCCGTGCGAGTCCGAGACCGGCGATGAGAGCCTCGTACTCCGCCTCGTTGTTCGAGGCCTTGAAGTCCATGCGGATCGCGTACTGGAGGACGAAGTTGTCTGGGCTGTTCAGTATGATGCCGGCGCCGCTTCCTTCGTTACAGGACGATCCGTCCACAAAGACTGTCCAAATGGGGGGTCCATTCGGGACGTGGCCGACCTCGAGGATAGTGGACTCCACGATGAAGTCGGCGAGGGCCTGCGCCTTAATTGCCGTCCGAGGCTGATAAGAGATGTCATGCTGACTCAGCTCTATGGACCACTTCATCAGCCGACCCGAGGTCTCAGGCTTGTGGAGTATCTGCTTTAGGGGTTGGTCAGTGAGGACGACGACCGAGTGGGATTGAAAGTACGGCCGAAGCTTCCTCGCGGCCATGACCAGTGCGTAGGCCATCTTCTCTATTCTCTGATAGTGGAGCTCGGCGTCCCGAAGCACCTTGCTCACGTAGTAGATGGGCCTTTGGGCCCGGTCCTCCTCTCTCACCAAGACAGCACTCAGGGTCTGCTCGGAAGCAGCCAAGTAGATGAAGAGAGTCTCGCCAGGGACCGATTTGCTGAGCAGAGGGGGGTTCACCAAGTAGGCCTTCAGCTGGTCGAACGATTCCTGCTGTGGCCATCCCCATTCGAAACCCTTAGCCCCCCTAAGTGCTTTGAAGAAGGGGAGGCACTTTTCTCCCGACTTCGAGAGGAACCGACCGATTGCGGCGAGCTGACCGGTAAGTTTCTGCACCTCTTTGATGTTCCGAGGCGGGGCCATGTCTAATATGGCTTTAATCTTCTCGGGATTAGCTTCGATTCCTCGTTGGCTTACCATGAAGCCGAGGAATTTTCCCGAGGAGACCCCGAACGCACACTTGTTCGGATTCAGCCGCATGCTGTGCTTTCTCAATACGCCGAAGGCCTCCTGGAGGTCGGCTACATGATCGGTGCCGCGGATACTCTTGACGAGCATGTCGTCAACGTACACCTCCATGTTTCGGCCGATCTGGCTCTGGAAGACCTTGTTGACGAGGCGCTGGTAGGTGGCGCCCGTGTTCTTCAAGCCGAACGGCATTACCCGGTAGCAGTAGAGGCCCTGGTCGGTGACGAAGGAGGTCTTCGGAATGTCCGGAGGGAACATTTGGATTTGATTGTACCCCGAGAAGGCGTCCATGAAGCTGAGGAGCTCATGGCCCGAGGTGGCGTCAATAAGGGTGTCAATGTTCGGGAGAGGGAATGGGTCCTTCGGACACGCCTTGTTCAGGTCGGTGAAGTCAATGCATATCCTCCACGAGCCATTGGACTTCTTGACCATTACAACATTCGACAGCCACTCGGGGTAATTTACCTCCTGTATGAACTTGGCCTTCAGCAGTTTATCCACTTCTTCCTTGATGGCCTGCTGTCGCTCGGGGGCGAACTTTCGCCTCTTCTGCTGGACCGGTTTGCACCCCGGTTCGACACTTAGGCGATGGACGAGCAGTTCCTCGAAAATGCCGGGCATGTCCGCGGCCGACCATGCAAACAAGTCATGGTTATCTCGGATGCATTTAATCAGGTCCGAGCACAGTGCGGTCGGCAAGGATTTGCTGATGAGGAACTTCCGGCTCGGATCCTCGTCCGAGAAGAGCACTTCCTCTAGCTCGTCCGCCGGCTCGGACGTTGGCCGGGCCTTCGGCTCGGGGATTTCTAGTGTCTCGAACGAGAGCACTGGTCCCCCGGTGGAAGTCATGTAGCACTTCCGGGCTGTTTCCTGGCTTCCCCTGACTTTCCCTACTCCCGACCGAGTGGGGAACTTCATTTTCAAATGGTATGCCGAAGGGACAGCTTCCAGGGCGGCTAGGCCGGGTCGGCCCAGAATGACATTATATGCTGCCGGGACGTCGACGACCATGAAGTCCATCGGCTCGGTCCGGGTAGTAGGGGTGCTTCCCGCAGTAACGTCTAGGGTTATCACCCCTTCCACAGTTACCGGGACCCCCGTGAACCCGTGGAGTGTGTAACCGGCCGGCTTGAGACGGTCTCGGGACAGTTGCAGGCCTCGGAAGGCCGAGAGGAAGAGGATATTGACCGAACTTCCATTGTCTACTAAAATCCTCTGCACCTTGAAGTTGGCCATGCGGAGGTCGATGACGAGGGCATCGCAGTGTGGGGTTCGGACCCCTTCGAGATCGGCATCGGAGAAAGACACAGGGACGCCGAGACCTTTTGGGGGAGGGGCACTGTGGACCGAGTTGACCTCTCGGACGAAGGCCTTCCGGGAGGAATTAGAGGAGCCCCCCATGGGGCCTTCGTGGATCAGGTGCAGAACCCGTTCCTCCTCGAACTCGGGTGTCTCCTCGCGCCGCTCGGAGCGCTTGTTAGCCCCCTGAGGCGGAGGAGAGTTGCGATCCGTCCGATCGTTAGCCTTCATGAATTTGGCCAACTGCCCCCTCCGGATGATGGCTTCAATCTCATCTCTCAGAGCCCGGTAATCATTCGTGTCGTGGCCGTGGTCTCGGTGGTAACGACACCACTTATCTTTGTTCCTCCTCTTCGCTGGGGTGTGCATCCTTGGAGCCGGAGGGATGACCCCCTCCTTCTCCACCTCCATTAGGATAGTAGAGAGATTAGTGGTGAGGGGAGTGAACTTCTCGAACTTGGGGGGAGGGCGGCGCTGACCGCCAATGTCCTTCTGAGCTTTCTTGGACCCCTCTTCCCTCGTCGCCTTCCTCTTCGACCCTGCGGAGGGCCCTCCGAAGCTCGGAAGGGCTTCAGCCTCCTCTGCTCGGATGTACTTCTCGCACCTCAGGAGGAGGTCGGCGAAGTCATGCAGGGGCTTCTTGGCTAGGGACGATCGGAGGTTGGCATTGAGGACGTTCGACTGGAACGCCACGGTGGCCACGGACTGGTCTAAGGAGGCGATAGACCTGACCTCTGCGGTGAATCTCTTCACATAGTCCCACAGCTTCTCTTCCCTTTCCTGCCGCAGGTTCAGTAGGGAAAGACTTGTCTTCTCGGCCCGCCTGCTACTCACGAAGTGAGTTATGAACAGCGTCTCGAACTGCTCGAATGAGAAGATGGATGAGGGAGCGAGCCTGGAATACCATTCCCGAGCCGACCCCCGGAGGGTGGCCGGGAAGGTCCTGCAGAGCACAGCGTCGGAAGCTTGATGGATCAACATCAGTGTCTTGAAGCTCTCGACGTGGTCGACCGGGTCGAATTCCCCTGAGTACGTTTCAAACTGCAGAGGTTTGAAACCCCTCGGTATGTGGGCCTCCATGATCGACCGTGAGAAAGGGGGTCGGCTGGGACGGACGGTTCCTGCTCGGGACTCTTCCTCCCTGTCCATGCGGCCGATACGCCTTTCCACCTCATGGAGATGGCGGATGAGGGCGTCGTCTCTCCGCTGGTAATCGTATGACCCCCCGGACTCCTCTTCATAGGAGGGGGAGCGTGGACTGTGGCGCCGGTAGTCCTGTGATCGGCGAGGGCTGTATTGCTGCCATTGGCGGCTGGGAGCCGGGGAAGGACTTCGGGTTCGGCGGCGAGGACTGGGGTCCCTCGGGGGCGTCGGAGCCCTCTGAGCATTCTGGACGTTCTGCCGAAGGTTGAGAGCCTGCAGAACGGTCTCCTGAAATTGGAGGAATTTGGCCCGACTGATAGGCACCTCTCGATCCCTCGGATGATGCCGATCCCCAGGGGAATGCGGCCTCCTCCTTCGGCGCTCGGGAGACGCCGCTCGACCTCTGCGGTCCGGGGACCTTCTGCCATCTCGGCGACGAGGGGACCGCTCACTCTGACGCTGGCGGGAGGCTCCCTCTCGGGCCCGCCTCTCGTCAAGGTGGGTGCGGAGGTCGTCGTCCTTCTAGCGGTTCAGGAGGGTGATGCGGAGGTCGGGATGATGAGAAGCCATTGAGTCCGAGGACCCATTATGGGCCGAAACATGCTCTGGGTTGAGGGGCTGCTTCTGTTTCCGAGCATTATGGCCGGAAGGGCCATTGTTGGGTTGCTGCTTGGGATGAGGAGGTGGGACCTGCTGGGCCGGTGGAGGAAGATCGGACTGTGGAATAGGATTGACAGGGGCTTCCTCCGTAGGATCGGCGGTGTTGGCCACACGGTTCGACCCTATAGATCTGACCTTCTTCGGAGGCATGGCTGTAGAGGACGACGAGGAAGTAGCTGAGGCTGTTCGTGTGGTTTTTCCCACAGACGGCGCCAATCTGTTACCGCTGATTTCGGTGTGGGGGTAAACAGATAGAATTTGTGAGTCCGAGAAAAACCTGAACAGTTGACTCAGCCTTCTTTCTCCTGCTGCGACCTGCAAGGAAGTGCGAAACAACGGGGTTGATTCCGGCGACGCACCCTCCGATGCTCTTGTCAGTAATCAGGAAAGATTAAGAAAAGAGCTTAAGTGGTGAAAAAGTGATTAACCTGGTCATGGTGGTAGAGGGGTGATATTTATAGTCGCCTTTGGAACGGTTAGGGGCCTGATTTCCTGCCTAACAGCCAGGAGGAAAATCCTCCTATTCTGTTCTGGGAAATTAGCCCCTGATTCCCTGGTGGGAGCCAATCAGGCCTGTTGATTTGATTTAGTCAAATCAATGGCCCTGATTCTCCCCTTGGTGAACTGGGCTTGTATCGGGTCGGGACCCGTGCCCAGTTAAAGTGGATGCGTTTGCGGGTTGCTGGTTCTGTGAGAAGGAGACCCAATACCCGTTTTGGATCCACTTGTATGTGAAATTACCTTTTTACCCCCGAGCATCAAGATTCGTGCCCAATCTGGACGGTTCCGATTTAACCCCATTTTTAGCCATATCACGAATCATAAATGAGTCTACTACAACTTTGTAGTTAAGATAATCTAAAATCATCCACAATTACTTCGTCGAAATTCATTTGCAAAACAGTATGTTCAAAATCCGAAAACTGCAGCTCATGCTACTTGTAAAAATCATAGAAAATTCTATGCTTCATTAAACTTTGTGTTCTTTAGATCAAACTAAAGGTATACTAGTCTACTATAACTTTGTAGTTATAAGTTTCTCCAAAATGTTATGTCTATGACACTGAATTCTTCAAAATCTAAATGTTAAAGTACTACCACTTGTTCAATCTTGTAAATTTTTTATAAATTCAGTTCTTCATGGAAAATGGATTTATTAGACTTTACAGAATTTTTAACGATTCTACTTCAAGTTCTTAGTTTTGACTTTTCTCAGAATACTTCATCTAAGGTGCTGAAATGATCAATATCTGAAATGTGTACAAATTTTCAGCAACTAGCCAACTGTCAACCAGTCCTAAATTTGGATTTTATTAAAATAGTAAAAGACATCCAAATATTATGAAATTTTAAGGAGATGTTCTTGACACATACTGGGCGCTCACATAAACTTTTTAGCTCTAGATTCCATCTAGTTTAATAGTTATGATTTTTTCAAGTGCAACTATAACTCAAAACAGATGCTTATGAAAATGTCCCCAGATCAAACATTTCATAATTTCACACATTCAGTCAACAACAAATAATCTAAACATGAATGTTCAATCTATATAAGTTATCATGCATCTAACAATTCACACATATCAAGCATTCTACTAATAAAAGTCTGTTAGCAAGTTGGAGAAATACCCACCTCAAATGTAGAATTCCTAGAAATAGAACTCTTAGAAAATAATGCTCCAAAGCTTCAAGCTCCCTAAAAATGGCCGGCCTCTTCCTAGCACAACCTGCAAGCTCTTCTCACTCTTTCTCTCTTTTGTTTTAGTTTTGGGTTGTGTTGTTCATGACAAAAGTATGGATTACTTATAGGAAAAATTGTGTGGTCAAAATAGCTCCCCACTTTCCACTAACTCATACCACTCTCTCCTCACTCCCAACTTGGCCGACCAACCCTCTTTGTGTGCTCAAGCACTTGCACGTGCACCCTATGTGCACACTCTTTCATACAATTTTTATTAGTTTTTATTAAGTTAGATGTATGTGAGTGTTACACATGAAAAGTGTACTAGAATTTTAAATATATATTTAAGTGCAAAAATAATCATTGACTTTAAATTTGTAATTAATTTTTAGTGAGCTACAAAAATGGATTTAGGCCTAGTGGATTTTAATTAACAAAAATCACATAATTGAATAGAAAAATGAGAAGAAAAATATTCATGATTCAAGAAAATTTTAGGAACCAACATGTGCAATGCAAACACGTGCATCTCACATAAAAACAAATATTCAAATACGAAATGGATTTGATAAACGGGAAAATATTTATAAATAATCAAAATATAACATACGAAAAATACATTTTTATTAATTTTATATATACGACAATGTAATCAACACGTACATAGAAAACACGTATTAAAATATATTCGAGTCAAAATATGAGAAAAATGAATTTCAATTTATAAAACAAATTCAAACGAGTTATAAAAATAAGTAGTTGAAATACATAGAAACATTACACGTAATGGTGGAATATACATAATCATCACGTGTATTGAAAACACGTGAAATGCACGTAAAGACACCAAGATTAAATAAATGTTTCATTTGGCACCAAATAGGATACAAATAAATTTTGAAAAGACGGAAAATGTATAGATAGTCGAAATACAAAATATGTATGATATTTATATTAAAATACGTTTTCTTTTTTGGAAACAAAGGGAAAAAAATATTACCCGTAATAGTACAAAATATATGTCCGTAACACCCGTGGGCAAAATTGCTATAACTCAATTTTGCGGGGTGTTACATAGTATATACCCATATTCTTACATTAACAAATTATATGTGTTTTTATGCCACAATCCACAAGGTGTAGATAACTTAAAGTGCGGTAGCACAATAGGAATATGATAAACAATACAATATCACCCACAATTACACAGAGTCTATGTCACGCCCCGCTTCCCGTTATACGGGAATACGGGTCCGTGACGAAGGCCCAGCAAATGATATTAACATTTCCATAAGCTGTACTAGTCTTAACTCAATAACATGAAAAGAAATAATCACAACCACTCAGAAAAAATATAATTACATAAACAAAATAAAATCCAATAACCAAATCTACGATCCAAGAACTTACCAAATAGCTCGAGAATATGCAATGCATTAACAGTTCGATGAGTTCCTTTCAGTTACCCATCACTGTACCTGTATAACATAACTCAAAAGAAAGAGGAACAGAAGCCGTTAAAACAAGCTATGGGCGATAAGTAGTAGGAAGCAGTAAAATAGAAAAAAAAGTACTATATAACAAGAATAGAAATTGGAATGATATCGGAGTCAATAAATGATAAATGGTAACAAAATCAAAAGTTGATAATCAATAATTCAGAAAACAGGAATCAATGTTTAATAACCAGTATTTAGTATTAATTTCAATGTTCAGTGTTCATTTATGTCTATAAATCTTTTATCAATCCTAACTAATGCACGTACTACTGCGTCCCATACCACAGGTTCGGTGCATACGAAACAGTGTTCGTTTTAGACTTCGTGGTGGGATCTACAGAGCGTGCACTCGATGTAACAAGATAACATGATAACAAGTTCACAAGTATTACAAGATAATATGATAACAAGTTCACAAGTATTTCTCCACCTTCCATGTCAATATTCTATGTAAACAAGAAGGACCCTACCGAGTACATTTTCTGAGATTATCCACTACTAAGTCAACCCTTATTACCCGGCTTGTTATCATTTTATTAACAATCAGTTATGAACATGCATGTGATCAATGTGGGTGATGGTATCAATACTCATGCAACAGGTACAATCGATGAGACCAATAGCACTAGTACAATTTCAAAATGATATCAAGACTAGACAATACATGAAATATACATGGTCCAATTTATTAAATATGGAAAACTTGGTTTATATGCAAAACATAACAATATATAGACTCACTGTACTACAATTTCTAGGTGCAAGATTTTAAGTTTCTGTGTCAGGAACCAGGTCGAAACCTCAGTACGAAGTCAAGCAAATGACATGGCAGTATTTGTGAATGTTCAATAGTACAATAAATTTACAGTTTGGGATTGAAGTCAACAATAATAGCACGATGAGAAGACTATGAATCAATAACATGGTACAATAAATAAACAGTGGAGTTCAATTAGATATAATATTCAATTTGATTACTACTTACCGGATTTCAAAGAGTGTTTTCTTGAACTAGAAACATTAAACAATAAAATCAGTTCAAGAGACGCTTGCCTGTTAGGAGAAGATTCTGAATATAAAGAGAATAACGGGATAAGAATCCCGATGGCGGCACGTGCGCTCTACATGCAAAACAGCAAACACAACACACAACACCGGATCAACCCAAACACCAAACACCAATCCTCAATCTCCTACTCCATAACAACAAACACCACAAAAATCAAACAACAACCCAATAACCCAACTCCTCCTCTTCTTTTGAACAACAATGGAGTAGATAGACGGCGGGGGAAATGACGACTGTGCTCGATGGCGGGGGACGACTGCGGACGACGCGAATGAGGGGCAAACGGTAGGACGTTGGCGGGTTGTAGTGGTACGGATGAGGACTTCAGTGGAGGTGCTCTATTTCCAAAACAGAGGGAGGGAGGATGGGTTCTGCGACTATGTGCAGCGAGGATGATGAATGCTGGCGGTCTACAAGGGGTTCGATGATTAGGAGCTCGGGATGGTGCTATGCTGGAGGCAGGCACGGCGCTGGCGATGACGATGAGATGCTGATGGGTTTGAAGGCAGGGCTGCGGTGGTCGCGGTCGGGAAGCGACGGCGATGGAGGCTCGAGCGAGAAGAGCAGGATGAAGATGAGGGGGTGTAGGGGGGTTCGACTGGTTGGCGACTGGGCGGAGCAGGGCACTCGGATGAGGCAATGGCGGAGCTTCTGAGTTTATCAATGGCTTTGAGGAAGAGGAAGGTTACAGGCACCGAGGAGGTGGGGCGAAGCTGATAGAGCTTCAACTGTGCGGCAATGGTAGATGGGGGAGCAGGGGCTCGCTGGGCAGGGTGGTCAATGATAGAGCACAGGGGAGGCAGCGGAGGAAGATGAGCGGGGCTCGAGCGGCATTGGGTTCCGATGCCTCACAGCGAAGAGGAGGAGGATGATGGTGACTGGGGGCTTCGACAGAGACACGATGAGGGAGGCGACGACGGAGGGAGGTGAGGTGACTGAAGGGTGGAGAAGGCGGCAATGGCGAGCAGCGGACTCGAGCGGAGAGAACGACGGGGTCTCGGTGGCGTTGCGGAGGGGAGAGAACGGAGGATGAGGAGGTCGAAGGAGGATGCTCGGTGAAGTGGAGGAGGAGGGCGACGAGAGCGGAGGGGAATGCTCTATTTTTGGTTGGGAAACAGAGAAAGAGAAAGAGAGTGGAAAAGAGAGAGGGACGGGGTGAGAGAGTGGGGTTTTTTAATAGAATAATAAATAAAGTAATGGGTAGTTGAGATAGTGGGGATGTAGTTACGAGAACTGTTAAAAGTGGGAGAACGTGAGGGGATTTGTATACGGGTAAGCATATAGGATTGATTCTCTACAAATACATATAGGTACTGGATTTAGATTTGGGCTTGGTTTATGGGCTCAAAACAATTTAATAAATTAGTTATAGGATTGGGCTTATAAAATAGTTAACAATTGGGCTCAGGCTTCGAATTAAATATATAAACAATTGAATAATTGAATATTGGGCTTCATAAAAGTAGTTTTAATAATAATATTAATTTTAGACTGTGCCTAGGCTTCAAGCAATAATTAAATGAAAAGGATATATATATAATTATAGAATGTAACAAATAACTGAATAAATAAATTGGTTTGAATAATTAACCAAAAATAAAATATTCAACATTTGGGTATCATATCAAAAATCATAGAATGAAATACAATTCAGGTTGAAAATCAGTAATCATTTGAGAAGAATTAATTACAAGATACTAAGAATTTGAAATACGGAAAAATACATAAAAAATACATATTAACGGGAACAGGGGTTACAGTCTAACTAAAAGTCAATAACATATAATTCAATATTTTACTAAATGTTTGATTCTAACTTTATCAATACCGTTTTCACTGCGGTAAATAGAGTGCACTAGAGATTAGGCAAAATGCAAACTTCTTTAAAATTATTAAAACATATTCACCACCTCTCAAATCTGAATCATTTTGATCCTAGCATTTAACTAGATTTTTAATTCATTAAAATAACAAGTGCTTTATCCTTCATATATATATCAAACATTTAATAATCTTCTACAAAAGTGATTAAATATAACCCAAGCCTCCTCGAAAACCGCACCCAAGAGAAGAACCACCAGTGAACCTTTCGGCAACAAAGGCAACAGGAACACATATTTTGTTTTTGTTTCTTGCCATTTAGAATTAGGACGGGGGGTTTAAAAAGAGATTTAATTAATGGGATTTGATTAATTATCCACTCACACAATTAACTACCCACTAACTTACTTCTAAACCCACTCACCCTCTCTCACTCATTTCCCGGCCAGCAAATCCAAAGGGTGAGAAAACACGTGCACGTGTGTCGAATGTGTGTGCACACTATTCATTATGAGTTTTTTTATTTAAATTAAATGCATATGTTATAATATGTAATATGTATTTAATAAAACTATTTTAATTTAATTATAATTAGAGTTTTCATGCACAAATAAAAATAACCACTCACACACTTCATAAATTTTATTTTGAAAGAGAATACAACTACCACGTGCACTGCAAACACGTGCATCGCACGTAAAATAAATATTCAAATACGAAAATAGATTTGATCAACGGGAAAATATTTATAAATAATCGAAATAAAACATACTAAAATACATTCCATTAATTTTATACACACAATAATGTAATAAACACGCACATAAAAAACACGTACATTGCACGTATAAATTTTATATATGAGTCAAAATATGAGAAAAATAAATTTCATTTATAAAAATCAAACAAGTTATAAAAATAGATAATTGAAATACATAAAAATATTACACGTAACAGTGAAATATACGTAATCGGCACGTGTAACGAAAACACGTGCAATACACGTAAAAACAAAATATAAATATTTGAGTTTAAATTTAAATTCAAATACATAATCGAATTTGAGAGAATGAAAAACGTATATAAGAATCGAAATGAAAAACACGTAGAGAATATTTATATTAAAATACGTTACGATATTACCCGTAACAGTACAAAATACACGTGCATAATACACGAGGGCAAAGTTGTCATCACTCAATTTTGTAGGGTGTTACACCTCTTCCAAGCTCCCACTGTAACAGACTAGCATAAAATCTCTCATTCTCTTAAGACACTTGAGTATGTGCTTGACATGAGTTCAGTGTTATGGTCCTGGATCAGATTGATATCGGCTAACCATGCACACTGTATAACAAATATCTGGCTTAGTGCATAATATCGCATACATCAGACTACCCACTGCCGAAGCATAAGGCACATCCTTCATGCGACCTCTCTCCCCTTGTGTCGTTGGACATTGATCCTTAGTAAGAGTTTTTCTAAGTTTGAAGGGCAAGAATCTTTTCTTGGAATCTGTGAAAGTCCCTCCACTAAGCTTAAACTTCGAAGTTTTAGAAGGATTGAGGAAAATTGCACTTGTATTCTAACAAAATCAATCAAACTGAATCTAGCCAAGAGAGTTATGTATGCAGCTTGAGATAAACACAACGTTCTCTTATTTCGATCACGAACAACATGAATATCAAGAATTTATGATGCCGCCCTAATGGCCTTCATATCAAAACTTTGATACAATCATGCCTACACAGAGAAAAGTTCTCCTATATAATTTTCAATGAGCAGTATATCATCTAGATATGAAAAACAATCTTTTTTTCATCACACTTCCTGTACACACATGACTTATCTACCAGTTGGTTAAAGCCAAAGGATTCGATAGCTCCATCAAATCTTTTGTTCCAAGATCTAGATGCCCGCTTAAGTCCATCTATGGTCCTTTGCAATATACAAGATTTGTTCTCATGACCCTGAGTAATGAAACCTAGAGTTTGCTTCAAAAGCAACTCCTATTTCGTAACATCTAGCCAATTAGGTGCATCTACATCTATAATTGAAACATCATAGAAATATAGATCGGATTTAGTTCATCAAAGTCTAGTTAGGATGAAAATAAAGGTGATGTCGATTGGACAGAAAAATGGAGACTGCCTGAATAGCTTCTCCTTTAAACATGAATATTTCTGGAGGTTCGATAACTCTCCCACTACGATGCTCAACTATAATATTAGAAGTGTTATGAAATAATTGCGTATTATCTGAGTTCTCATTAACACATGTTAATTGAACTGAACTCATTTCCTCAAGTAGCACCACACTCTTTATTTTATGCTCCATCACATAGCCCTCTTCAAGAAATCTAGCATTTGTTCTCACAAATACATTCTGATCTCGTGGATTATAGAGGTGACCTTCATACCCTACAAATTTGCATATTTGTGTTCTAGAGTCAAGTTTGTTCAAGTCTGCCTTTCTAATATGCACATGTGTTGGTGACCCCCATATGTGAATATGGATAAAAGTGAAGGCTTTATACCACATCTCAACTTTAGAGGAGTTTAAGAACATATTTTGAAGGTGCTCATTTCAACAAGTAATTTGTCGTTTGTAGTACATATCTCCAAAAGAAAAAGGCAGAGTGGAGTAGCTCATCATAGTCCTAACCATATCCAAAAGAGATTTGTTCCTTCTTCCTGAGACACCATTTTGTTGGGAATTACTAGGTGCAGCCAACTGAGATATTTATCCCTTTTGCCGTAAATAGTCCTAGAAATTTCCAAAGGTTTTCACCTCACTGATCAGATCGAAGAGTCTAGATGCGTTCACATGTCTGATTTTCCACCTCAGACTGATATTCTTTAAACTTGTGGAAGTATTCAGACTTGTGGCACATCAGGAAAACATAGTCATATCTAGAGTAATCATCTAAGGTAAGGAAATAATCATAGGCTCCTCTAGCTTGAGTAGACAATGTACCACATACATCAGTGTGAATTAATTCTAATCTCCATCCCAAGCCCAAACCATTTAACCCTAATCTCCATCACTAAATCACTATATATTAACCCCAACCCCTAATCAGCTACAAACTCCAACTACTCCAACTTCATCTTCTCCATCTTTACTGCCTATTCTCTAGCACCTCACTCCACACCCGATCATCTCCGACCCGACCATCAGCCCCCATCACCTTGCTGCCTCCACACCCGCACACCATCACCTCCTCTTCAACCTCTTCAACTCCCCTATTCGACAGCCTCCATACATTCTGACCTCACCTCTTGCTGCCTTCCCTACCCGACAGCCACCTCCAAGACACCACCCGACCAGCCATCAACCGACCGCCTCTCCACCTGAACCCTACCAGCAGACTTAAATGACTTCCATCAGCCCTCCATCTTCAACCCAGCAGCAAGTCCATACATCCTGACTTCACCTCTTGCTGCCTTCCCTACACAACAAACACCTCCAACCAAAACCACCACCATCGACTCCTTGCAGCCTCTTCAACTCCCAACAGCAACTCCATCAACTCATCCCGATTTCTTGCTGCCTTTGCTCGCTGCCATAGATGTTGTCATCACTATTATAGTCGATGTTCATTGCTGACCTTGTTGCTGACTTCCTTATTGCCTTTGTTGCTGCCTTTTTGCTGCTATTGCTTGTCGCAAGTTGCTGTCGTTACTTCTCTTCTTCTCGTTGTACGTCCACGTTTGTAATTGTTGTATACGAGCATTTCTTTAACTCTTGCAAGTAGTTCTAATTCTTATTAATCTACCGTATTATCAACTTTTGTTCTTGATCCTCATGTTGCATTCACCACTCACAATCATAACATAGATATATAGGTCATGTAACAAGATTTAGCTTGATCGTATTGCTATGCATTAGTATAATTGAATTATTTTTGGATTAATATTGTGAAAGTAATAATTTTCTAGATTTGTTAATTGTCGACTTCTTATTTAATTACTAAATATGAATGTGCACTATTTCTGGGTATACAATTCTAATTTTGTGAATTGAGATCTTAAAACGAAAGTATTAGATTTTCTGCCATATCTTTTTCCTGACTTTGTACTAGGTTTTGATCCAGTTTTCTGTAACCAAAATTTAGAACTTTATACATGTATGTTGTAGCCCTCTGAGTGTAGAATCCAGAATATCTTTCGGTTTTGGCAAACCGATTTACAGATTGTGAGATATTAATGTTTTAGTGATGTAATGTCTAAATTTTCATAATACTGTTTGAGGTGTATCGTCCTAATGAGTCAATTGAAATAATAGATTTTTAGTGGAATTAAAATCTGAGATTAACCTGAATGTTAATGGACATTATTAGGAGTTAGTTATAATTTTTGTGAGGTTTGATAATGACTTTTCAGTGGAATTACGAGCATGAGAATTTGACCCTTTGTTGCTACATGAACACTAGACCTGTAAAGAACCGACTTGTAGGCATGGCTACTAAACTTAGAATGTTTTGAGTGAATAGGCATTGGATCCATATGAGAGTCTACTTTTTGGAACCCATGAAGGTATTGTTTTTGCTTTTCTGTAGTAGCGGAAAAGTGAATTTTAATGCTGACATATATTACTATCTAGATTCGTATTTTGTGTTCTTGAACTACATATATATTGTTATTCGTGAATGTTAATTTGTATTGATAAAGTAGATCGATAGAATGTCTCATATCATGAATTTGTATATATCACTTGATACTTTCATGACTTTTGTCCTTGATACATATATTTGCTTTCACCTCTTGACATGTTCATAATTACTGTCCTTGATAATTTCTTGATTACCGTCTTGATCCTAATGTTATATGCATCATTAATGTTATAGTCATTGTTGTTGCCTTGGGTGATGGAACTAAGTGCCATATGGAGCTAAGTGCCACGTAGAACTAAGTGCCACATCGTAGTATCGGTGGGAGCCACATCTAGAATCTGCGGTGATTACCTCTAGAATCCGTGGGGTTCCCTTTGGAATCTAATATCCTAAGAAGTAACATATATGAATATCTTGATACAAATGTTCCCACTGATTATACCGACTACATGTTCATGATTAATCATAGTAAAATAATAACAAGGCAGGGTAATAAAAGGTACGACTTAGTGGTGAAAAATATAGGAGAGTACTCGGAACGGTGCTCGTGTTTCCCGTACTACTGTTTACTGTTTACTAATTACTGTATACCAACGAGTATCTGCTGTTTACTGATTACTATATACTGACGACTATCTACTATTTACTGATTACCGTTCCCAAGTACATAATCATGTAGATTTCACCTCTTAAGTACAAACGTTCACTTGATTGTTATGCACCCGAACATGTGGGATAAGATGCAGGATTGTGTGCATTAGATAGGTAATTAAACTTATAGACTTAAGAAGGACACTAATATTGATCACATGATTTCTGATTTCTGATTCCTGAATATTGATTACATGATTCCTGATTACTAATTCCTGATCCTTGATTCCCGATTACTGATTGTGTATACCTTACAGTCATGAATGCATTATATCACAGTTGTTTTTGACATAGTACATGTTCACATCATCCCAGTATTTGTATTGCTATTCTTGTTCTTCCATATTATGTTTTATTGTCTTGTTATTGTATTGCTTGTTACTACTTGTCGTCCGAAGCTTACTCTAACGGACACCCCCCACACAACCCAGATGATGTCTATGTAGGTACTGAAGATGAGTTACCAGAGGAATTTGGCAAACAAACTGTCTAGACGATCATGATTTATTTACTGCGTCATTGTTACTTTATATCGTTTTATTTTCAATCGCTTTATTTAGTCTATCGTAGCGAACTGTCTATCGTATTGCTTTCATTCCAGTACACTGTATTCCTAGGCAGTTTGACCCGAAGTTTAAGTTTATATTTTATGGTTATTTCATGTTATGTGATCACTTTTATTGCCTGTATGGATGTGTTAATGATTGTCATTTTGAGTTTATAACTGTACAACTTATGAATGATGTTTATATCATTCGCTGGGTCTTAGTTGTGTGCTCGTATTTCCATATATTGGGAAGCTGGATGTGACATTTTCGGTGACCTTTCTCTTCGTGGTAAAATATTTTTCATTCACAGCTTTCTTCTTTTTTCTTCTCCACATCATTAGAAGGTCCCAAGGCCTCGTGAGCCTTCCCACCTGGCTTCTTCTTGCTTTTGGCTTTCGCCTTGTGCACAGAAACATTCTCCTAAGAAATAACTACTAGAGCCTTTGAAGTTTGAGCAACTTTTTTGTGTCTATAGCGAACTCACCAATTCAGATAAAATCAATGACATGTGATCATGCATCCTATAGGTGCTATGTCTGTCCGACGAAGATTGCAAAATCCTCTCTTTTAGAATCAATTTTGGCACCTAGTACTTTTAGCTAATTCAAATACGACGTCATATTGAGGCAATAATTTTGAACGGGTGATTCCTTGGCCACTTTTGTATTTTGCAACAGCTTCATAATATGCTGCCTACCATATCGAATTTGATTAACAAACATCTGTTCAAGATACTCCATCATTGCAGTAGCAGTGGCAGGAGGCTGAAGCTGAGACTGCAAAAATATTTGAAACTAATGCTATGATATAACATCTAGACATCTCATCTGCCTGTGCAATGTCTTGCTACTTCAGTTGCCCTTGCACTTGACGGTGGAGGACAGAGCTCCGTGAGCACAAATTTGTACTCCTCGACCGTTAACACAAAATGAAGATTTTTTTTCTTCTTCCAGTCAACATAGTTTTGTCTAGTTTATTTATTCTTTATAAGTATTACAGGTAAAGAATTGAATGACGACATGATGCAAAGCACTACAAAAAGTACATGGATAATTTTAATTATGACAATTATCTTAGAACTTCTTTTATTTAAAAATACACGGAATCCAATTTAAAAAATCAATCTTATATTTTTAAATAAAGTGGCAACCGATTTGCTCATGAAGACCCTCCTTTGGGTGGTGTCAACATAATAAAATCTCAAATCAAATACAATTTCATTTAGGTTGAAAATCTCACAAGTTGCAACATCCCACCACATAACATTAATCTCAACAATATTGCTTAGTGAACTATTCCATTGCGAAATATGCTAACAAAATTGTTGTCAAGTGTACTACAATTGACTAAATTTATCTAGATTTGCTAGCCGCGGCTAAAACCTTCGTTTGAGAGTATTTCTCCTTTGAACATGATCCATAGATCTAGCAGTTAGCAAAAACTGGCTAATCATCGAAAATTTGTTATACGTACCTTCTTTGGAAATGAATAATATTTTATATCTTATGCTTTCTATCTGGATTCACTAGTCGTAATTGAAACCTCCTTTGCGAGTATTTCTTCTTTGAACATGATCCATAGATCTAATTTTTTTAGCAAAACTAACTGGACATCGAAAAATTGCCTAGACCTCCTTTGGGAGTGAATAATATTTTTAAGTCTTATAGTTTCTTCAATGGAGATCGTAGAATTTCAAAATCCTTCTCCCACTTGTTTTCTATGTTTTAAAATAGGGATTTTATCTTGCCCTGATGTTACATGATGTATTTGAGAATCAATTTTGTTGTGTTAAAATAATTTCAAAAAATCGCATGTCACACATATTCATGATATTCTCAATATATAACACAATATTTTATTAAGACAAAATTATTTCTAAAAATCTCACATTATTAAAATAACTAGTTCACGACTTTTCGATAAATGAGCAATGTTTCTACAAAGAACAAACCAATCTCGAAAATCGCATGCGACAAATAATCATAACGTTCTCAAAGACATGACATTTTCTAATGGAAAAATTGTTTTGAAACTCCCACATGATTAAAATATAATTTTGATGACTTTTCCAACAAAAAGAAAAAAACAATTTTTCTATAACAAAAAAACTGATCTTGAAAATTGCATGTAAAAATTACCATATAAAAGTAGATCCTATGATGCCACGGCCTAGCATAATAAATTACAACAAACATGCACATATATCTCAGTAAATAAAAGCACATCAACATATATATCAAATTTTAAAAACACAGATATCAACCACTATGCTTTCTCCCATGGTCAAGCCTTTTAATGGTTCCAAAATCTTCCAAAAACTTGACCGCCTTTGAATTCGCCATTAAGCTCCTTCCCCTTTCCGTTCATTGGACATCATCTTCATCATCTTTGATCGCCGAGGTGATAGGATGAACAAAAATTGTATTTACAACTTTGCATTCATTCTTCCAACGTATTATTTGTCCTTCTTTGAAATGCCGCAATGGGTAATTCAGAGAACCGACCGGACTCGAAAACGGTTTTTATGGAAAGAGGCAGATACGGATCGAGGCGGCTATCACCTTATCAGATGGGAGAAGACATGCATGAAAAAGATTCATGGAAGACTCGATATTATTGATCGATCTTCGAGATATGAATCTTGCTCGACTGGGTAAATGGTAGTGGAAAGTTTTCCACCCTAATAGAGAAGGGTGGCAAGATTTTATCCAAGGATATCTACATGGGAATGGAACGAGAAATTTGGGCTTCAGGGTAGACCCACGTGTCTCCTGATTCTGGAAAGGTATCGCTAAGGCCTAAGATCCCTTCATTAGCTGTGTGACATCAGTTATCGGTAACGACAGGCTTACCAGATTCTGGTAGGATAAATGGTGTGGTGATCACACACGTAGAGCCCTGTTCCCAGATCTATATGATCATGCATCACAATCACACTGCACAGTAGCCGCAGCCTGGAAAAGAGGCGCCTGAAAACCACCCTTTAAACAATCGCTCGATCCGAGCTCTCAGCTGAGGCTCAATGAACTTCAGTCTTACATCAACAACGCTGGTATTAGTTGTTCTCAGGGCCCAGATAAGAGATCCTGGGGTTTGGAAAAGAACGGCACTTTCACCGTGTGTTCCATGTATAACCGCATTCACTTTAAGGGATGTACCCCAAAGTGGGCATGCGTTATTTGGAGGACGAAAGTCCCGCTAAAAATCAAAGTTTTATTATGGCTGGTGCTGAACAATGCGATTTTGACTAGAGAAAATCTTACTAAACGCCAACCGAATGTGGACTTTCGTTGCGGGTTCTACAATGCTATCCTGGAAACTAGAGACCACCTCCTCCTACAGTGCCATAGGAGAAAAGCGGTACTCGTTGAGGTACTCAGCACCCTGGGAACGAATCAGTACCCTAGTGTGTACGAGGATCTGTGGGTAGGTCCAAAATTTACTAATGAGAGAAGAACTATGAGAGAAACGTGGTTTATCGCTATCGCCGCAACGACCTGGGTTCTTTGGCTAGATAGGAATAATTTTTATTTTCGCAGAAAGTGTAATAACATTTCTAGTAATTTAACTCACATTATGCATTTTATTTCATTTGGGCTAATGTGGCTGCAGCAGGTCCCAGGGAGAGGATAGCGAGCGTATTCCAGGTTGAGGATTTTGATGATGATGAAGTCGTGATTGGTCCGACGATCGTCTGACAGCCAGCTTTGCCTTGACTGTTGATAGATACCCACCGCCACAGGTTTGTTGGGGGTATGATGTATTTTGTTTAGTCGCATGTATGTTGCGGACATTCTGGTTTTTTTTTGTCCCACCCCTCATGTTGAGGGTGGAGTTTATGTACTTTTATTATGATTGTAGAACCTTATATTTGGCTCAGTACTTTGAGTTTGTTTTATTAATCCCTTATTAATGAAACAAGGTAGCCATACTCTACCTTTTCTTCTAAAAAAAAAAAAACTTTGCATTCATTCTTAAGGCACATAAAATACAATAAAACAAAAAAAAGGAAAAATAATACATATAGTTGGGAAACACATCCACCGTTAGGAGATGTCCCATCTAAGTTACAAACATTTGTCACACAACCTTTATACATAAAATTCTGTAGTTTTTTATCGTGAGAGAAGCAACACAAAAAACAATCTTACATAACACTCTAAAAAAGAGTTAGTTTTTTTGTGAAGGAACTAAAAAAGAGTTAGTTGATATGCATCTATACCACTAATATGAAAAAGCAACCCAAACCTTAATGGCAGCAATCTAAGAGGGATAATATGATCTATAGAAACTGTAATCTTGATCTCAAGATGTACCATAGATCATTAAATCTTGATGGGTTTGCTCTGTGCCAATTGAAGGTAGATTATACATTAAAAAAATATTTTTTTAACAATTTCTATTTATGCATAAAATACTGTAGCGGAAAGATTCCCTATAAGGTTTATTGTTCTAAAGCAATAATAAAATTAAACACAGTAGATTTCCTCAAAAAAAATTAAACACAGTAGAGAGACTACACTATTAGAGTTTAAACGAATGTTCTCACCTACACTTCGAGTTGGAAGTGTATTCTAAAATCGGAGAAGAAACCAGCAGATTCGCAGACTTACTATATCTTCAAAATTCCTAAGACTTTTTCAAATATTCTTTTTTAAAAAGTGGGCTTCAGATATTAAGTTGAGAAAAGGAGGTGGTGGAAGACGGCTCTCTTATCTACTCTAATAATTAACATAGTTACTTAAATTACACTCTGGAGTAAGACAAATACTAGGTCCTATGGATACTAAAACAGGATGGTCCGGCTAAAAAAAGGTTGAAGGTCCTACTTCCTAAGTACTAAACCTATGTTTTTGTCCTAAACTATGGAATTATTCATGTTTAAATATTGCATTTACCAAGCTAAACTTATTGTTATTGGTATTAACTTCGAGATTGTTAACATCATCATCATCCTATAAAAAAATTTCCCTTCATATATCCATCAACATCATCATGGTGTTCAATAACAGCTATTATATTATTCTCTCGATAAGAATACAGCTAAATTTATATTTTAAAAAAATCCTGAAACTATCCCATTTATGTAGAAAATTTAACCGATCTTTTTTTATACAGAAATCCGCACTCAACTATGATTGCGAAAAACACACTTCGACTTTGTTAGGATTCTGTTAGTTTTTTGTCACGTGCAACGCACGTGACTTAAAAAATGACGATTTTACCCCTCGGCTGTTTTAAAAGAATTTCTTCTTCTCTTCCTCCTTTCTTCAAAACCCATTTCCTTCTCCCCAAATCTAACCCTAATCCTAAATCAACCCCCCAATCACAGGAATCAACCCCTAAATCAATCTTCTTCCTCATCCCTGACGTCATCTAGTCGACGACGTCAACCGGCTTGGTTTTTTGCTTGTGGCGACCAAGAAGATCACTTTCTCCTAAAATTTAATTAGAACAAAGTGAGTTCCTATTATCTTTCCTTCTTCCTTCTCATTTTTTAAGGAAGCAACAGCTACTTATGAAGATGGCGTTAGTGGTTTCGGTAGTCTTAAACAAATGGCTTGTTTGTGCTGTCGAAAATATTAAACGAATGAGTTGTTTGTGGTGTTGGGAATCTTAAACAAATTTTGGGGGGGGGCTCTGAATGTGGGGTGTGATGGGGTTAGGATTTGGACAGCTATCCAAATAGAGATTGCATTGTGGGGGGCTGTGTAGCAGTAGTAGGTTAGGATTTTGTGTGTGTTAGATATGCATGAGTAGGTCTATGTAAACACTGTAAAGACATTATAAAAAAATATTGGAAGCCTCAGTAGATCCAGGTCTCACTAATAATCACTTAATTTATGCGATGCCCAAAAACAAAAATGAAGTATTAGGCCAATAAGTAGGGACCTGTTCTAGTTTCTCCTCATGTGCAGTTATAAAGTCATCAATTCTTTGTTGGAGTATCTAATAAGCCATTCTGTGAAAGTACAAGATGAGGATATAAGTCTTGGATAAACACAAATGTAATTTCTATAATAAAAAGAAATCATTCAGAGGTAAGTGAGTCTTTTTGTTTTTTTTTCTTTTGGGTACAAATGATGAAAATGAAAAATACTGACAAGCTTTACGTGAAAGAGTTTATTCTTCAATTGGTGGAAGTTGTGATTGCTTAAACCACAGAATAACAGAAAACCAAGAATAAAGTTTTTTTGCAGATCTTTCAAGTGTTTTTCTGAACATATTTGCTGAATCTGTAACCCATGTTTTTCCAAAAATGTATTTTTGAGTATTTTCTATATTTAAAATTTTCGTAAATTATTTTTACCGCTTTCAATTTCGTTTGTAAAATTGTACTATTGGATCTCCTATTAAAAATCTATTTTCGATCAATAATTGTATTTGTAACTATTTTGTATGATTTTATATTTTCATACAAATCTTATTATTGTTATTATTACTGTTATTGTTATTACTACCATTATTCGTACCATTTTTCTTATTATTATTATTGTTACTGTCAATATTATTTTGCTAGTGTTGTTATTTGCATTATTATTATTATTTTTATTGTTAAAATTACATTTTTTTTTAAAATTATATTTTATTGGTTATCTATTTTCCTATTAGTTTTTAAACCTCAAAATCCACTACCCACTATTTTAAAACCCATTTAAAAATCCAAACCCGTTTAGGCGTTTACTATCCCAAAACCCTATTAACTATTAACTTAACCTTTTCCCCCTTTTGATTACCTAACCCATACCCTATTCTATATTACCACCCACACCCGTTATTATCCCCAAACCCATTAATTTACCCGTTTACCCATACCCGTTACCCCTTCAGCCCAAACCCAAATCCACTTCACCTATTTAAACGATGAAGTCGTCCACCTCCCCCTTCATCTCTTTGCAGCCGCTTCATCATCTTCTTCACCCCCTCCCGTTCGTCTCTTTCTCTCTCCCAGTTAACCCAGTCTCCTCTCCTCCGTCTCTCCCGTCCTTCCTCTCGTCTCCTGTTCCCCGTGCTTCCCCTGCCTCTTCTCGATGTCGCAGCCGCCTGTGACAGTCGACCCTCCTCCTATCGCGACTCTGCAACGCCAGCAGCCACCTCCTCATCTCGTCTTCCGAGCACCTTCCCCTGATCCCTCATCTCTCTCTCCCGTCTAACCCCTGCGTCGCGCTGCCAGCCTGTCCTCCTCCCGAGCGCCTACCACCTTGACGACTCCTCTCTGACGACTGCAGCGCCTTCAGCCGAGGACAGCGACAGAAATCGCAGCATCAGCCCTTGTCGATGATCCCCCACCTAGCCTTGCCTCCTCCGGGGTTCCTCTGCCAATGCAGCCATTACGGTTGTGCATGGGTTTTGATCAGGTGGTTTTTGATCTTGTTGATTGTGGGCCGTCCGTTTGATTGTGATCTTGATTTTGATTGATTGATTATTAGCCGTCCATTGATTTAATCTTGATCATCACCATCAGAGTGATCTTAACTATCTGTTGGACCTTGATCAACATGTTTGATTGGATGTGGGCCGTCGATCTCATCTTGATCATCCGATCAGATCCTAGCCGTTCGATCTCCTCTTAATCATCACGATCATGATGATCATCAACTTCCTTTGATCGCAGCCGTTCAATCGATCGATCTTGATCTTCATCATTATCTGCACCATCAGGAAAATCTGACCATCTGATCTGATCCAATCATCTTGACCTTGATCTTCGATCTCAGCCGTCTGATTGTGTTCGTGATCTTGTTTGTG
>CM030364.1:89602454-90052183 GCA_017893485.1 Hemerocallis citrina | reverse complement strand
GAAGGGAGAGTAGCGGCGGCTTGACTGGTCAGCGACGGCGGTGCACTCAAGGGTGTTCGGGGGTTGACGGAGCGACGAGGGACGGCCGGGGGATGCTGGTTGCGAAGTCTGGAGGCGACGAGAATGGGATGCCTTGTTTCTTCCCGAAACAGAGGAAGAAGACGGAGACGATGGTGGCGACTGCGGCCGAGGCTTGGGTGGGCGACTGGCTTCGAGACGACGGGGATGGATATGCAATGGGTTCACGGAGGTGGTGATCGGGATGGGTTTCGGTGACGGGAGGATGAAGCTGACGATTAGGGAAATTCGGTGGTTGGATGAGAGGGTGGCGGCGAAGACAAGGGGGAGCAGTGGGGTCGAGGAGCGGGATGCAGGATACTGGTGGTCGAAGATGACGAGGATGAGTGAGGTTCAACGATCGGTGGGCGGTCGAAGGGTGAACAGAGGATGAGAGAGAGATGAGAGCGGCGGGAGGTTAGGGGAGAGAGATTATAATTAATAGGGTAATTAAGAATTAGGGTTCAGGGGGGTTTTTAAGGGTAATTAAGATGTTGGGTTTTGAGTTTTGGGTTGCGGGTTAATGAATTTAAGGTATGGGTTTAAGCTTCAAAAAGAGAAGAATAAATAGAATAAATGGGATAAACATATAACGGATCAATATAAACCCAAACACAAAAGAGTAAAATTTTATAGTGAGCAAAAAATTGCATGATTCAAGCTAAAAGAGTACAAAATGATCAAGAGAGAATAAATGAGCCCAAAGAGAAGCAAGATTTATTATTTAAAAAGGGTTCGAATACAATAAATAATCAAGAAAAAGAAAAGAAAATATAATAAAATCCAAAACAGAAAAATAGGGTTACAATAATCGAACTTGGTACAGAACTATGGGATAAAACATGCATCAGGAGTGCCTGAACTACAGATTTAAGGAGCACCAACCGGCCTGCAAAGGAAAGTGAAACCCTATCCAACACTTCATTATAATTAGATGTCGGAACCCGAGAGTTGATAATTAAAGTTCCCAAATACTTGAACAGCGGAGACCCCAAACCAATTTTAAGGATTCGGAGAGCCTATCGTCGTTTATTGGCCCTTACCCTACTACCAAAGAAATAATTTGACTTATTGAAGTTGATGCACTGACAACTCAGATCATAGTAATTAAGCTTGTAAAACATCCACGATAACATTACATTCGGAGGTGCTAGCACGAGCATCAAGTTATCTAATACATTTTGATGCGATCCGGTTTGGTGGACCAGGTTGCAGGGGGTGTTGATTTGGTTAGGATATTTGTTTGGGTTATGTATGATTGTATGGGTGACGTAGAGGCTTTGGGGTTGCTGAAGGAAGTTATGTGATGATTATGAGAGGGTATTTATAGGGAGGGGAGTGATAGGATTGGCTATCATTTTAGACCAGTTAGCAATACGGATTTGCCAAGTTGGTTTGGCTTCATGGCGGGTGTTACTTGGGTTGGATCCGCTATGCTGGAAGGCTAATGAGCGTGAGAGCTTGGGCTTGGACTGTATTGGGCCTAGACTATAGGGGTATGATGGGCTCTTTATATAGACTAGTATCATGCACGTGCGATGCACGTGGAGGAAGAAGGAAAAAGACAAAAAAAAAACCTACCAACACGTGCGCTGCACGTGTTTTTTTCGCACGTGTGGAAAATGAGAAGGAGAATGAAAAGGACCCCAAAAAAATCTAGTATTATACACGTGCGTTGCACGTGAAAAAATGGGGAGGGGGAGTGAAAAGGATTAAAAAAAGCCAACACGTGCGTTGCACGTGTTGACAAAATGACAGTCGATGACAAATGACACTAACCCCTTCTCCCATTATAATAGTAGAGATATTCATCTTTTGTAGAAAGTTTTTTGAAGTTTCAAATAAAAGTAAGAACCCTACTCATACATCCTGTTACATTAAGTAGTACTAGTATTTTTCACATGCAATGCACGTTTTGATAAAGAATTGTAGTTAAACGTGTGATACACGTAAGTTAATAGTAATTATTACGTACAATGAATGTCTTCTTTTTCTAAAAGAAATTGGAGAATTTTTTTTTTGAAGGAGTTGCACGTCTGTTGTACATTTGAATTCAAAAAAAAAAAAAAAAAAAAAAAAGGGTGGCACATGCGTAGCACGTAAAGTGATAGATTGACATTACTATTCATGGCCCTACTCTCCTTATAATATTACTAGTAATTTACACATGTGATGCACGTCATAATAAATATATTTTTTTAAACTAAAAATTCAGATGTAGTTTGGATTTGAATCTAAGACATCATTTATACTAGTTATGCACGTATGTTGCACGCATTGATAGATTTATAAATGACACTAAGATCTTCTCCCATTATAATATTAGAGAATATTATATAATTATATTATATATATATATATATATATATATATATATATATATATATATATATATATATTAATTTGCAATTTTGACGTAGTGTAGGGGTGGCATCCGGGCCACTCGAGCCAGGCCGGGCCTGAACCACCCAGGCTTTGCCCGGTCTCGGGCCAACCCGGGCCGGGCTCGAAGATTTCGCGGGCCGGGCCGTTTTTTGAGTATAATTTTTTTTTTAAAGGAGATTAAAGATCAAGTATTAAATTGTAATTTCATAACAATTGCAAATAATTAATAAATAAAAGAAATTGAAACCAAATTTAAATTGATTTAATAAATTACAACTTATTAAATAAAATGAAGTTCATGAATATAATTTCATACAAATTAGATCAAATTACAAAATGAGGTAATTATTTGAATTTAGAGATCGAGATGGTCTCTATTTAGATTGAAAAGAAGACATTGGACTATTGTCGTGCACTTCTACTTAACCTAAATATTGAATCTCATCCCCCTAAAATTTTCAATTATTTACAATACATTGTACATCATTTTAATGTAAATCGACTAAATCTAATTGTTCATTCATCGCTACTTGTTGAGCCAGCTTGTGCTTCAAGTAAATCTTGGGTCCTCTCTTTCGCTTTCATCCAATCTTCGGCGCATACTAGTATCTCCAAATTTTTGGCTATCAATCGATTCCTGTTTGGGCTCATTATCCTGTCACCAAGAGAAAAAGCACTTTCCGATGCAACGGTTGACACCGGTGTTGTTAGCAAATCTCTAGCCATACGAGAAAGAATATTAAAAATAACTTCATTGCTCTTCCAAAACTGTAACACATCTACTACATCTTCGATCGAACTTTGTGCATTATACCAATTCAACTCATTTGGTGAATTGGTTCTTGGTTTTTTTGATTTAATAAGATTTAAAACACTACTAGTTACATGACTCTTTCCTTTTGCTAATATGGAGGAGGAAAAAGAAGAATCAACATTTTGTGTTTGTGTTTGTGTTGTATTAGATAAATAAAGTCTATCATAAGTATCATATAACTTAGTCAAAATATGCTCAAATTGACGAGTAAAAACAATATGATCAAAATCTTGTATTGCATCGTATGGGGCATAGTGCAAAAAATTTCAATTAAATTTTTTGTGCCATCTAATTTAATCATGGGATTCATTATACTAGCTACACAATATAACATAGGAAGTGGATGAAAATATTTTAAAATTTTAATATATGCCGCATTAACCATATCCCCAATATAAAGGTCATTTTGCAAATCTTTAATTGTTGTCATCATAGTGACAATTTCAAGTAAAATACCACTAGATGTAGATGTATATGTTTTTGAAAATTTCAAAGTAGCATCGTTAAAAGGTTCTAAAAATTTATACAAACTATCGGCAAAAACTAAAAATCATCATTTAACATACAATTTTGCATACCCATTGCAACACAAAAATCTGTAAGATTAAAACGATAATGAAGAACAATACCTAATAAATCAAATGTAGAATTCCAACGATATCTAACATCTTTAGGAAAACGTTTATATACAATTTCCCTAAGTTTACACCAATCATGAAAAGTTTGATATATTGGATCACTCAATGTAATATAATGAACACAATCTCTCATTGCATCGAGTTTATCGTTTCCATATTTTTGTGCATCTTGTATACAAATATTTAAAATATGACAAACACACCTCACATAAAAAATTTCGGGTTCTATAGGATCTAAAGTAATTTTCAAACTATCAATTGCCTTAGTATTATTAGAGACGTTATCAAAACCAATAGCAAACACTTTATCATTAATACCAAAATTATTATATGCTTCCATAATGTGCGGCTATAATTTTACCCTTATGTGGGTACCTATCAAATCCAAATAAAATTATCCTCTTTTGAAGTACCCAATCCGAATCTATCCAATGACATGTTAGCGGAGAGATTTGAGAGATAGTAGAGAGATTTGAGTGAATTAGTGAAAAGCAATGAAAAAAATGATGTATATATAGAATATGCAATTTTTGATTTCCTAAAGTACCCCCAAAACTAGCTAGTATAGATCCGTCAGGGGGCAATTTGGTAATTTTCAATTTTTTTTAAATTCTGAACCAAAATAATAATAATAATAATTACCCAACGGTCGGCCAGCCTGGGCGGGCCGGTTCAACCAGTCCCGGTCCGAAACTGGGCCGGGCCTAGCCAGGCTTCTTCGGAAAAAAGGGGGCCCAAACCGGACCCTCGGTTTGGGGGAGTACTCTTGCCACCCCTAAGGTAGTTAGGACTCGAACTGAATCCTGCTTTATAATTAATTTACTTTATATACACCTGTTTCAATGATTGAATCAAATGACTTGGACATGCTGAGATCCCTGTCCGTAGATCCCATCCATGTTAGCCATTGGGACCGGACTAAGGTGCTGTGATCCTTCCACCATATTTTGATCATCTTCATATCACGAATAATAACATTCATCTTCATATCATCTTCATATCACGAATAATAACATTATGTTCATATCACGAATAATATGATACTTCAATGAAGTATGACAATTATTAACCACATAGAAACAGTTCAGAGAGGAAACCGGTAGTTGATTTTCTATCAAATGAAACCTAATTTGACAGCGCTTTTATGGCAAAAGTACTACGAGCGAGAAGCAACCTGTGGTACAACTAAGCCCCCAGTCAAATATAAGAAGCAAGCTAAAAGATCACAGATAAATTGTAGTTAAAAGGTAAATGATAATCTTGAAAAGATAGATCAAGTTACCAGTCGGATTATGAACAAAAAGATCAAAGGAATAAAATTCTAGATTTTACATTGAAAAGAATAAAACGTAGCCTCCACAGAAATTGCCAAAAACTAAGTGTACAGTCAAAAACTGCAGGGAAAATTTACAAGGGTGTAATGTGAATGCTACAGATTTGATAATATTACACTGCTCTTTGGTTACAGTAAACTCTAGGTTAATCCTCTTCCTACATCTCATGTACAAGAATTGGATTGCAGTTGATTTTTTTTTCTTTTCTATTTTTTAAGCACTTTTTTCTTCCCTCATTTTTTATACATACCTTACAGGTGTCAGTATATCACAACACGAATTAGGCCTGGGCGAGTTTGGGTAAAACTGAGGCCTTCTTCCAAAAGAAACTGCTCTACAGCAACGGGGAGCCTGGCAGGAGTCCGAGCGCCCTTGGTGTGGTGGCCCGTCCCCACGCAGATCATGACCTGAAGTCGCTGACCTGCAGTTCTTGCAGTGCTCCTCAGAATGCGCAGCTCGTGCTCGAGAACTTGGATGGCCTCATTCACATGGAGGCCGTGAAGGTCAATAAGACGCTCCTGCATCCGGGAATCCTGCCCATCTGGGTTCCTGCAAAGGAAAACAATTCTCATATTGTTTGTTTGTAACCAGCAAGCTAGAAAACACAAATATTTCTATTTGGAAGCTATCTCGAGCAATTGTCAAGGAAATGTATCTGAGGTACCAGTTTCATAGTATATTAGAATTTTTAATGTGTCAGTGTATGTGTCCAGCTAAGATGTTGGCGTGCTGGTGCCTGACTTCTTAGCCAACAAATAATCTAACCTTAATAGAAAGAGATGTACATAGAAAACCCTTCTTCCATAAGCACTTCTTGGTGAGATCGTCTCTCAATATGTACATGTCCAATAACCCCTAGAACTTTTCTACACAAACTCCAAATTTTTGCGCTTGGTCTGAGAATAAATTCTTAAAGTTTGAAAAAATAAAGACAACACGTAGATGAATGGTCTGATCACATGATAATCTAACCTGAAATCACACCCAAATTTTGAGACTACAACATGAATTAATCTCTGGTAGGTTATTAAAAAAGGATCTAAATCTCAAAGTTAGATCAGCTTTTTATTAGATACACAGAGAGATTACTGAAAGCCTACCTTATATGCTGACGTGTACAACTTACGTCAGTTAACACAACTAAGTAGGTATTCAGAGATAGTGGCATCCACCCATTAGCTAGGATATTCAGAGTACTAGAACTAATCATCATCAAAGCATTCCCATCAAATAAAGTTTTAATGGAGTTCTAGAAACCAATTATCAACAAAGGTTTCCCATTAAATAAAGTTTTAATGGACGGAGTCAAATAAGTTGAACAACAACAACAACAAAGCCTTTTTTCCAACTAGTTGGATCGGCTACATAAATCCTAGTTTTCCATTCTGTTCGGTTTAGCGCAATATCTTCTGTAAGGTCACAAGCTATCATATCTTTTTTCACCGTTTTCACCCAAGTTAGTTTAGGTCTTCCTCTACCTCTAACTCTACCCTCAATACTCATCAAATTGCTCTTTCTAACGGGGGCACTACTAGGTCTACGTGACATATCCAAACCACCTGAATCGATTCTCTCTTAACTTATCTTGGATTGGAGCTACCTTTAGCATGTCTCGAGTCCTCTATATTTAAGTTGCCCACAACAATTTCATTTAATAACTTCTCAAAGTAATTTCGCTATCTTTCCTTAATTACCTTATCTTTTACCAAGACTCTTAAATCATCGCTCTTAATTGTATCCAGATCTTTTATTTTTCTATCCCTTAGTTTAGCAAGCTTAAAAATTTTAATTTATCCTTCTTATGTTTCTAATTTTGTGTATAAATTATCATAAGTATTTTTTTGCATCTCTTACCGCTTTCTCAACTTCTTTTCTACGGTCTTATATCTCTCCAAAATCTTCTTCATTTCTATTCTTTTGCCATATTTTGAAGGTTGATATTTTTTCTCTCACAATATTTTGGAGTTCTTCTTGCCACCACCATGTTTCTTTATTTAGCAACCCTCTACCATTAGATTTTCCAAGTACCTCATTTGAAATTTCGAATAAGTTCAAGGAAAGAATTAACTATTTATCAACATTTTCAATATTATTCATCTTTTCCAGCAAAGCGAATCATTCTAAGGTTCTTACTACTAAAGGAATACGCATAGTTACCATGATGCAGGTACAGCATATGAAATAGGAGAAAGAAAATGACGAACCTTTGACGGTAAATTGTTTCTCTAGCTTTCCCATGAGCTGCTTTCATTTGCATGTTGTACAACTGCCCCTTTCTGCTTAACTCCCTTGCAAGTGCCCCATTACCAATAAGATAAGCTTGTCTTGCCTGCCAGTAATCAGGAAAGAGGGATTAGACATATGTTAAACCCACTTCAATTAGAAAGAGCATGTAAACTATAAACGCACTTTTGTTAGTCAACTAATGCAAAACTCGGCTTATAGAATATATACAAACTACTCGACCCTAACAGATCAACCATTCAACCCAGTCAGCTAAACAGATGTATTTCACATTAATGAACAGCAAGGACTAGGAGACAAAACCTTATAGTCAAAAGTTTATTCAGAGGATATTAAACCTTTACTTATTAGTGGAATTGTCTCCAATATCTATTAAATATTAAGTCACAGAAACTCATCTTATTTTAAACTTGGTGAAATAATTTTTAATTTAAGGCAATTTTATTCTATGGAAGTTCATAATCAAGCTTCAGGAGGTCTGAACCCTCCAAGTGGGAGGAGTTTAGTTCGATACTCCGCATACACAGAAGCATTGGGGGTGTTCAACCAAATATTGAGGTACAACAGTGTCAATCTCAATACCTCCACAGATTTAGTCAAAAATCAATAATAACAATAATAAAGAGTAACGCTATACTCTTAATCACCCACCGAAATCACTTTGCCTCCCTTTATCAACATCTTAGCTCTACCACTACTCAACAACACATGTTTTTCTAGATGGCATGATCTGCCAAAATCTACGTGTTACAGCAAAAGGAGACATATGCTTTTATGCACAGCAGAAAACATCCAAGACTTTCATGAAACTGAGGTGAAGGCTTTAAGGGAATAAACTTTTAGATATTCCAAGTTTCATTTGCATATAAATTTTAATTATGTCACTAGATTAATTAAAAGATAAACCAAATACAAAACAGGACATCAAAAACAGCATTGGTGAAGTCATACTGCAGTTTATATAAATATCCGAGAAAAAAGTCATTTCTATTGCTACCTGTTCAAAGCATGCATTTCGAAGTCGCGCATAATCACGAGCATCTCCCCTCAATTCCGAATACATGTTTGCTGTCATTATCACCATTGGGAAACAAATATTTGTCAAGGATAAACTAGAACACAGTTAATGTACAACAAAAGCAAACATAGCTAAATATGATATTTGAGTATTACCCACTGCTTCACCAGTATCAAGCCAAACAGGATCTGTCTTAACTGAAGAAGCATTTCGCAGTTTATCCCCATAAACCGATTTTCCATTACGATTGTATGAGATGCTTGAAAGCTGTGAGCTTCTACTTGAACCAATGCTTCCATCACTTCTCTCGTACTTCCTAATAGCTGAATCCTGAGAGGCAAGTTTACGCACTGTTGATGCAAAATCAACTGTGCCTCTAGTTAAAGTGGAAGGAGATCTATTTGTATTAGAAGATTGTAGAAGATCATGTCTGTTGAACTTTGACATCCCATTGTTGTTTTCTGCAGCAGGAAGTGCAGGAAAGTCGAGCATGCTGAAGTTTGGCTCCTCTGAGGACTTTGAGTTTGTGTTCTGACTGAAATTTGCATCCTGAAGCTGCAGTTGTAGGTTTAATATTGCAGGTAGAAAGCCTCATATAACCATCGAGTTTTGTAATATTACTGTTAACTACATAGAATTGGTAGTTTTATTTAAGTGGTATTTAGGAAAGTAATTGAACAATTTGCATTTACATTCTCTTTTCATTTTCTAGCCAATTATTAAGGAAACAAATAATAGAATCCACATATAATAGTTATACCATATAAACAAACTAGATTGGTTAGTAAATATTTTTTTATATCTTTAATATATTTACGTATTTCCTGTTTAACATTTGAAAGCCTATAAATAGGTTTAAAAAATATTACAATTAACAGCTGCTAAAAATATTTGGAATATATGGTTGGATGTCTCTCTCCCCATTTGCCCTGTGTTGAGGGTGAAAGTGTTGTACCGTACAAGACATCATCTATCAAGGGCATGTTAAAAACTTGGAAACATTTTGTCATTACCATATTAATATTTATGTTTAAACTTTATAGGCTAATAAAAAAAAATTCTGCACTGCTTTCTGCAGCAATGCTTCTCCCTTTAAAACTTAAGGTTAAAAGCATGAGTCACTGCCAATTCCTACATAATGTTCATTCTGAAGAAATAATAAAAATAATCTTAGTTTAGCTTACCTCTAAAATTAAGGGGCATTTCTAGAAATCGATCGTCCCTTTAAATAAGTAGCCAAAAGTTACTGCTTTCACTTAAATTTCTAGAAATAGAAACTGAGGGGAATTATTAAGGAAATAACATGTTTGGTACTGAAAATTGTTTTAATTTTATAATAATCAGTAAATAATTCTCGACAACGAACAGATAACCATTATAATCATACCTCAAGTTGAGTGAGCATCTCAATAGTCAAGTTCAAGTCGCAGCTATTTGCATAATAAACATCTGCAAGGCTTTCAGCAGCGAAACCAGGAAACTGGGATGCCAAAAACTCCAAAGGATTCATGACTGCATCTTCATACATAGTGTGCTCACTTAAAGAATCAGACAATAGACCAACACTAAAAGCACCACTGTAAAGATGTTCTTCCCTCCCATTAGTAAACATATGACCACCATCCACATACCTTTTGTCCCATTCTGCAGTAGTCAATGGTATGAATGCATTTGATGTCTGATCATCAGCATATGTGGAGCCTCCATATCCCACACTGTCACCCAAATTAAAATTGCCAGCGCGAGGAGATGAGTTCTGCTGGAAACCAATTAAATATCTGTTTCCTGATGCAAGGAATCCAGAAGTTTCCACAGCATCATTCAATGATACATCGGAAAGTGACAGCTCTTCTGATGTGTGTGTCTCATCTCCTCCCATACTTGTAAAATCCGGAGTTATATCATCTGGAAGTTGGTCACGCCAAAACCTATGTGCTTCGTCATCCGATTTATTCGAAATATTGGATTCTGATCGATCAAGAACAGACTTCACAGAACATCCTGGAACATCCAACCTAGCACCGTCTGAAGCCTTGGTGTTTGTGTACGGAGACCTAAATGCAGATGGAACGAATTCTGCTGCATTGGGATTTAAGGAAGTAACTTTCTTTGGGAAACTCCGCTTCGTATCCTTGTTATTTGAAAATCCTTCAGTTGACAAATTCATTTTTTTATAGAGGAATGCTATATATTAACTAAATGCAACGTCTTCTTAAACGTCAGATAACGAAACCCTGCAATTTATCCCAAACCTGCAAATAAACTCATCAGTGTGAGAACTGAAATAGAAAATGTGACTCAAGCTTGAATTCACCACACAGATAATAGATGTGCAAACCACATTCAAAAGAATTTAAGATAAAAATGCAAACCAGGAAAAATCTAATGTACATATAAATAAAGACATGAACATAAACGCTTGTGCAATATCAACTTAATTAATGAAACATGAAATAGAAAAAGGATAAGGCTTACAATTTGTTTTGACCAGACAAGCTAGATCAATCATCAAATTATTATTGACTAAAATATGACTTACCAACTACAAACGAGATTTACAAAATAGACTCTCAGAATTATTGGCAAGGTTCTAAATATCAAATTTTGATATCGTGTCGCAGCCAGACATTTCAAAATGAGGCCGATTAATTTTTCGGCAACGTGCAATGGTTACGGATCATTTTTTGATAAGGAAAAAAAATCAAATTTACTGGATTGGAATTAAAAAATCACCACATAACTCATAAATCTATAAATCAAATGCTGCATGGATTCGTAAAATAACAACACAACATTTCACAATTAGGCTCAACCTATAAAGATTACAAGGCTCAAGCAGTCAATAAAAAATCATGACCTCCACTTGCAAGGGTGAGGATGATCATCAGGTGGTTGATGGGCTGCTCAATATGCGATATTGAAATGTAGCTGTTATCTTTACAGATTACAATCAACAAATCAAGCAATTCTGAACACTGATCTGTGAATAGTGGTCTTAACTAAATGTATAAAATAGCCCTTTTAATTTTGATTCATATAGTATGAGTAATTGAAAGATCATACTAGAGGCCAGGGATCTTCCAATTCACTTATTGAGAGTATAGATAATGAGTAATTGAATAAGGAAAGAGTAAAATTTAGGCTTTAACTTGTCAGTTTAATTAAAGTTCAACTTGTACAGTAGTTTTTATTGCAACTCTTAAGATATTAGAGGTTTAAATCGATAAATTAGTTCTTTGGTAATTGGGATCAAAACGAAATGGGTTAGGGAGTTCTAAATCAGATTTGGGGGTCCCAAATTGCAAAACTATTTTGTACGATGGCCTCATATGAAGAAAAACAAAATGTATATTTTTTTTGTTGGGGGTGGGGGCATTGGTCCATCCTATTCATCAAATGGTTGTGCCCTTATCATGTTGGTCTAAGAATTTTCATTTCAGATTTCAGATTTTGGGAAAATTTCGGAATATTTAATAGATGTCAGAGTTTCATTTCGGTTTGAAATATTTCTCCTAAATATGTTGTGTATAACCTATACACACTATGAATCACAATATTATACAGGTGGATTACGCAATTAACCCGTGCACAATGACAGGAAACACGCAGAAAAAAAAAAGAACAATGCAATTTATCTTAAAGTACATACATACATTCACAGAATATCCATAGTGTCTCAATATAATCACAATTCAAACAAACAATAACAAACAAGTAAAACTATGTAACTGTATGACAAGTCCACATAAACATGCATAGCTAATCACAAAATAAGTAAAACTATTAAAGACGTGACACTGACGAGAGGATAAGAGGATCGCATCTGAGAAAAGAAGCGGCTTGCGGCTAAGAAAAAACGGTTGTCAAATTTGGGGATCTAGGGCATCACAGATTTATGATTTACTAAGGGGTTTTAGTTTATATAAAAACGGTTCGGTCGGGTCAGGTTAGGTTTCAAAATGTTGAGTTGAAACTGGCTCATATATATAGCAAAAATCAAGAACATACAAAATATAATTTCAGTTGATATTTCGGTGCCGACATTTTGGCCAAAATTTTACGATCAACCAAAATTTTAGTGATTTCATTTTAAAACGAAATAGAAGGTATATTCAGTATCGATGTCCCCCACTTATTGATACTAACACCTCGGCCAAGACAACCCAATTTAAAATAATTTCATATTTGATAAAGTAAAGGCAACTAAAAGATAGCTTCTCAAGAATCACTGACCATAAACAATTTTCCGCCACCACAAATCAAAGAACAAAACAAAATCTTATCTATCACAGCCCCAACCTTATTCTTACTAGACCATAAATAAGTGATTAGAAGTAAAACCTACTATTTTACATAATAAATTGTTTTGTCCATTCTAGGAAGAAAAAGAGCCATATTGTTATTAAGACTTTTTTGGTATACTATCCTACTTGAATCTTAATAAGTAAATAAATAACTCCCATTTCTCGATTTTTTTGTTCTCCTCTTTTTTGTGAGTGTGCGCACAAACTTAAAAGCCATCTACTACTGCTTTAGGGGCTAAGATTTCTGCATAACAGAAATAACGTGGATCAGCAGGCAATTTCTCTTTCCAGATACTTGATAGAAGAAATCAAAGTACAAACGCTTCTTTCTAAAATATCAGATAGGTTAGAAAAACAAATGAAACCCCAACTTCTTCGGAATGGAATTGAACCAGCTCATAAATCAGGACGTATTGATAATGTATAAATCAATTAGGTGACGAATAAGTTCTCTTCACTCATCAATGATAATAGTTAACAAATTCAAGAATGGTTTTTTTTTTTTTAAACTTCTGAAGCATTGGCTTTCCATGAAGCACACATCTAATACAAGACAATCAAAAATAGAATAACTCAACAACAGATCTTTCCAAGGAAGGGAATGCATGTATCGCCTCCATCATGATGCTTAGCCAAAAAAAAAAAAAAAAGCTATTTACTGCATCCACCTTTAACTGCAGATAAAGAGACGTTATTTATCATTTATCAATTCCAACAAAACAATATTAGATTATTTGCACAGCAAGAAAATGCTCACAATTTCCTGCAAAACACAAAATATTTCTTTCCAAGTTTTTAGTTCAATTAACTGTTCTCAATTTTGAACTAAAATAACATCACTTTCTATATACGAGACCACTAATACAAGTCAATAAAGAACCAAACTACTCACCAATTTAACGTTTCCAAGGAATATAATGCATTTATTCTATCCATCCATCCATCCATCCATAAATTTAACAATACGCCCATAACTACTCTTACAAGTTCAATTTCTTCAATTGTAACTTGCAATAATATACCATCCATTAACTACTAACATTAACATTACCCTAACTTATCGATCACAGATTTTTTCATGCAAAATTCTGTGACAAGAAACAACACAGTATCCACCTTTAATTGCATATGAAGAAACAGTAAGTGGTCCAAAAACAAACTTAACACCAACTTCCAAAAACCTCCCCCACTTTAAGCTCCAACAAACTCAACTTTTCCCAACTTTTTTTTTTAAATTCTTATCGATCCCCCCTTTATAGCATCATAAACTATTGAAACTCCCCTAACAACCAACAACCAACCAAATCTAAAACCCAAATCAACAATCAATTCTCCACCTTCTATAATTTCTCAATTAAACACCAACTTATTACCCTAATCATTCAAATCAAAACACTAAAAAAAATCCCCTTTTGTGGTCAGATCTGGACAAACAGGTAGAGGCTTCAACTTTCAATACCTTTGCGATAAGTGCGAATGAATCCATCCATAAAAAGCGCGGGAAATTTTCTTCCTCGTCTTCTTCTAGATCTTTTAGTACTGGATCTGGTTGTGAATTGGGTTCGAAAAGTTTTAGGATTGTTGCGAATTTTGAGGAGAGGTTTAGGGTTTCGAATGGGGGGAGCTGGGAAACCCTAATTTTGGAATTGAGGAAGGAGGAGGAGGATGGAGGATAAAAAAAAAGGCGGAGACTTTTGAGGTTGCAATCTGTGGATTTTAGAAGCGGCTCTCAACCTTCGACTTCTCTCTCTGTCTCTCGCCATCTATATGTTGACCTCACGATTTTTAAAGCCGACTTTATCGAATGGGCTACTTTTGGTTTAATAATAGCAGTTCGGTTTTTTTTTTTTTTTTTTGTGGGTTAGGTACCTACCTCGGATTGTTTGCTGTTGGACCTGTCGGGGTTTGAAAAGTTTGTTCCAGCCCCTTTTGGGGAGAATGGTGATGGGCTGGGCCAAGGATTTAGTAGTCTAGTGTACGAATTACAGGTTAAATTTGAGAAAACTATACACAAGTTTCACCAATTTGCAAATAGTCATACCTGTATATTTTTGCGGATGAAAATACCCTCTCAACATTCTCACTATGTAATGTTCATGTGTCGTGCTGTCATAAGTCGGCCTGTGGGGCTTGGATCCAAAGATGGGGTCTCCCAGCAAGGAGAAGGCAGGGATCAACGGGTGTTAAAATCTTACCAGACCAGTTTCAGGTGGGTGTGCATGTACCGTGGAGGCAGTGTACGAAGCTAAACTAACGTACATACAATTTTGCTGGACCGAGCTTGTGCCCATCCTTCAGGGTTGTTGGAGGAATTTGTTGTTTGTACGGGTCATGTTGCTTCATGTATGTTATATTTCCTGTCTGTAAGTTGTATTTTGGCCCACTTCTCTGGGTTTGTATTATTAATTTTTAATTAATGAAACAGGGTGGCCATACTCCACCTTTTCCTTAAAAAAAAAACATTCTCACTATGGACCGGAACCGACCCGGCTTATTCAGGTCCGGGTCCTAAAATGGAACCCATTGTACTTTCGGGTCCGGGTCTGGGTCCTAAAATGGAACCCATTGTACTTTCGGATCCGGGTCCGATCAAAAGATATCCGGACACGTTAAAAAAACTCAAAAAGTCAACATAAAAATAAATATTCTATCCTCATCCCTCCGCTCATTCCTCCTCAATTCTAAATCTTCCTCTTCCAAACTCAAAACTCATGTCTTTTTCTTCTCTCCTATATTCTAAATTCTCCACTCGCCGCTCACACTCCCGCTCCTACCCGAACGGGTAGGAATATTTTAATAGGACCCGAACCCAGAACCGGACCGGGTCCAATCTTTGGACCCGTAGGAGTCCGGGTCCGGATAGTGAATGTTACCGCTGATTCTGGTGTGGGGGTAAACAGATAGAATTTGTAAGTCCGAGAAAAACCTGAACAGTTGACTCAGCCTTCTTGCTCCCGCCGAAACCTGCAAGGAAGTGCGAGACACCGGGGTTGATTCCGGCGACGCACCCTCCGACGCTCTTGTCAGTAATCAGAAAAAGATTAAGAAAGAGCTTAAGTGGTGGAGAAGTGATTAACCTGGTCTTGGTGGTAGAGGGGTTGCATTTATAGTCGCCTTTGGAATGGTTAGGATCCTGATTTCCTGCCTAACAGCCAGGAGGAAAATCCTCCTATTCTGTTTTAGGAAATTAGGCCCTGATTCCCTGGTGAGAGCTAATCAGGCTTATTGATTTGATTTAGTCAAATCAGTGCTCTGATTCTCCTCTTGGTGGACCGGGCTTGTATCGGGTCGAGGCCCGTGCCCAGTTGAAGTGGATCTGTTTGCGGGTGGTTGGTTTTGTGAGAAGGAGGCCCAATACCCGTTTTGGATCCATCTGTATGTGAAATTACCTTTTTACCCCCGTGCTTCAAGATTCGTGCTTGATCTGGACGGTCCCGATTTAACCCCATTTTTAGCCATATCACGAGCCCCCCACTCCTAAAGACTGAGCGTGATCAGACTTTGAGGAGTAGTTTAGCTGTTTTAGTAGCTGGTGGAGTTGTATCGGAGTCCAAATGTGGGATTTTGAATCTAGAAAGGGGGTAGTGAGGTAACTTTTGACGCCGCTGGCTGTTCTCTGGTCACATCGGGTATTCAAGGGTTTTTATCTATTTTCTCGGACTATTTATTTAATTTTGCGACGTGTTCACTAATCGTTCGGGGGCCTTAACTGTACACTCTAGGCAATAATTGTTCGTTCAGGGGTTCGAAAATGTGCCCCCAAATTTTCAATTATTCTCCAGAATTTTTGGTTAATTTTCCCGAATTTTTAGCAATTTTTTTCGCAATTTTTAAATAAATAAAACGATTTAAATAAATAAAGAACGATTTAAATACCGATTAATGGCGTGGCCCGATCTGAGCCGCTGATCATGGACGGGCGCAAATTTCGGAAAGATCTGACGGTTGTTACCGCTCGGCAGCATTTTTCTCCGTTTACGAGCTCGGAAAGGCGCTTGCTCGGCTGCCGACCGGAGGCAGGGGGGTTCGGCAGGCCGAGCGACGTGGCGCTATTTGAGCCGTCGGATGCTGGGCACGCATCTCGAGACGGGCGCGGTTCCCAAGAAAACGCTATCTTGTCTTTTAGCGCACGTGTCGCAATCTGGGCCGTTCGTCATTGGGAGCGCGGATTTCTGAGAGATCCAACGGTCTACGTAGCTCGGTGTCTTTTTTCTCCATTTACCAGCTCGGGAAGGCACTTGCTCGGAAGCCGACCGAGGGGGCGTGGCTTCGGTCGTCCGAGCGACGTGGCGCCATCTGAGCTGTTGGATGTCGGCACGCATCTCGAGACGGGCGCAGCTCCCAAGAAAACACTATCTTGTCTTTTAGTGCTCTCTGCGAGATCTGGGCCTTCTGATTGAGATCAGGCGCGAAAGTTGAGGGGAAAGTGAGTTTTCGCCGTTTACACGCTCGGGAAGGCACTTGCTCGGCGGCCGACCGAGGGCCTGTGGTTTTTGGGTGGTCCGAGATGGCTCTGTTCCCAATGGTATTAATGGTGCTTCGGGACTTGCGCGGCGTTCCGCCTTCCCGATGTCATTAAGGATAATTCCTTTAATTAATACGCGGCATTTCAACTTCCGAGGGTCATAATGGCTGGTTCTTGGAGGCAGGCTATAAGTACCCCACTCCCTTTGTCATTTCAATCACCATCAGCATAGAGTTTCACACCTCGGAGGTATTTGCCTTGAGTAGCTTCTCTTTTGAGGTCCGGGGTGGTTGCTCTTCTGCCTGGTTTTCCCTTTGTTCCTGACGGCCCCAAAGTGGATGTCAGGAGCGGGGGGGGGGGGGGGGGAACGAGGCAGTAGTGGCGACGACCATAGTCCGGACCCGAGGGATGAGTTACTTCAGAAGGACGGGTGGTCGCCCTGTTGTCTTATTCTTCTCCCGTTCCTCACTGCTCCGAAGGGGGTGTCAGGAGCGGGAGGGGATAAGGCAGTAGTGTCGACGACCATAGTCCGGACCCGAGGTGTGAGACATTTCGGAAGGACGGGTGGTCATTCTTCCACCAAGATCTTCTGCTTTCTTTGGTCGCTCCGAAGCGGGTGCCTAGGTAGGCGGAGATCTTGGTGGAAGAGGTGATGATCCATGTCCGAGGCCGATTTCCGGACCATCCGAGTCCGTTTGTTGCAACTGTGAAGGCGCTGTTGCCAGGGTCCTCAGACAAGCCGAGCCTTCCAGTTGCAACCAACTAGCTCGGAATGGTGCGCTTCTCCATCATAAGTCGTGGCTCGGGCTTCCGGACCGTCTGAGCCCGTTGTTTGCAGCTGTGAAGGCGCTGTTGTCAGAGTCCTCTGACGAACCGAGCCTTCCAGTTGCAACCAACTATCTCGGAATGGTTCGCTTCTCCTGATCTCTGAGTGTTGATGGGCCCCCTCCCATCTCTGTCTTCCTTCCGGGCTGATGGCTTCTGATGGATGTCAGCCCGGAGGAGTTAGAGATGGGGGGAGCGCCGATCTGTTTTTGACCGGGGGCCCTTGGGTCGGCGGAATACCGACTGAGGCACGGGACCCGAGGGGTGCTCGCCGAGGGCGGTGCCTTAAAACTTTGAATCAAAATTTTCCTGGTTCCTTTTGATATAGGTGGGGCGTCCGAGGGTTCAATCGTCCGAGCGACGTGGCGCACCCTGAGCCGTGGGATGATGGCGCGCATCTCGAGACGGGCGCAGCTCCCAAGAAAACACTATCTTGTCGTTTAGTGCTCTCGGCGAGATCTGGGCCGTCTGATCGAGATCAAGCGCGAAAGTTGAGGGGAAAGTGAGTTTTCCCCGTTTACACGCTCGGGAAGGCACTTGCTCGGATTCCGAGCGGACCCGGTTGCAGACAAGTTCGGTTTGCCTGTGGCTCGGATTCGGATCTCCTGGAGCCGAGCTAGCTGACTTAGTGAAGGGGACAGTGGTGATGGGCATTCGCGACGTTTCGAGAGCAGCCCAAAAGTCGCAAATTTTCGTTTGGAAGTCCAAGGGACGTCCCAATTTTACTATAAATTTTCACCCCCCCTAAGACCAAGTCTCACTTTTCACTTTTACTCTCTCTCTTCAGTTTTTACTTTGCTTCGAAGCTTTTAGCTCTCTAGTGGCGTTGCTAGCTGTCGCGGTAGCGTTCCTAGTTCCGGCGAACTTTCCGACCGCACCTGTCACTTCAAGGTCAGTCTCTTTCCCTTCTCTTTTAAAAAATGGTTAAGATTTCGGCTGAGACCCCCGCCTCGGAGCAAGCCGTTGGCCAAGGAGATAAAGGGAAGGGAGTAGTGGAGCCGAGCGAGCAAGACGTCGTTCGTCCGGATAAAGAGGGTGAAGTGGCTGAAGTGCCCGAGGAAGTCATGGCGGAGTCCCGAAAGGGTAAAGCCGTGATCACGATAGTGGAAACACCGAAGAGAGCGGGGGCGTTTGGTCGGCAGCCCATCGCCGTGTCGAGCGTGGGAGGCGTCCGGGATTACGCCGAGGATACCTTGGAGAGAGTCACTCAAGGTACGGCTAAGCTGGTGGAGGAGAACGAGCCTAGGGAGCTGTCCGAGGTGGACCATAGGATCTCGACTCTTACTGAGACCGATCTTCGTATGATCCGAGAGGGTTTCCGGATCCCGCTTGAGTATGTTCTGCTCCTTCCTGGACCGGGATTCCGAGCCAACACAAAGTCCTCGTCGGACGTATGTGTCTTCCCGGTCGACTCCCTCATTGCCGGACTCCGCTTTCCCCTCCACCCGTTCGTGGTTGAAGTCTTGGTCTGGTACGGTTTGAGTCCCGCCCAACTGATGCCGAACACATGGAGGCACATCGTAGCGTTCGTCCTCCGATGCCAAGAGGTCGGTGCCAAGCCGACTATGTTCCTCTTTCGGAGTCTCTTCCGACCGTGCCAGCCGAAGCGGGACGAGCAGAGGTTTTTCCTTTCTCCTCGGACAGGAGTTAAGTTGATCGAGAACCCGGACTCGATCAAACACTGGAAGGATAAATACTTCCTCGTCCGAACTCTGACGCCATGGGTGATACCGACGGTTTGGGCGAAGGAAGGTCTGCCCAAGCGGGCCAAGAGAGAGGCGCCGCTAAGTGATGAGGACAAGGAGGTCCAGAAGAGGCTCCTCGCCCTGCCAGCGCTAAGCTGGAAAGATATCACGGAGGAGCATCTGTTCCGTGGGGGTCTCAGTCCGATCGACCCTCGTATGCTTCTGGTATTTATACTCCTTGTTTTAAGTTCATGAAGAATTTTCTAAGTTTTTTCATTCGGCTTTTGCAGAGACGATGAAGCTCGATTACAAGGCTCTGGTGGCGAAGGGCAGGGCAGAGCAGGAGAAGAAGAAGAGGCCGTCGGCAGCGCCTCAGGACAGCCGAGCTTCGAAGAAGCCCTCGGTCGTGAAGACTGCCAACCAACCGAAGGTCGCGGTCCTCAAGGAGGGGGAGATCGAGGTCCTCGTCTCTCCGACGAAGGTCGTGGTCCCCGAGCAGGGGGGGCCGTGGTCTCCGATCCCCCTGCCTCGGATGCACCTGCGCCGATCCCGGAGGCGGACGCTCCCGGTTCGTCGAGCGGCGTGTTCGGGGTGAAGGATGCGCTGTCCCTGCAGGTTCCGCCCCTCACTGCCGATGCGGAGAAGATCTTGACCGAGCGTCATAAGCAGATCTTCGTCCCCGACTGGCAGGTGATGAACGTCGATGGTTTCTTGGGCGACGGGAACATCTGCATGGAGGCGGTGAGGCACCTGCCGACCCCGAAGGATCGAGCGACCCTGAAGGCCGGGATGGCAGCGGACGCCGTGATGTAGATTGCCCGGAATACCATGTCGGTAAGTAGGCTGAGCTCTTCTTCATCCAAATTTCTTCCTTAGAATTTCTCCAAGTTCTTGGATTCGGATTGTAACTCGTTGTTCTCTTTCAGACCCTCTGCCATTTCAATTTCTTGGTCGAGGAGTTGGCGAACAAGGATCAAGAGAAGGAGAAGGAGAGGGCGGAGCGCGTCAAGGTCGCGAAGCAGCTTGATTCCGAACTGCTTCTCTCGACGAAGAGGGCTGCCGAGGTGGAGGGGTTGGAGAAGCAGCTGGCCGACGCCGTTCAGCTGTCAAAGGACACGGCGGCCAAGCTTGAGGCCTCGGAGAAGGAGGTGGCCGAGCTGAAGGATACGGCGGCCAAGCTTGAGGCGTCAGTGAAGGAGGCCGCCGAGCTGAGGAAGGAGCTGGCCAAGGCTCGGTCGGAAGCGGAGGACGCTCGGAAGAGGGCCGAGAAGGCCAAGGCAAAACACCTCAGGAAGGTGAAGAGGGTGAAGAAAGCCGTGCAGGAGGAGGCCGCGCTGCACATGCTCCAGAACATGGTGGATGCCTACGGCCGAGCCCTGCAACATGTGGTCGCCAAGAACCCGGGCTTCGACACATCCTCCTACAACTTTTACGACTTCGTGGAAGGGGAGGAGGGTGTCTCCGAGGGGTTGCTCGGCCCCGAGGGGGAGACGGAACCCGTCGAGGACCCGTGGAAGGCCGAGGCCGAGGAGGAAGAGGAGGACGACTCCGAGGAGGAGAGCAGGAGCGAAGGCAGAGGCGTGGGCGAGGGCGAGGACAAGGCCGAGGGGTCGACGGACCCGAACGACAAAAAGGTCGACCCCTGACTCGGTTGTCTTCTTTTTTTTTTTTTTTTTTGTAAGCCTAACTGCGGACTGGCCACCGCTGTTGTAGAACTCTTTGAATCTTGAATGAAAAAATATTTTGTTTGGCCAAAATTTGTCCAAGTGTCGAGTCTCGGACTTAGTGTCTGATTTGGCGTAAATTTCTCCAAGTGTTGGGCCTCGGATTTATCTCTGCTTTTCAGGTGAGATTTGGTCCAATCACGGAGGTTGTATACCTTCGGAAGGAGCTGGCGAAAACGGAGGGCGAGCTCTTTCAGAGCCGGTATAATCGATTTCTCCTGCTCGGCAGGCTGGAGGATACGAAGGCAGCTCTGCGGAGGTATGGTCGCGAGCTGTACCAGCATCGGAAGCGCTCTTCAGCTCCCTATCCCGAAGGCGAAGTCGAGAATCTCCGTAGAGAGCTTACTGCCGCCGAGCAGAAGAATGACGACCTTTTGGCCGAGGTCCAATACTTGGAGCTAGCGGAGAAAGAACGTTCGGCGGAGGGGGAGAAGCTGGCTTCCGAACTGGAGAAAGCGTCAACCGAGCGCAAGAGGCTATCGGCCGAAGTCGACAGGCTCAGAAGGATCACCATAGATAGGGGGATCGAGGTCACCCATTACCGACGGCTTGCGACTGATAGTGCCAATGCCTCGGGCTCGTTGAGGGCCCCTCGACCGAAGAAGTTGGCGAAGGACGACGTCTTGAGGGATAGAATTATCGAACTGGAGGAGGAGATCGCGTCGCTCAAGCCCGCGCCGGAGAGAGCTAATGTTCGCAGCACGTCGTGCACACGCGAGGAGAGCGAGAGGGGGATTACGTTTTACGAACTTGCGACGCGCTCGCCTATGACCAGGCGGAGTCCGGCCGATGCTCAGAGCAGCGTGGCTGTTTCGTCGAGCGGGGCTTCGGTCGGCGCCGCTGTTAGGACTAGCAGTGAAGGGGGATCGCGCCTCGTTGGTTTAGGGTCGAGCTCGGAGGGCAGGCCTCGTCGTCCTCGCGTTTCCCTAAACCGAAGCATTCCCCTTCCGAAGAGGCCCTGATTGTGTCGTTTTCCATTTTTGTTGGTTGTTGTAACAACTTAATTGTGGGGTCGGTCGACCGTCTGTAACACTATTATGTCTGAATGCAAATCTTTTTGGAAAATTTTCAAGTGTTAGACATCGGCAATGTATTGAAGTTGTGTTATTCGTTTTCCCTTTTTTTTTGCGCATTTGTCTTTGCTTACAACTGCGTCGGCCGTGCCGTGATCTTTGAACCGAGCGCGTTTGTTTAACCGAACGGGTCCCCATGGGTAAGGTACTTTGTCGTTTAGTAGCTCTGACGCGGTACGGCACAAATTCCTAGGCGGCTCCGCATTCGAGAAAGTGCTATTTTGTCGTTTAGAGCAGGTGGCGAGATCTGAGCCGTTGAATGTAGGCGCGAATCTCGAGGTGGCTCAGTCTCCAAGAAAACGTTATCTTGTCGTTTAGTGCAGGTGGCAAGATCTGAGCCGTCTGATCGAGATCACGCACGAAAGTTGAGGGGAAAGTGTATTTTCCCCGTTTACACGCTCGGGAAGGCACTTGCTCGGGAACCGACCGAAGGTCTGGGTCTTCGGGCTTCGGCTAATAGTTTGAAGAGTTCGGATTATTTGTTGCGGACCTTGGGTATAGTTCAACGGCCGTGGGAGCAGTTCCGAACGGCGATCTACCCCTGGTTCGTCCGGAGACGAGCCGAGGAGGTAAAGTCGAGCCGAGTGTTGGACTCCGAACCATCGGTATAGTTCAACGGCTGTGGGAGCAATTCCGAACGGCGATCTACCCCTGGTTCGTCCGGAGACGAGCCGAGGAGGTAAAGTCGAGCCGAGTCTTGGACTCCGAACCATCGGTGTAGTTCAACGGCTGTGGGAGCAATTCCGAACGGCGATCTACCCCTGGTTCGTCCGGAGACGAGCCGAGGAGGTAAAGTCGAGCCGAGTCTTGGACTCCGAACCATCGGTATAGTTCAACGGTTGTGGGAGCAATTCCGAACGGCGATCTACCCCTGGTTCGTCCGGAGACGAGCCGAGGAGGTAAAGTCGAGCCGAGTCTTGGACTCCGAACCATCGGTGTAGTTCAACGGCTGTGGGAGCAATTCCGAACGGCGATCTACCCCTGGTTCGTCCGGAGACGAGCCGAGGAGGTAAAGTCGAGCCGAGTCTTGGACTCCGAACCATCGGTATAGTTCAACGGCTGTGGGAGCAGTTCGGAACGGCGGTCTGCCTCTGGTCCGTCCGGAGACGAACCGAGGGAATGAAGCCGAGCCGAACGTGGACTCCGAACCATTGGTTGAAATCACAATATAAAAGGCAGGTGATAAGGGGGGGAGAAAAACATGCAGATTCACAAACATAATAGAGCGTTCTTTATTGATATTTGACGGCGAACCGTTTTACATAATATAATTTATGAAAGAATGGGTTACAAGTCGGAAGACCGGAATGGCTCGATACTCCTTGTTACTTAGAGTGGCGTCGGAACGCTCTCTTGGTATTTTAGGAGGTGGTCGGCATTCCAGGTCCTCGGAAGCTCTCTGCCTTCCATGTCTTCGAGACGGTATGCCCCAGGCCGAACAACTTTTGTGATCCGGTACGGACCTTCCCAGTTCGGAGCTAGCTTGCTCTTCTGACTGGGGAGGGATATGGCTAGCTTTCTCAAGACCAAATCTCCTTGCTTAAGGTCGGCGGGTCGGACCTTCTTGTTGTACGCTAGCTCGACCCTTCTTCGATAATTCTGCTGCCGAATCGATGCCCTTTCCCTCAGTTCATCTATCAGGTCCAAGTTTCCTCTGAGGTCCCGGGCGTTCTGTGCTTCGTCATAGGCTGTGAGCCGAGGGGAAGGTATTCCGACTTCGAGGGGTATCACGGCCTCGGCCCCATAAGTAAGATTGAAAGGGGACTCTCCGGTGGGCGTCCGCTTGCTTGTGCGGTAGTTCCACAACACATTAGGGAGTTGGTCCACCCACAAACCTTTCGAACACTTGTCCAACCTTTTCTTGATGCCTGCAAGGATCTGCTTATTAGCATTCTCGGCCTGTCCGTTTGACTGGGGGTGTGATACGGACGAGAAGCGTTGCTGAATGACGAGGTCGTCGCATAGAGCTCGGAATGCCGTGCCAGTGAACTGAGTCCCGTTGTCCGTTACGAGGACACGGGGGACGCCGAACCTGCATATGATGCTCTTCCAGAAGAACTGTACCACCTTGTTCTCAGTTATAGTGGCGAGGGGCTCGGCCTCGACCCACTTTGAGAAGTAGTCGATGGCTACGACCAAGAATCTGAGCTGACCTGGAGCTGGAGGGAAGGGCCCTAGTAAGTCCATGCCCCACATTGCGAAGGGGATGGGACTTGATAGGGAGGCGAGGTTGGCCTGAGGGAGGCGTCGGATGTTAGAGTGTCTCTGACAGGAACTGCATTGCCGAACGTGTCGTTCGGCGTCTTGAAGAAGGGTCGGCCAGAAATACCCATAATTCAAAGCTTTTCGGGCCAAGGACCTAAATCCTGAGTGCGCCCCTCCGATGCCTTCGTGGAGCTCTCGCAGGGCATATTCGGCTTGATCCGGAGAGAGGCACCTTAAGTACGGTCGGCCGTCTATCTGAGAGAAAGAGCGTTTGTACAGGATACCCTCGATTAGGACAAACCGCTCGGCTCGGGTCCTTACTCGGCGAGCCTCTTTGGGATCTGAGGGCAGAACTCCATCCCTTAAGAATTCTATCAATGGCTTCATCCAATCGTCTTGTAGCATGACTGGCAACGACTCCGCCGAGTTTGGCGACTCATCTTCGATGCTCGGCTTAGAGAGGACTTCGATCAGCACGGTCTGTTCGAGACCTTGAAGTGAGGACGAAGCCAATTTGGAGAGGGCATCAGCCTGTGAGTTTTCTTCCCGAGGGACTCGCTCGATGGTGGCCTCTTCGAACCGGCTCAGGAGGTCCCGGACCTTGGCGAGGTACTTCGCCATTCGCTCGTCTCGGGCATCATATTCGCCCGAGACCTGGTTCACGACTAGTTGGGAGTCACTGTGAATCCGGAGGCGCTGGGCTCCAGCACTTCGGGCGAGTCCGAGCCCGGCGATGAGTGCTTCGTACTCCGCCTTGTTGTTCGAGGCCTTGAAGTTCATGCGGATTGCGTACTGGAGGACGAAGTCGTCAGGGCCGTTCAGTATGATGCCGACGCCACTTCCTTCGTTGCAGGACGATCCGTCTACAAAGACTGTCCAGACGGGGGGTCCTTTCGGGACGTGGCCGACCTCAGGAATAGTGGATTCCACGATGAAATCGGCGAGGGCCTGCGCCTTAATTGCCGTCCGAGGCTGATAAGCAATGTCATGCTGACTTAGCTCAATGGACCACTTCATCAGCCTGCCCGAGGTCTCAGGCTTGTGGAGGATCTGCTTGAGGGGTTGGTCGGTGAGGACAACGACCGAGTGGGATTGAAAGTACGACCGAAGCTTTCTCGCTGCCATGACCAGAGCGTAGGCTATCTTTTCTATCCTCGGATAGCGGAGCTCGGCGTCCCGGAGCACCTTGCTTACGTAGTAGATAGGCCTCTGGGCCCGGTCCTCCTCTCTCACCAAGACAGCGCTCAATGTCTGCTCGGAAGCAGCCAAATAGACGAAGAGGGTCTCGCCGGGGACCGGTTTGCTGAGCAGAGGTGGGTTCACCAAGTATGCCTTCAACTGGTCGAATGATTCCTGTTGCGGCTGGCCCCATTCAAAACCTTTGGCCCCCCGAAGTGCTTTGAAGAAGGGAAGGCACTTTTCCCCCGACTTCGAGAGGAAGCGGCCGATAGCAGCGAGCCGGCCAGTGAGCCTCTGCACCTCCTTGACGTTCCGAGGCGGAGCCATGTCTAATATGGCCTTAATCTTTTCGGGATTAGCTTCGATTCCTCGTTGGCTTACCATGAAGCCGAGGAATTTTCCCGAGGAGACACCGAATGCACACTTGTTCGGGTTCAGCCGCATGCTGTGCTTCCTCAACACGCCGAAGGCTTCCTGGAGGTCGGCTACATGATCGGTGCCGCGGATGCTCTTGACGAGCATGTCATCAACGTACACCTCCATGTTTCGGCCGATCTGGTTCTGGAAGACCTTGTTGACGAGGCGCTGGTAGGTGGCGCCCGCATTCTTCAGGCCGAACGGCTTACCCCGTAGCAGTAGAGTCCTTGGTCGGTGACGAAGGAAGTCTTCGAAATGTCCGGAGGGAACATTCGGATTTGATTGTACCCCGAGAAGGCATCCATGAAGCTGAGGAGCTCATGGCCCGAGGTGGCGTCGATAAGGGTGTCGATGTTCGGGAGCGGGAAGGGATCCTTCGGACACGCCTTGTTCAGGTCGGTGAAGTCAATGCATATCCTCCACGAGCCATTGGACTTCTTGACCATTACAACGTTCGACAGCCACTCGGGGTAATTTACCTCCTGTATGAACTTGGCCTTTAGAAGTTTATCAACCTCCTCCTTGATAGCCTGCTGTCGCTCGGGAGCGAACTTTCGCCTCTTCTGCTGAACCGGTTTGCACCCCGGTTCGACGCTTAAGCGATGGACGAGGAGCTCCTCGGAAATGCCGGGCATGTCCGCGGCTGACCATGCAAACAGGTCACGGTTGTCCCGGATGCATTTAATCAGGTCCGAACACAGTGCGGTCGGCAAGGATTTGCTGATGAGGAATTTCCGGCTCGGATCCTCGTCCGAGAAGAGCACTTCTTCTAATTCGTCCGCCGGTTCGGACGTCTGGCGGGTCTTCGGCTCGGGGATCTCCAGTGTCTCGAGCGAGAGCACTGGTCCCCCGGTGGAAGTCATGTAGCACTTCCGGGCTGTTTCCTGGCTTCCCCTGACTTCCCCTACTCCCGACCGAGTGGGGAACTTCATTTTCAAATGGTATGCCGAGGGGACAGCCTCCAGGGCGGCTAGGCCGGGGCGACCTAGGATAACATTATATGCTGCTGGGACGTCGACGACCATGAAGTCCATCGGCTCGGTCCGGGTAGTGGGGGTGCTTCCCGCAGTAACGTCCAGGGTTATCACCCCTTCGACGGTTACCGGGACCCCCGTGAACCCGTGGAGAGTATAACCGGCCGGCTTGAGACGGTCTCGGGACAGCTGCAGGCCTCGGAAGGCCGAGAGGAAAAGGATATTGACCGAACTCCCGTTGTCCACCAAAATCCTCTGCACCTTGAAGTTGGCCATGCGGAGGTCGATGACGAGGGCATCGCAGTGGGGGGTTCGGACTCCTTCCAGGTCGGCATCGGAGAAAGACACAGGGATGCCGAGACCTTTTGGGGGAGGGGCACTATGGACCGAGTTGACCTCTCGGACGAAGGCCTTCCGGGAGGAATTAGAGGAGCCCCCCATGGGGCCTCCGTGGATCAAGTGCAGAACCCGTTCCTCCTCGAACTCGGGTGTCTCTTCGCGCCGCTCGGAGCGCTTGTTAGCCCCCCGAGGCGGAGGGGAGTGGCGGTCTGTCCGATCGTTAGCCTTCACGAACTTGGCCAACTGCCCCCTTCGAATGAGGGCTTCGATCTCATCTCTCAAAGCCCGGCAGTCATTCGTATCGTGCCCGTGGTCTCGGTGGTACCGACACCACTTATCTTTGTCCCTCCTCTTCGCCGGGGTGTGCATCCTCGGAGCTGGAGGGATGACCCCCTCCTTCTCCACCTCCATGAGGATAGTAGAGACATTAGTGGTGAGGGGAGTGAACTTCTCGAACCTGGGGGGAGGGCGGCGCTGACCGCCCATGTCCTTCTGAGCTTTCTTGGACCCTTCTTCCCCCGGCGCCTTCCTTTTCGACCCTGCGGAGGGTCCCCCAAAGCTGGGAAGGGCTTCGGCCTCTTCTGCTCGGATGTACTTCTCGCACCTCAGGAGGAGGTCGGCGAAGTCATGCGGGGGCTTCTTGGCCAGGGATGATCGGAGGTTTGCGTTAAGGACGTTCGACTGGAACGCCACGGTGGCCACGGACTGGTCTAAGGAGGCAATTGACCTGACTTCTGCGGTAAACCTTTTCACATAGTCTCGCAACTTTTCTTCCTTCTCCTGCCGCAGGTTCAGTAGGGAAAGACTCGTCTTCTCGGCTCGCCGGCTACTCACGAAGTGAGTAATGAACAGCGTCTCGAACTGCTCGAATGAGAAGATGGATGAGGGGGCGAGCCTGGAATACCATTCCCGAGCCGACCCCCTGAGGGTGGCAGGGAAGGTCCTGCAGAGCACCGCGTCGGAAGCTTGATGGATCAGCATCAGGGTCTTGAAGCTTTCGACGTGGTCGACCGGGTCGGATTCCCCTGAGTATGTTTCAAACTGCGGCGGTTTGAAACTCCTCGGTATGTGGGCCTCCATGATCGACCGTGAGAAGGGGGGTCGGTTGGGACGGAAGGTTCCTGCTCGGGACTCTTCTTCCCTGTCCATGCGGCCGATGCGCCTTTCCACCTCATGGAGACGGCGGATGAGGGCGTCGTCCCTCCGCTGGTAATCGTATGACCCCCCGGACTCCCCTTCATAGGAAGGGGAGCGTGGACTGCAGCGCCGGTAGTCCTGGGACCGGCGAGGGCTTTGTTCCTGCTGCTGGCGGCTGGGAGCCGGGGACGGGCTCCGGGTTCGGCGCCGAGGACTGGGGTTCCTGGGGGGCGTCGGAGCCCTCTGTGTGTTCTGGGCGTTCTGCCGAAGATTGAGAGCCTGCAGCACGGTCTCCTGAAACTGGAGGAATTCGGCTCGACTGATAGGCACATCTCGGTCCCTCGGACGACGTCGATCCCCGGGGGAGCGGGACCTCCTCCTTCGGCGCTCGGGGGACGCTGTTCGGCCTCTGCGGTCCGGGGACCTTCTGGTATCTCGGCGACGTGGGGACCGCTCACCCTGACGCTGGCGGGAGGCTCCCTCTCGGGCCCGCCTCTCGTCAAGATGGGTGCGGAGGTCGTCGTCCTTCTGGCGGTTCAGAAGTGTGATACGGAGGTCGGGATGATGTGAGGCCATCGAGTCCGAGGACCCATTATGGACCGAGACATGGCCCGGATTGAGGGGCTGCTTCTCCTTCCGACCGTTATGACCGGACGGACCATTGTTGGGCTGCTGCTTGGGAGGAGGAGGTGGGACCTGCTGGGCCGTCGGAGGTGGGTCGGACTGAGGAATGGGGTTGACTGGGGCTTCATTCGCCGGGTCGGCGAGGTTGCCCGCACGGTTCGACCCTCTGGATCTGACCTTCTTCGGCGGCATGACTGTCGAGGACGACGGAGAATGGGCTGAGGCTGTTCGTGTGGTTTTTCCCACAGACCGCGCCAATCTGTTACCGCTGATTCTGGTGTGGGGGTAAGCAGATAGAATTTGTAAGTCCGAGAAAAACCTGAACAGTTGACTCAGCCTTCTTGCTCCCGCCGAAACCTGCAAGGAAGTGCGATACACCGGGGTTGATTCCGGCGACGCACCCTCCGACGCTCTTGTCAGTAATCAGAAAAAGATTAAGAAAGAGCTTAAGTGGTGGAGAAGTGATTAACCTGGTCTTGGTGGTAGAGGGGTTGCATTTATAGTCGCCTTTGGAACGGTTAGGATCCTGATTTCCTGCCTAACAGCCAGGAGGAAAATCTTCCTATTCTGTTTTAGGAAATTAGGCCCTGATTCCCTGGTGAGAGCTAATCAGGCTTATTGATTTGATTTAGTCAAATCAGTGCCCTGATTCTCCTCTTGGTGGACCGGGCTTGTATCGGGTCGGGGCCCGTGCCCAGTTGAAGTGGATCTGTTCGCGGGTGGTTGGTTTTGTGAGAAGGAGGCCCAATACCCGTTTTGGATCCATCTGTATGTGAAATTACCTTTTTACCCCCGTGCTTCAAGATTCGTGCTTGATCTGGACGGTCCCGATTTAACCCCATTTTTAGCCATATCAGTGAAGGACCCAACCCGACCCGACCCGATACCAATGCTAGTAGGCGTACACCGTACGTGCATTATACTAGTTTTAATTATTAAAGTAATTATGTTTATTTTGTAAGGGTAGTATAGTCTTTTGCATTATCATCTGTAGGTTTACTCATGGTGCTAGAAACATAACCCCACATTTTTTGCCTTTCAAAACAATTTTTTATCACATAACTCTAATACGAATAGTTTTTTTTTCCATCCAACCTCGCACTAATGGATTGAAGCTAATCATCTTTATTACCAGCCATTTTTAATGCAAATAAACTTTCAAATTACTCAAAATATAGACAAAGAAGTCCCCAAAGCCTTCAAGATCACAGCCTAATCAAGAATCCTTCCATCATATCAACATCAAACCGAAGCCAAAAGGTCAAACCAAAACACATAACCCCCAACTTCTCCAGACTACTTCTTCTTCTTCTTCTTCTTCTCACTAAATCCACTCCCAAATCCACTCATAAACCCAACAATTCAAAACCTTCCAATTACCAATCTATGAATCCTAAACCAACAACAAAGATCCAAGATCTGAGAGAGTGCATAGATTACCCTACTTTCCAGCAAGCAATTTCTAGAGATGAAAGAGAAGATGACTAATTTATGATTCGGTCGAAAGCGGATTGCGACGGCTTTGGCGGGTGCAGATGGCGACGGCTTGGTGGGTGCAGATGGTGATGGCTTATATGGGCTTTAGATGGTGAAACAAGAGCAGCAGCCAAAGATCCGACAGTGGGAAGCAAGCAAGAACAGCAAAGCAGGTACAAATTAAAGCTGCTTTGATAACATGATAACTATCGAATCCAAACTCAGATCCAAAGAGAAAACAAAAGTGGAATGAAAAGGAAATTAGGGTTTCTCATAATTTGGGGCTGCATACAGTAGTCGTACAAGGAGAGGATAAGAGAGCTTTTAAGGGCCAAGATAATAAAAGACTATACTACCCTTACAAAATAAGCATAAGATTATGCTTATTTTGTAAGGGTAGTATAGTCTTTTATTATCTTGGCCCTTAATAGCATCTGTAGTCGTTCAATCTCAAATTTTGGATATTTTGCATATAAGAATTGGAATTTTGGGTTTGATATGTAGTTGTTTTAACCCAAAATTTGGGTTCTCATTTTAAAAAATCGACGGATGATAGATGATTTCTCGTTGCCCCCATGGACGGGAAACCATTTCCCGTCTGAGGATTTTTTATTTTTTTTAACAATGAACGGGAAATCATTTTCTTTCTAAGATTATTTTTTCAAATTAACTCATAATTTAATCCTAATTAACTCTTAATTTAATCCTAATTAAATTTTAAATCTTATTTAAATTTTTAATTAAAACCTAATATATACCCTTAATAATTTTTATAGGCCTACTTCTTTTAAAAAATTATTCACATGTGCGAAAAGTGGGTCTCGGACGGGAGATAGTCTCTGATTTGATTTTTTTTTTTTAAATTTAAAAGCGACGGACGGTACATGATTTCCCGTCTGATTGTTAAAAATAAATTGATCAGACGGGATATCATTTCCCGTCCGATATATTAAAAAAAGGATCAATTTTTTGTTCTGATTCAATTTTTTTAAAAATTTAACAGAACGGATGAAAGATCATCGTTTGTCAGCTATAATTTCCAAATTCCTATATCTTCTGCCAATTATAGCCAACCACTGTTCACCTAAGACCCAAATTATGGGTATATAACCAACGACTACAACACTTTTTTTTTCCTTCTTTTTTTGGGAAAACAATGGATTTTTAGCCAACGATTGCAAATGCTTTAAAAGCTCTCTTATCCTCTCCTTGTACGACTACTGTATGCAGCCCCAAAGTATAAGAAACCCTAATTTTCTTTTCTTTCCACTTTTGTTTTCTCTTTGGGTCTGAGTTTGGATTTGATAGTAATCATTAATAACTAAAATAAGTACAAGATAAGCTATAAGAGAGAGGGGGTTTATTCAAATGAAGGGTTATAATGGTCAATCTCAGATAAAATGCAACAACTTAAGGGTTTAGTATACCCATCTGCCAAAAATATATATGGATATGTTTATCTGCAAATTAGTAAAAGCTGGGTATGGTTTAGTGAAATTTACCCAAGAAAATTTAAGGTACATGATGATTTAGAAATCCATAAGGGCCTTACAGGGAAAAGCCCTGTCCAGCCATTCACCAATGTTTGTATTTTTAATACTTATGTTATATGTTATATAACATAATCAACTTTACGTCTTTACCTGAATTATAGAAAATCCAAGTAAGTCCAGATTTTGTGACTCTTGCTGCTGATTTTGGTGTGGGAGCAAACATATGTATTTGTGGAATCTTTTGGAAACAAATAAGGCAAATTTGCTGAATTTTGGTCGATATTTGACTGTTTCTCGCTGCTGCCGTTAATTTGCAAAAATTTTGATACACCGAGATGGATCCCGGCGACGAACCCTCCGACGCTCAAGTCAGTAATCAGGAAGATTATAAAAGAGCACTTTGTGAAAAAAAATCTTGATTACCTTTTTTATGCTGGGGGATAGGGGTATTTATAGTCGCCTTTAGAGATAATTTAAAGATAATCATTTATCCCTATGTCTCGGTGTTTTTGGATAAGATGTAGAGTTTAAATCATTTCATGATAAGAGATTTGGTTTTAACCGTCTCTTAGAGATAACCATGAATTTGAATTACTTTTTAAATGACCTGGACTGGTTTGTAATGGGTTGTCACCCTGATCCAGTAAGACAGACCAGTTTTTGGGTTATTGAGCTTGGAAAAGATCCAGTTCCCAATTTGGACCCGTTTGTAGGTGAAATTACTATTATTCGTGCCCGATTTGAATGGTCCTGATTTTGTTCTATTTTTAGCCATATCACAAGACCCCCATTCCTGAAGACTGAGTGTTACAGCCTTTGAGGAGTAGTTCGTTCGTTTTCAATGACTTATAGAATTTATCGAAGTTCTCGGAGGAGTTTGGATCTTGCTCAAGGTGTAACGGTGTTATTCTGAGTTTGTAAAATATACCCAAAATTATTCTCAGAATTTCTGGATTTTTTTTATTTTTCCAGAATTTTCTTATTTTTTCCAGTTTTTAATCATTTTTTAAATTTTTTATTCAATTTTCGAATTTAAATAATTAATTAACAAAAATTTTAATTAATTATTCTAATTTAATAATTATATTTTCAGAATTTTAAATTATTTTCTGAATTAATAATTATTTTTAGTTAATTAATTATTCAGATTTTTTAAAATAACTAATTCAAATAAATAAATAAATAAATACCTGTACACGTGGTGCCATCAGGGGCATTGATCAAGATCAAGCGCGAATCGCGAGGAGAAAATTTTCTCTCCCATTTTGGTGTCGGTGACAAGAGCGCTCAGATCGCGCTGCCGACCCACGTGGATCGCTGACACGTGGCAGTCAGTGGTCTGGATTTTTTTCTTTCTTTCTTTCCTTCTTCTTCCTTCGACCATGCCTTCTCCCTCCGACTTCTTCGTCGACTCCAGCTCTTCTCCCGAGCCGCGAGCAGGGCCAGAGGGGCTCGGAAATGGGAGCTCGCTGATTGTGGAGATGAGCTCGGCGAGGTGACGGAGATGGAGCTTCGACGAAGTTGGAGAGCTCGACGGAGGTGTTGGGTTTTTGGAGAGGCTGACGTTGGAGCTTGGCGACTTATTGGAGGAGCTCGACAAGTGGAGACGAGGTCGAGCTCCGAAGAAGGTTGGTGTTTGGCGAGGGGAGCTCGTTGATGGGGAGACGAGCTTGGCGAGGTGACGGAGATGGAGCTTCGGTGAAGGCGGAGAGCTCGACGGAGGTGTTGGGTTTTTTGAGAAGCTAACATTGGAGCTCAGCGACTTGTTGGAGGAGGTCGAGCTCGGCGATTGCGGCCAGTTGGCGAGCTGGCGAAGTGGAGCTCGTCGAAGGTGAGGCTCGGGGGGAGCTCGACGTTGGAGGAGGGGAGCTCGACTGTGGAGGCTAGTTGGCGAGCTTGGCAAGGAGAGAGCTGGCAATGGTGGGTTCGTTGAGGGTTGGGCTCAGATATGAGAGCTCGATGGTAGAGGAGCTCCACGAAGGTGGGAGGTTGGCAAGGAATTCGGCGAGGACTTCGAGCTTGGCAAGAAAGCTCGGCGAGGGAGGCAGTGCTTGTGGAGACGAGAGGAGGGATGATGGTGAGGTTGAGCTCAACGAAGGAGGTGGCACTGACGGGGTTTTTGAAGTTCTGATGGGTTTTCACGCTCAATCTCAAAAGAGAAGGAGAAGAGGAGGACGAAGTGGGTTTAGGTCTATAACGGGTCCGAACCCAACCCATTAACCCCTTAATTAATTACTCTTGTTTGTTTGGCGAATCTGATCCGTTGATCGTGGTCGAGCACGAATATTGAGGCGGAGTGTTTTTCTTCCCATTTCCTGCTCGGTTCCAAGAATGCTCGGATTGCGATTCCGAACCTAGGAGAGGCTTCGACTGCTTGACACGTGGCAGTCAATGGTTGACCGGTGACCCGGTCAATGTTGACCGCTGACTTTCTTTTTTTTGTTTTAATCACATTCGTTGATCATGATCGAGCGCGCATCGGGAGGTAGAGTTTTTTCCTCATTTCGACATTGATGCCAAGAATGCTCGGGGAGCGCTATCGAGGTCCAGAGACACTTCGAGAAGGCGACATGTGGAGATTTTGACCGCTGACCATTGACCAGTCAACACCATTTCTCTAATTACGGCGTCGATGACAAGAATGCTCGGAGCCACTTGCCGAAGTCGAGAGGGGCTTCGAGAAGGTGACACGTGGAGATTTTGACCCAGTTCGCATTGACTTAGTCAACCCCTCGGTTAGCTTTGCGCAGCTGCATTGTAACTGGCTTTTCTGGTGCTACAGAGGGCGGATTGGGGTCTGTGACCCCTAATTTTGAAGCTGACTCAAACATCTACAATTTCTCTTCAGAAGTTAGTTGAAGAATCACCCTTCTTCATGGTCAAAATAGTCCCGCAACATTTTTGCTTTCATGAAGTTCGGAAGAGCTTTGTATGACTCTTAGGGAGATCCGTTCTTGGAGGCAAGTTTGGGAGCGTCTCTAGACGAGTAAGACTCTGAACTCTCTTGGAAGAAGGCCGCTCAGGAGGTGAGCGGGTGGAGGAGCATCTTCAGGCTCTTAGAGAGAGCCATTTGGGAGATGAGTTTGGGGAGAACTCTAGGAAAGAGTTGAGCTCTAAACTCGTTCAGAAGAAGGCCGTTCGGGAGGCGAGCATTGCGAAGAGCATCACCAGGCTCTAGGAGAGAGCCGTTTGGGAAACAAGTTTAAGGAGCAACTCTAGGGGAGGGTTGAGCTTCGAACCCATTGAGAAGAAGGCTGCTCGGGAGGCGAGCGGAGCGAAGAGCATCACCAGGCTTTAGGAGAGCTGTTTGGGAGACGAGTTTGAGGAGAACTCTAGGAAAGAGTTGAGCTCCGAACTTGTGGAGAAGAAGGCCGCTTGGGAGGCGAGCGGAGCGAAGTACATCACCAGGCTCTAGGAGAGCCGTTTGGGATACGAGTTTGAGGAGAACTCTAGGGAATAGTTGAGCTCCGAACTCATTGAGAAGAAGGCCGCTCGGGAGGCAAGCGGAGCAAAGAGCATCACCAAGCTCTAAGAGTGAGCCATTTGGGATACAAGTTTGAGAAGCAACTCTAAGGGTGAGTTGAGCTCCGAACTTGTTTGTTGCAAAATTTAACCAGTAGTGGGAGTAGTATGAATGTTCATTTTGAGCCCCGAAACCGCATACTCTCAAGCTGTGAAGGCAATTTCGAACCATGATTGTGAACTTCGAACTAGTTGTTACGGGCTTATCAATAAGTTATAGGAGCGATTCCGAATGGTGAGTTGCTCCGCACTTGCTTGTTTGCAATCGGCTAAAGCGGCATCGAACAAAGTGTTGGACTCCAAACTTGTTGCTTGAGGAGGTTAACGAGTTGTAGGAGCAATTTCGAATAGTGAGCTGCTCCGCACTTGCTAGTTTACAAGCGGCTAAAGCGGCGTCGAACCAAGCGTTGGACTCCAAACCCGTCTCTTTTGAGCTTATTGGACTCCAAACCCGTCTTTTGAGCTTAGTAAGTTGTGGAAGCAGCCATGTAGGACGAGCTGGACTCCGAACTTACCGTTTAACGAGTCGTAGATGTGATTCAGAGAGATAGAAATAAGGCAAATGCAATAATTTTCAATAGAAAAAGCTAAGTTTTATTGAGACAAACTAAGTGGCCGCTTTAATGGGGCGAGCCATTATTACATGTTTTTGACCGTGTTACAAGCATAGGCTTTATTGAAAACTGAATACCTACTTGTATGATAGGGTGAAGGCCTCTCGGGAGGAGTTTTATTCTCCCCCCATTGGACCTCCATGGATAAGGTGGAGGATGGCCCCAGGTTCGGAGTCTTGGAACTCGGCGGGCCTCTCGGTTCTCTTGTTGGCTCCTTGGGGTGAAGAATCGGCCCCGTCCTTTCTGACGAACTTGGCCAGGTGTCCTTACTGTATAAGTTCTTCGATCTCCTCTTTGAGAGCCTGACAATCATCCGTGTCGAGGCCGTGGTCCCTATGAAAGCAGCACCACTTATCCTTGTTCCTTTTCTTGCCAAGGGTATTCATTCCAGGGGGACCGCGAAGTAGCCCTTCCTTGGCCACCTCCATAAGAACTGCTGATATACTAGTATTGAGGGGGTTGAACTTCTCAAAGCTGGGCGGCGCTAGCCATTGTCGTCCTTCTGAAATTTCTGGAAACCCTTTTTCGCTTGTATTCTTTCGTTTGTTCCCGGAAGATGACTCATCTTGACTGGGAGGGTTGAGAGCTTCTTCCACTTGGATGTACTTTTCGCTCCTAAGCAGGATTCCGAGAAGTCCTAAGTAGGCTTCTTGGCAAGGGACGCCTTGAGGTCGGCGTTATTGACGTTGTGCCTAAATGCTGCAAAGGCCACTGATTGGTTGAGAGAGACAATAGACCGAGCCTCGGCGGTAAAGCGCCGAACATAATCTCTTAGGCATTCACCCTTTCTTTGGCCGAGGGCTAGCAAAGATGCGCTTGTTTTCTCGGTTCGATGACTGCTAACAAAGTGAATGAGGAAGAGCTCCTCAAACTGTTCGAATGAGAAGATGGAGGCCAGGGATAGACGGGAGTACCACTCTTGCGCTGGTCCCCTCAACATTGCTGGGAAGGCTTTGCAGAGGAGCGCATCCGAGGCTTGATGAATCATCATGAGAGTTTTAAAACTCTCGATATGATCGGCCGGGTTTGATTCCCTATTGTAGGATTCAAAGCGGGGCAACCTAAAGGTTTCGGGGACCGGAGCTTCCATGATGGCCCTGGAAAAGGGGGGTTTGCTTGGGCGGAACTTATTGGTCCGTTGTTCTTCTTCAGGATTGATCCTGTTGAGGCACCTCTCCATTTCGTGGAGACGGCGATGGACCGAGTTATCCTTCCGGTCGGATCTAGTCGACCTTCGGGACTCTCCTTCATGAGTGGCAGTATGGCGAGGGCTAGGCGCATGCTGATCATGACTCGTGGTAATATTAAGAGCTAGTATGATATCTTCTTTGAAGTTCTGGAGCTCGGCTTGAGTGACTGGTGCCCCTCCAACTCGGCGGTCCTCAGGTGTGGCTCGGCTTATTGGAGTATGACTTCTCTGCCGACGACATGGAGGGGACTCTCTTCGTCTCCACGGGGGAGGGGATCTTCTGGTCCTCAGCCTGCGGGGGGTCCGGGCTCTCGGGGCCCCTGGGCGCTTGGGTTAAGGGACTTCCTCAAGGGCTTGCCTTTCATTAAAGCGAGTTCGGAGGTCGACCCCCTACTGACAGTTAACAATTACTTGACGAAGATCCTGCCCTGGAGGGCTTTGAGAAGCCATAAAGTCAGTTGAAGGATTATGGATCGAGACATGGTCATGAAGAGGGTGTTGCTTTGGAAGACTTCGACGAGAGCCCCCTAGACCCTAGAGTGGCCTGCTGAGGAGGAAGCTATTGAGAAAGGGGTTGTTCAGGTTGCGGTTGCTGAACTTGTTGGTCGGGTTGAAGAAGATCTTGGAGTCGTGGAGGAGGAGTGGCTCTTCGGCTGGAAGCCACTGCTTTTCCTTTCCCTTTCGGAGGCATGACTTGGAAACTAACTTCGCCGGTAAAGTAAGGTTGGATTGCTTTCTCTGTTTCCCACAGACGGCGCCAATCTGTTGCTGTTGATTTTGGTGTGGGAGCAAATAGATGTATTTGTAGATTCTTTTGGAAACAAATAAGGCAAACCTGTTGACTTTCAGTCGGTGTTTGACTGTTTTTCGCTGCTACCGTTAACCTGCAAAAAGTTCGATACATTGGGATGGATCCCAGCGACAAACCCTCTAACGCTCAAGTCAGTAATCAGGAAGATTGTGAAAGAGCACTTTTGTGGAAAAAAATCTTGATTACTTTTTTTATGGTGGGGGGGAGGGGTATTTATAATCGCCTTTAGAGACAGTTTAGAGATAATCATTTATCCCTATGTTCCAGTATTTTTGGATGAGATGTGGAGTTTAAATCGTTTCATGATAAGAGATTTGGTTTTAACCATCTCTTAGGGATAACCATGAATTTGAATTACTTTTTAAATGACCCAAGCTGGTTTGTAATGAGAGGATTTGTAACCCTTGTTTCTCATTTTCTTGTATTTTAGATGTATTTTTCTTTTTGTGTATTTATTCATATTGTATTTCTCTGACTCTTTTTGAACCGTGTATTTGATCTTCTTTATCAATATATTCATATATTTGATTTGTCGTTTTTTTATTTGATCTTCTTGATTTAATTATCTGCCTATTGTTTCCTCTCTGATTGATCGGGCTATTATTTTTTATCCTCATTGTTTAAATTGTTCATGTCCTATTTCATTTATTCATTTTTGTTTCCATCTCTCTATTGGATCTTCTTATAAACCCTATATGCTATTGGATCTATTTATAACCCCTTAACCCTATTCTTTATACTCTACTGGATCTTGTAATACACAAACCCAATAGCTTTATAAACCTAATAACCCATTAATACCCAACTCTCCATCCGTCAGCCCAACCAAACCCTAATATCCATCTACCCTATGTATACATCCTGTTCATTACCCCTTGTTCATCTCTACACCCTAGCCGACTTTTCAACCCATCCCCTCTTCAACCTGTGAACCCTACTCCCCCCCCATCTCTTCTAGCCTCTCCCTGCATTCCCTTCCTCCCGACCCTGCCAGACCATAGTGCCGCGCGTCCCGACCTTAGCGACGCCAGCAGCTGCACCCGAGCGCCAGACCTCGATGCCCTGGTCCCCTGTGCTCATTCTATCGCGACGCAGCAGCACACATCACCTCAGTTCTGTGTCTCCCTCCTGACAGTAGCATCGACAACGAGTGCTCCCCACTGTCGTCGTCTCGCCGCTTGCCATCGCCGTTCTTTCGACGCGTGCACCCACTGCCGTTGCTTCGCTTTTGTGTGCGTGTGTTGATCTCGTGTGTTTGTGATTTTTGTGCTCGTGATTATTGGTTCATTCGTCGTTCGTTGAGTTCGTGTCCGGGAATCCATTTCCGTTATTCTCGTTCTTGCTTTGTTTTCTTCGTCAATCTCCAGGCAAGTAACTTGTATAATTTCTGTTTGCATATACAAGTACTAAATACCGTCTGTAGTGTAGTTGCTTCAAGATCTATTCTCATGAAATCCCTTGTTAGATCTTGTCTGTATGTGTTGATCTGCCCGTAGTTGTCTCATTACACATACGACATGAAATAACTCGGAAATAATCTAGATTCTTGATGTATGCATGCATGTTGTTCGTGATTTATGATGTGTTGTAAGATATTACATGCTTGATTGTGTTAGTCATAGTATAACTCGTTGTAGACTTGTAAAATACCCTATACCATGTTGCTTGGACATCTAGTACACCATATTTCGTATTTTATTATGATTTGGATGTGTTTCATATAAACTAGTTGATTTTATGGATGAAGAAAAATTCTGTTTTTGCTGTTACCCCGTTTTTGTTCAGTATTTTAGACCCTATTAAGACCAGTATATGAAAATTATTTGTGAATATGAATCATAAAGATTTTTGTCTACTTTGCAGAATTTTTGACAGATCTTAGTTTCGATTTGTGAGTTGCAAGTTATTGCTGTTTTACTACAGATGTGTAGGAAATTCCAGATTCAGTATTATATGAATTCTGTATAAGTTCTTAATTTTATACTGATGTTAAAGATAATATTTTGATCCAATATTTTGCTGAGTATAACTAGACTTGACTATGATTAATCTCTAATTCTTGTGGATTTAATTGATGACTTTTACAAACTATTCTGCTTGCAAACAAATACTATACTTGTAGAATTTTCATGCTGTTCAGTAAAGAACCTTAATTTCAACCTTATTCTACTTGCTGTTGATAAAAACTTTGTGAATATAAATTGTAGCCTGCTGTATCTGTTTTATCACCTTTCTAACGGATCTGGATTTCGATTTATATTTTGTAATCTATTGTTGTTTTAGTACTGCTGTGTCAACAGTTTCAGATTTAGAAACTTGCTGTATCTTGCTGTTTTCTGATTTTATTTGACTATACTATCTCTGTTAGAAAATTATGCAAATTTATTTTCTCATACTAAACATAGTAGGGAATACCCCAGATTTTTCTTGGATTTAATAAGTAAGCTTTTATGCCATTTTCCTGTTTATGAACACAACCTTCTGATTTCTGGCTAAACATGTTTTTTGGATACAATTATGTTTTGAGTCCTGTTTTTGTGAAATACCATATGACTTATATATATTTGCTGTATTCGGACGAGAGTTTATTTTTCAGATTTTCTGACGGATCCAGGTTTGCATATTTTTGACAACGGGAATCACAGATTTGGTGCAGTACTGTCTTGCTGTCCTGAACTAGAATTTTTCGTTGTGCTAACCTTTTATGAGTTGTCTTTTGCCTGTGCATGTTTATCTTCCAACCTGAACCAGTTGCTTGTTTATGCCATTTTATGACACGTACATGCTTGTTTAATAATAATAACAAATAACCAAGCCGGGGTTAAGGGAAAGATCTAGTAATGGAAAATATTGAAATATGTACTTGGAAGGGGGCTCGTGTTTCCCACCTGTTACCCAACTACATACTTCCTGATGAGAGGGTGTACTTGGAGGGGACCTTAGGTCCTACCTGATGCATGATTACCCGTTACATGATACCTGTACCTGTTTACCTGATACCTGAGTACACGGCCCTATAGAATCCACTACGAAATCTAAACACAAACTTGTTTGAATGTAGCAACCATGTGGTAAATAGATGAGATGCATGAAGTGCTACCTAGATAGATTTGAATGCAAGACTTGGCATAACATGACATCTGTTACATGCTTACATGTACATGTTACCCGTTCACCTGTTTACTTGCTTGCATGATACTTGACATCTGTTGCATGTTACCTGTACCATGTTAGCATATCATGTTACTTGATTATGTTTTCTGATTTATGTTAGTCATTCTATTTAGTTGTCATTCTATTCCATGTGATGTTTGCTTCCGATGTTACTCTATATTTGTTTATTTTTTTCTGTACTTGTGCCTGCACTACAAGATGCTCTCATAGAGATAGAGTATCCTAGATTTTCTTTTATATAGTTCTGAATGAGATATGACCTTAATTTATATATTGATCTGAATGCTAACAAGAAACTTAAGAAGACTTGAATAATCATCTCATGATAACAAGTTATCACAATAGAAAAGCTCCACTGTGGTGATAAACATGATCATATGGTAATATGACTCAAATAAATATTGGTGAAAGAGTAAGTAAACATGATCATATGGCAATATGACTGAAATAAATATTGGGAGGAGTAATTAGCTATTAAAACCGAACCATGTCATTCTCATCAGCATTAACAACGTATAAATAAAGATCACATAATCAATAGGTTTGAGGAAATGAACGAGGTTGTAAACAGTATAAAGCATGTGTAATTTATGGGTGGTAAAATATGTGAAACTTAATTTTTTAAGGAAAATAGATCGACCTAGTGAAATTCTCAACAGTCTCCACAAAAAATCATGTTTCGAAATGGTTTGAGGCATCCAAGCTGCACCAATCTGACTATCAATTCCCTTCGGCGAAGCCCACCTCTTGTACATATCCTTAAAAGAGTGTTCCACGGTTTTTTATGATAACAGTTCTACTGAGAGATTTGGTTCTCTGGCTTTGGATTCACGAATAACCAGGCCTTTTGTGCGGTTTTGTCTTGGTGTTCTCGATGGTTGGCCACCTAGAACAAATAACTCCTACAGACCAGGCCTGGGAAACCATCTCCCAAAACAACTTCTATAATCTAAGCCTCCGGTTTTCAGTCATACATTTGTCAATACAAATATGACATGGGCTGGTATGCATGCTTGTATCAGATTTAATGAATGAAGCTAGAGACTGGGATTTATGATAAAATTAACATAGTTGGTTTGGAGAGGAATTAGCTAGCAAATACTATAAAAGAAATTCCTATCTTCAAAGCTCTGACTGAGGACCATTTTCTTTGGCATGGTTTGTCATTTAGTAGGGTGGCAGTTGAAGAGATGTGTTCTCAGCTATGTCCTAGTACTACTGCGCGCAGATCCTCCCAGCAGTAGCAGAATATGGTTATGGAAGCTTCCAGTGGCATAAAGAATCAAATCTAAGGCATAATGTCATTCCATGTAAAAGCTTTTTGTTTCCAATCTTTGTCCACGTACAGTGTCTTTCGGTTGCAGAAGACTCATATAACTTGTTTCTTTGTATGTCCCTCCACTAAGTTGATTTGAGAAGAATTTTTAGGTTGAATGGGTTCAGTAGTTGAGTTTGAGAATGTTAAACTATCCATATTCTAGCAGTTACCTTAGTGTTAGACTATCCATATTCTAGCAGTTACCTTAGTTGTAGTATATATTGACAAGATGAATGAGAAGCAAGGAGGCAAACAATTCCCTTCAAGGGTTAATATAGAATTAGGGGTTATGATCAATATGATGAAAACAATTATCTTCATGGTATCAGAGCCATAACTGTGCTCTCTTCCTTCTTCCTTTATTCTCCTTCTCCCGAAATCCCCCTCGACCCTTCTTCTCTGGCCAACTCCGGCGAGCCACGGCCTCCGATCGAGCGCCACCATCTCCTCTGTCGTGCCCCCTAACGCGCGCCGGCAGACCCTCCCCCTTTCCCTTTCGACGACAGCCAGGCCCAGATCTCAAAGCCCCCTTTTGCTACCACCAATTCCACGCCGTTGAAGCCTCCTTGCCACAACAACCTCGCGTCTCCGCCTGTGATGCCGGCAGACCCTCCCTCTTTCCCTTTCGACGACAGCCAGGCCCAGATCTCAAAGCCCCCTTTGCTGCTCTTGTTCCATGCCGTCGAAGACTTCTTGCCGCCGCGACCTCGCGCCTCCGCCTGCGACACCGTCGCTCCTCGCCGACCGACGCTAGAACCCCTGGCCGTGGCTACCATTGCTGCTCTCTCTTCTAGTTCACTCTTCTCTTCTCTATCTTCATCAAATGGCTGAACAACCAAAGTTCCATCCTGCTCTTGCCGTTAACAACATCAGGAACTTTTTCCCATCACTCTTGAGATGGAAAAGGGCCAATATTCTTCATGGGCGGAGCTGTTCAAAATCCATTGCCGAGCATACCAAATTAGTGACCATATCATTCCTCCTAAATCGACGACAACTGGGAAAGAAATCGAAAAAGATGAAGATCTTTGGTTGCGATTGGATGCTATAGTCATCCAATCTATTTATGGCATGATTTCGAACGATCTTTTGCACACCATCTTGGAGTCGGATTCTATTGCACAACAAGCATGGGAGTGATTACAAAATATTTTCCTGGATAACAAAAATTCACGTGCCGTTTATCTGGAAAATCAATTCACTCACGTCTATATAGACGATTTTCTCAACATCTCGGCTTATTGCTCTCAAGATGCTATCCGATCAACTATCTAATGTTCGTGCACCAGTTTCAAATCAAAGGTTAGTTCTTCAATTAATCGCGGTTTTGAATGAAAGTTATGATGGTGTTGCTACGATCATTCAGCAAAGTGATCCCTTGCCTTCTTTTTATGAGGCACATTTAAGGCTAATCCTCGAAGAAACCCGCGAATCGAAGCAGGCTGCGACCGCTGCAAGCGCCGCCGGCACAGCCATGCTCACGACCAATTCCTCTTCAACCTATGATACCCAAGGTTATGGAAGAGGCTCAGGTTCCGGTACTGCAGCAAACTGCAACCATAATGACCAAAAACGAGGTCCCAACCGCAACAACAACCGCGCCAAAAATAATGGTGGTCGAGGTAAAGGCCGTAGTGGCTGCAACCACAGCGGTGGTGGTCACCAGCAGCAGGGACCACAGTAACCACGCCCCTGGTAGCAGTAGCCACCGTGGGCACATTACCCGACATGGGGTTCATGGGCACCGCCAAGGTGGGCAGCCCCTCCTTGCCCGTATCCAACTTCGTCATGGGCTAGACCTCCTCCTGCTCGTCAGCCCGGTCTTCTTGGAAATCGCCCACAGCAAGCTTATAGTGCTCAAGTGCCTCCTCCTCGAGCTACCCACCTACTGACATTGAAGCTGCCATGCACAACATGTTTATCAATGCTCCTGATGAAAACTGGTACATGGACACTGGTGCAACCTCCCACATGACAAAATCTTAAGGTACTCTCGTCTTATTTTAATATGAGCAATAACATGAATATTATTGTTGGCAGTGGACAAGAAATTCCAATTCGTGGTTATGGACAATTTTTCCTTCCCTCACCACATCCACCGTTAACTTTAACCAATGTCCTACATGCTCCTAAACTCATTAAGAACTTGATATCTGTGCGTCGTTTCACAACTGACAATAATGTTTCTATTGAGTTTGATCCTTTTGGTTTTTCCGTGAAGGACATTCAAACGGGGATGCCAATAATGAGATGTGATAGCACCGGGGATTTTTATCCTATCACCACCACCAGTAGTTATCAAGCCACCTCTCCTTCAACCTTTGCAGTTCTTTCTCCTATTTTATGGCATAATCGTTTGGGACACCCGGGAGCACCTGTTTTACGCTCTCTTAGGAATAATAAGTTTATTGATTGCAAACCCTCTTCATGTTCTTTTGTCTGTGAATCATGTGTTTTTGGGAAACATGTTAAGTTGCCATTTTATCCATCATCATCCTGCACTACAATGCCATTTGATATTTTGCATAGTGATTTGTGGACATCTCCTATTTTAAGTTCGGCTGGACATCAATATTATATTCTTTTCTTGGATAATTACGCTAATTTCCTATGGACATTTCCCATCGGAAGAAAATCACAAGTCTATTCCATTTTCTTATCTTTTAGTGCTTTCATTCGGACCCAATTTGAGAAGAATATTAAGTGTTTTCAGTGTGATAATGGGAGAGAATAGGATAATGAGCCATTTAAACTCTTCTGTCACAAACACGGTATGATCTTTCACTTTTCATGCCCTCACACTTCTCCACAAAATGGAAAAGCCGAACGAAAAATACGAGCTATAAAAAACTTGATCCGCACCCTTCTCACCCATTCCTCTATGCCTCCAACATTTTGGCATCACGCTCTACAAATGGCAACATACCTCCTAAACATTCTCCCTAGTAAGATTCTCCAAAATTATTCCCCCACTCAACTCCTTTATCATCGGAATCCTTCCTACACACACTTACGGGTCTTTGGTTGTTTGTGCTATCCTCTTGTTCCTTCCACCACAATAAATAAACTCCAAGCTCGATCCACTCTGTGTGACTTTTTGGGATACCCGCCCAATCAGGGGATATAAATGTTATGATTTGTCTAGCCGAAAAATTATTATCTCTAGGCATGTCCAATTTGATGAGTACCAATTTCCATTTGTCAAGCTGCATACCCCTTCTACATACACCTATGATTTTTTGGATGATAGTTTACATCCTCTTTTACATCATCATTTCCAAACTCCCAATGCCGCCATGCCACAGCCCATATCTCCTCAACCCACAACTCCTCAGCTCCCATTGCTGCAATCCGCACCAGCCTCATCCACCATTGACATTGGAACTTCCCCCGAAGCCCAACTACCACATAGCCCAAATCAGACCCAACTTCCCCTGGAACCATCTAGATCCATGGCAACCCAAAGCATGCATGGGATTTTTAAACCCAAGCGTCAGTTCAATTTAACGTCTTCAGTCACACCGTCCCCTATTCCTCGTAACCCGAAAGTTGCATTGTCCAACACGAATTGGAAAGCGGCTATGTTAGATGAATTTAATGCTCTTATTAAAAATAAGACATGGGAGTTAGTGTCCCGTCCATCTGATGTTAATATCATTCGTTCTATGTGAATTTTTCGTTATAAAAAGAAATCTGATGGTGCTTTTGAGCGGCGCAAAGCCCGTCTTGTTGGTGATGGCAGGCCTCAATAGGTTGGTGTAGATTGTGATGAAACTTTTAGCCCAGTGGTGAAGCCAACTACCATTCGAACTGTCCTCAGTATAGCTCTGTCTAAATCATGGTCCATTCATCAGCTGGATGTCAAAAATGCATTCTTGCATGGTCAGCTTCATGAAACCGTTTATATGCATCGGCCCATAGGATTCAGGGATCCAGTTCATCCGGATTATGTGTGCTTGTTGAAGAAATCTCTTTATGGTCTGAAACAGGCCCCTCGTGCCTGGTACCAATAGTTTGCTGATTTTGTTTCCACCATTGGTTTCTCACATAGCAAATCTGATCATTCACTATTTATTTATCGCAAGGGCAATGACATGTCATATATGCTTCTCTATGTTGACGGCATCATTCTCACTGCCTCGTCTGATGCTCTTCGTCTCTCTATTATGTCTCTCCTTGCTTCTGAATTTGCTATGAAGGATTTGGGACCACTGAGCTATTTTTTGGGCATTGCCGTTACGAGATATGCAAGCGGCTTATTTCTTTGTCAACGTAAGTATGCAGAGGAGATTATTGCACGAGCTGGCATGACCTCTTGTAAGCCTGCACCCACACCAGTGTATATTACGTCTAAACTAAGTGTCTCTTCGGTTTCTCCTTATGAAGACCCCACACACTATTGCAGTTTAGCTGGAGCACTGCAGTATCTTACTTTCACGAGACCAGATATATCCTATGCTGTGCAACAGGTGTGTTTACATATGCATGACCCGAAAGATGCACATATGACTGCTCTTAAAAGAATTCTACGATACGTTCAAGGCACTCTTGCTTTCAGCGTGCACCTTTACAAGTCTTCAGTTTCTGGTCTCATCTCTTACACTGATGCTGATTGGGGTGGATGCCCTGATACTAGACGATCCACCTCTGGATATTGTATCTTTCTCGGGGACAACCTGATTTCTTGGTCTTCTAAGCGGCAACCCACTCTATCTCGGTCTAGTGCTGAAGCCGAATATAGAGGGGTCGCAAATGTTGTCTCCGAATCCTGTTGGATCCGCAATCTTCTTTTGGAGTTGCATTGTCCGATCCACAAGGCTACATTAGTTTACTGTGACAATGTTAGTGCAATATATCTCCCAGGAAATCCCGTTCAACATCAGCGCACTAAACATATTGAAATGGATATACTCTTCGTACGAGAGAAAGTTGCCCGTGGCCAAGTTCGTGTCCTTCATGTCCGTCCCGCTATCAAATTGCTGACATCTTCACTAAAGGCCTTCTGCGCATACTATTTGATGATTTTCGGGACAGTCTCAGCATACGGGAACCTCCAGCTTCAACTGCGGGGGTGTGTTAGACTATCCATATTCTAGCAGTTACCTTAGTGTTAGACTATCCATATTCTAGCAGTTACCTTAGTTGTAGTATATATTGACAAGATGAATGAGAAGCATGGAGGCAAACAATTCCCTTCAAGGGTTAATATAGAATTAGGGGTTATGATCAATATGATGAAAACAATTACCTTCAGAGAACACTGGAGAGTGGTGGATCTGGTTTCACTCAGGAGATCTGCTTCAAACTTGAGTGAAGTCAAAAAAATTTAAGGTAGTGGTTAATTGATTACACTGTATAGTTGATTGGAAGAGGATAGTTATTTTTGTTAACAAACTGCAGATGATTTCACTAATAATATTGCGGTGCTGGCCTGGAAGACAGCTCGATCGAATTTTCTGAATGTACAGGAATTTCAGGTAACAATATGGGAAAAACTGAGATTATAATGGTGTCCTGGGTGCCACCTGATGTAGGTTGGCTAAAGGTGAATGTTCCTTCCAAATATGTTGCAGCTGGTTATTTAATTAGAGATTGGCATGGTAGTAGATATGTAATGGAGAAAGCTAAGAAAGTGTTTGAGTTCAGCAGTAGAAAGCCGATATGTACATGGGTCGTGTGGTTGGATGTTATTGATGTTTCTAAATACTTGCCACACTCCTATGTTTATGGTTGTTCAGCTGCTGGTGAAGGAAAGAGTTTAGAACACTCCACCAATGCTAACGGATACTAAGCAACTTATCAGAAGCTTACATTCAGCAAGAATACGCATATTAAGAGAGAAGGGAATCAGCCAGCTAATTGACTAGTTAACAAGTGCAAAACAGAAGGAAGAAGTTGCCTTTTTGATTTTGTTTTCCAATTGATTTTGCTGATTTTGTTGATGGTGATGGTGATGCTGAAGGCGTTAAATATATGTAAGATTGTAGTATGTGTGCGTGTGTTGTATTTCTTGTTTATAAAAAAATGATTTTTTTTTTTGTTGGAAAAACACAAGATGTATGTGATATGCCTCTTACAAGACCAGTAGAAAAAGATGAATTTTTATTAATATCATAAAAGGCTACAAAGTGAAATGGTTGTCTAGTGGTAAGCTTCTTCGTTGGTGAGGAAGAGGTTGATAGTTCAAATCCCACTTGTACTACAAAGTAATACAATTCTCAACTTCATTCTATAATGTAAGAAAATGTAAAAACTATAGCAAAAGCTGTTAAATTTATGTCTTGCATACTAAGTTCGATGTGAAGAGAAGACAGTGAAGCGAAAGAGGTTCAAAGCAAATATGGAAGATAGCATTGGTATAAATACCCGAAATCCGGACCCGACCCAGACCCAGCATTGGACCATAACCGACCCGGCCTATCCAGGTCCGGGTCCGGATTCAAAATGGGACCCGTTGTACTTTCGGGTTTGGGTACGGGTTCGGGTTCGGGTCCGGGTCCGCTTAAAAGAGACCCGACCCAGACTCGTTAAAAAAAATCCAAAAAAATCAACATAAAAATAAATATTCTATCCTCATCCCTCTCCTCCTTCCTCCTCAATTCTAAAACTTCCTCTTCCAAACTCAAAACTCATGCATTTTTCTTCTCTCCTCTATTCTAAATTCTCCACTCGCCTCCACTCGCCACTCACACTCCCGCTCCCATCAAAATGGTTAGGAATATTTTAATAGGACCCAGATCCAGAACCTGACCCGGTCGGGTCCGGGTCCAATTTTTGGACCCGTAGGGGACCGGGCAGTGAAGGACCTGACCCGACCCGATACCAATGCTAATGGAAGAATATAGGAGTTGTGCAGGCTGTGCAAGAATAGCTATTAGATATCAGTCGACTACAACTATCAGCGGGGCTCTCTGACTTGCTCAAGTCCAAAGCAGTCACTTGCTCTTCGGAGCAGTCGACCACAACCAGCGGAAGACAACGATTTGGGTCGGGTTTTGGTGATCTGTTTGAAACCCAGTTTCTTCTCCAAGTTAGACGGTACAACTCCTATTATGTGGCTTTCTTTTTTGGTATATCAGACGGTTATTGTATCAAGACTACAACCTAGGATTTCTCTAGATCTCTATATAATATTGTAATGACCTATATTGAGAGGTGTGTTGGAAACATCAACTACTTCATTTGAGCGTTTTTTATTGTAAACAATATAGTTTCTATTAGTATGGCTTGAGAGTAGATATGTTCTTGGTAAGAGTGATTGTAACTCGTGTATCTTTTCTAATTGAATAATATCTCAGTTATTTCTTTTCCAAATTAGGTTCGCCCGAACCGGAACAAAATTATGTATTTTGTGTAGTCTACTTATTTGTTTGTTGTGATCGATTATTATTTTCCGAGTAATGCTAGAGCCACTACCAATTTCACTACATTTCTCTTCACTATCTTAGGTGGCACACTCCAATAGGTAGGGGATGATAGAGTAGGTGGGAGAACTCTCCAATAGGAGTATGCCACCTAAGGTAGTGAAAGAAATGGTAGTGAAATTGGTAGTGGCTAAAGCATTACTCTTATTTCCCGATGTGCTTAATTTCTTAATAAAATTGAGATGGAGAAAAAAAAGAGCTATACTAATATGCACCAACAACTTCACAATATCACTTCCAGTTCAAAAGGTAAAGGGGGCATCTTTTGTTTACCATCGACACTTGGCATGCGTCCCAACCGTGAGTAGCACAAAAGGTAGTATCCCAAAGCTTCACTTCTATGGTTGCATATGTTGTTGTCAATTACTCGAAAGTTAATAAACGTTCGTCCCTGAAATTCTCTCACAAAAAGTTTTCATGCAGTTTTGACAGATACAATGTAAGGTAACACATACCATATTTTAAAATATTAAAAAGCGATCTGATCCATGTTCAAAAATATTTATCCAACTGATCCAATTTTGAACATGTCAGTATTAACCGTTATAATAATGAAATAGGTTATTTATATGCCATTGTTTTCAACAACAGTATCTGTTAAAAAAAAATTTCGCATATCGCTATTTGAAGTAATGACATCAGTTAACTTATTACCAATCATGTACTCTCTCTGACTTGAAAAAATGTAAGTGTGAAAAAATCGTATAGATGATGCCGTTGTTTGGAACAACGGCAACCACATTACAGATGCCGTTGTTAGGAATAACGACATCAATTATAATATTCATTATTAAGGATAACTAATGTTGTTATTTGGAAATAATGCAAATTTTTATTATTTTTTTGTCACCAAACAAACAAACAATTTCTAATCTCTAATATCTAATATTATAATGGGAGAAGGCCTTAGTGTCATTTGTAAATCTATCAACGCGTGCACCGCACGTGCATAACTACTATAAAGGAGGTCTTAGGTTCAAGCTCAGACTCCGTCTGAATTTTTACATTAAAATAACTATATTTATTAAGACGTGCATCGCACGTGTAAATTACTAGTGGGTTCTAATTAATTAGTTAAGGATATATACGGGGATTTGTCTCATACTAGCTTTAATATCAAAATATTTATTAAAAATATCATAATATACATTGCATACATATTTTAAAAAATATATATTACATATGTTGATTGATATATATATATATATATATATATATATATATATATATATATATGGGGGAAAGGGGTATGAGCAAATTGCTCATTTAGTAAATAAGCAAATGATGATGTGGCATACATGTGATTGGAAAATCATTAAAATGATTAGTTGTCCAATGCATCACATGCATGCCAAATAATCAATTGCTCATTTACTAAATGAGCAAGTTGCTCATATCCCTTTTACCCATATATATATATATATACTAGTTGAAATTTACCGTGCACCAAGTGCATGTGGCTTGGTGGACGTGTCAGCTTAATATTTTAACAATGTTTTATGGTTAATGACTAACAATGAATTGGTCAAGTTCAAAAGGCTATAGTTTAACGTCTTCAATACTCGAAATTCCTCATATTTCTCAACAAAATCTCGTATGGCTAAATTTTTTTCCTTAATTCTCCTAAATCCTAAAAATCTCTCAAAGCACTCATTTGAGATAAAATTCTCCCATGAATTAATAAAGTAGTTGGGGAAGATTTTAGGATCAGAAGAGAATCCGGACGACATAAGTATGAAATGACTGCACAACTTGCATGCCCATTTGTTAACAGGTAAATGAGTAAAACTTAAGAGGAATACAAGGAACTGCATAATTCAGAGCTCTTATATAAGCGACGACACCACCATACATAGATTATCTGAGTATTTGATTACATTGTAAACAGTCACACATGCACATAACTTTTTTAAGGCTCATGGCATATCAGAAGAGATAAAGAAGTTCTAGAGGACAAGTTCATGCGACATAATATAATGTATGGAAATCTTCATACCGTTCTAGAACAGATTACATTGGAAGATGGATATACTTGCTCTTATATATGAAAGTAGAATTTATATATAGATAATATAACGAAATAGAAGAATTAGAGGTGACCATGTGACTCAAAAATTGCAGTTTAATTGAGATGTCACGGCATAATTGAGATATCATATATGGTACAACACCAATGATTTTCATAAATTAGAAAGGATGGATTTTGGTTTTCAAATTGGGGACTTGGGGACATTGAAGCAACATTTTTTTTTTTTGGGGATACAAGACAATAAAAACGAAATAAAAAATGACTACAAAACAGAAACATGAGCAACAACTTACCTTCTGAAAAGAACCTAAGACTGAGGCTGGGCTGGGCTGGAACTTGATTACTGGGCTAGGTCCACTTCTTGTAATTTTCTTGGTCCAGACTGAGCCTTTCTATACTGCATGTCTAGGTCAAAATATTAGTAAGAGTTGATTAGCCAACGAAGATATATATATATATATATATATATAGGGAAGTCTTCCGTTGTGCACCACCTATGGTGCACACGGCGTGTGCACTCGGCCTTTCCGCCTTCGTATCGACGATCCGAACCGTTCACATTGATCTACACATCTAAATTAGTCTAAATATGTAAAATCAAATCATTTGAAATTCATTTGCCCATCAATTGTATGGCTGAAAATCTTTGTTTTTTATAGTCAAATGATGGATGGGCAAATGAATTTCAAATGATTTGATTTTACATTTGTAGACTAATTTAGATGTGTAGATCAATGTGAACGGTTCAGATCGTTGATACGAAGGCAGGAAGGCCGAGTGCACACGGAAGAGTGGTGCACAATAGAAGATTTTCCTATATATATATATATATTTGTGCATGATGTTGAATTATGCATGTATGCGAATGTTCAAGATAGAGGAAGAGAAAGAATAAACTAACTCGTGTTACTACAATTCTTGTCATCAACAATTCAACTTACTACTTGGATGTAGAACAGCCCCAATTAACACATGATCAGCGTAAAATATTCAACGGGCAAGGTCTGATTGTAGTTGCCACAGTCAAACTCAATTTTTTGGGTTGAAACTTCTATACACATCGTCAATGATAGTCAGTTTTATCAGAGGATCATCGATCCCATAACAGTGTGGTAACCATAGAAATATGAGATATACGTCACTTAAATACTAAGTACTGCATTGTGTATCATGTCAGGATTTCCTAATCATAAGGTAATATAATTAGCACCCAAAGGGGAATTTTATTTATTGGGAGAAAAAACCCATCGACATGGCTATTGAATACACAACAAACAGCTAATACAATTTCCACATATGTAGAAGTTTTCAAAGATAATCACACATTCAAGGTACTCGCATTAAGATCCAGAGAGACGGTACGGACTTAAAGTTCATGAAACTCCATGCAGGGTCGGTATCCTTTTGTGCACAAACAGAACATTGCCACAGTAAGCACAGATCAAAGTAAGTGAAGTAGCAGGTAGTGATGGTCGTGAAAGTAGAACCTCTATTTTCAAGGGTGAGGTGGTTGGCGAATATCTTTCCACAATTTTCCCATCTCTGTCCATGAGCCACTTACCCGCCTTTCTTCGATTTCAAGAACCTGTAAAGAGGCGCCGCATCATTACCATTCACTTCAATCTACAAAGAAATATGAGCCAGTCTCATTTTATATATCTAAGCTCTTTCATCAAATTTTTAAAGTTGGCTTCAACATTTTTGGAGTCGTTAGATGTTCTCATGTGTATTGACATAAAAACAATCGAAATGCAAGGAGGAAAAAAGTTCATTTATAGACATGTTTTTTAATTGTGTAACTCTAGGAGGGGTAGAGATGAATATGAGAAACTTCAGAATGCTTAGAAGCTGTACTAATTGAGAAAACAAAGTAATATTAAGTAACATGTAAACTCGACTTATAAATGACAGTTAAGTTTATGCACACTAAACAAACAGGTTAACAATGAGTACATGAATTACAATAATTAAATAAACTAAAATAAATGATGCACTCCTTGCATGATAAAATTGGGGTGCAAGAATTGTTGTAGTACAACTGATAAAATTGGATTAAAAAAAGTGAGTTATTGTAATCTTGCTCAAAAAACTAAAAAAAATTAGGTTTAAGTTTGCACAAGATAAACAGTAAGTGGACCAGGACTTCAATTTTGTTTGAAAATCTTGTTTTCTTTATTAAGATATTGATGGGATTTTTCCCTTCATCTTCTCTTGAAAACATTTTTCTTTCTTAAATTCGAAAGAGGAAGAGGAACAAAGAATTTTGTAAATTTTTTTTCCTAATCATCACCTTATCAAAGATGGGGAATTCCGCTTTGAACATCGAGCAAGTCTCCTGAATTTCCTCATTACTTCCTGGTTCTTGGCTTGCAAATTGATTGCAAGGAAATGCAATATCTCAAATCCTATCAAGATAACCAAAAATTCACAACTTAAGTTCTGATATTGCGTTTAAGATATGAAACTAATGCACAAAGGAATGGATAGCCAGCAAACCTTGATCTTTGTATTTCTCATACAGAACATTCATTTCCTTGTAGATAGCACGAGTCAGTCCACTGCATCGGCAGAGCTGTTAGTATAAGGATTAAGGAACTACAAAGTACTCGCAATAATAACCCTTTCAATTGGCTGTCAAATAACAAAAGCACCTATCTTCAGTACTACATTATTGTATAATGTTCTACCCGAAAATTAATCCATGAAGTTTTATACTCCACGCTGGAAATTTATAAACTAATAAGCTGTCGAATAAATCATCTCTATTTGGTGATATAAAATTTAGGAACTAATCTTTCGAGTATGATTCCAGTGAAACATGACAATCAGCAGGAAATAAAACAAAGATAGGCATAAATCACATTTTACACTTTCATATTCCCCTTTATTTCCTAAAAGTGTATCATAATTTATAAAATTAAACGACTGATGACTACACAACTTGGCTCATGAAACAATTTTTAGTTGTTTTTTATTTATGTAGATTATTACCTAATCCATGATTTAAAATAGAATTTTTGGTTCAACATGATGAAGGGCAGAGGGCGCTTATCATAAAGCGCACAATTGACCATGCAACTACTCCGTAACAATTTATTGCGATGGAGGTGAAGATGGCGGCGGGATGAAGGGGTGCGTCGATGAGGGTGGCATTGCGGGTTGCAGCAGTCATCATACAACAAACCCATGAAAATTCATGGTTACAAACTAAAAATATAACTTTAAATTGCAAACATAAACACAACAAACACAAATATTTCAACCATAATAAATAGAGTCAATCCCAAACTATTAACAATCCATAACAATTAATCATACATATGTTCATGTTCTTTGAATAATAAACAAATTTTACAACAGCATATCAATCAGCACCAAGCAATCGTCCGACAAAACACCTTGTTCCATGATCCAATCACTCTTTGGTCTCCATTAGTTTTTGTTCAGGGATTCCCTAATTGTAACTTACAGCAGTTTTTGGTAGACTACTACTTTCAGTATGTGCCTTTGTTCAACATTCTGTAATTGAGTTAACTCACAAATTAACATAATGTAAACGATATTTTTTTTCTTTCTTATTCATGTTTCCTTTAAATCTGTGAATATTATGATTCTATTCTACACAAAACTTTGAACATAACAATGTAATCATATGATTCATATTATTAATAGGTCATAATATCAATGGTTTGATTGTTGAATGCAACAAAAGAAAACAACTGATGCTTTATATATATGGTGAATCATGTTTGTCACTTCGACAAAGATCTGTAGTTCCCATGTTGAAGGACAACAAAAGAATGAAGAAACAACTTGTGCTAAATAACTTGTGAATCATGTCCGCAACATGACAAAGATATCGACAATGTCCTGAGAGCGATTAAATCTGGTGGTGTACAAAATTTTGAGGACATCGGAGAACAATTCAGATCTCAAGGGATAAAACCAAGAAATCATGTTGCTTATTACCTGGTATACGCTTCAGCAGTGATCCTATATTGTTCATATTCTAGTATTCTTGTTTTATCTCCTTCAACCTTTTCGACACCTAAAGAAAGAACAAGTTACACATAGTTTATAATGATGGTTAAAGAGTAATTAGAATGCATAAAAAAGTAGCAGATAAACAATAGCAAACATGAAGAATAGAGTATTTATAAATAGCTAAAAGAGGCTCCACCAATGTATACAAGTCAAAACAACAAACTGAAAAAATCGAAATAGCAGTTGAACATCCAATTTGACATCTATTTTGGGCATTTCTACACTTAAACCACCGAATCAATAGAACGCCAGTTTGTCCTTTGACAAAGTTGAACATTTAAAGCCTCGGAAGACGAGGCTAAAGCCACCCAGCTCGAGCTTGTGGGAATGGGATGATGATGATGTGGCGCGGTGGAGCTGGGAGTAGGAGAATTGGCGGATGCAGAGGGCAGCAGCGATGACGAGGAGGAGGTTGTGGTGCGATTGGCCGCCACCTGTGGATTGGCGACGGCGGGGGAGGGGGTGGCATCAAGTTGGTTATAATTTCTAACCAGTAATTAGGCTCTAACAAGAACAACAATCAACTATAACCTTAGCTTGTATAAATGGCACAATTCTTAACTCAGTCTAATGACTCTTGCGTTATCATATATAAACTGGCTGAAAAGGGGTGAACTGATTGGCCAAACTTATCAGCTCATTTTGTTATACACCATCAGGTTCTGGCTATGACGCACATTTATTTGGAAATTGTTGTCTTGAACATGTTTATTCGGCACAATACTACCTATTTCAATTTAGTTAATAAAAAAACAATGCTTGCTTAGGTGTCATGATACTTTTCAAAAACCCCTTTGGCCTTTTCATCTACTTAATCTATCTTTCGATCAAAACACAATACGAATAAGAACATAACAGAGGTTTACGTCCATGTCTAAAATAATATAACCTTACTGATATAAATGCAATAAATACAACAGAAATACCAAAGTGTAGGTAAATCTAACCTTTTTGCAAGATTTCAAAAAACCATCTGATATGGCTAAAAATGGGATTAAATCGGGACCGTTCGAATCGAACACAAATCTTAAAGCTCAGGGGTAAATGGTAATTTCACCTACAAACGGGTCTGAAATGGAAACTGGATCTTTCTTCAAAGCCCAATAACCCATAAACGGATCTGTCTTACTAGGTACGGGTACCAACCCGTTACAAACTTGTTCAGAAGGATAAAGAAGAATTCAGATTCATAATTATCCCTAAGAAGTGATCTTAACCGCTTCTATCCATTCACACCGGGAAGTAGAGATATGTTCTTATCTTGAAACGGATCCCTAAGGCGACTATAAATACCCCCCCCCCCCCACTGTTACCAGGTAATCAATACTTTTCCAATAAAAGCTCTTTCTTAATCATTCAGATTACTGACAAGAGCGTCGGAGGGTGCGTCACCGGGATCCATCCCGGTGTCTCGCACTTATTGCAAGTTCGCAGTAACGGCAAGAGACCAAGTCAATACATCGGTGAAGGTCAACAGGTTAACAGGTTTGCTTTATTGTTTTCTCCAAGAATCCACAAATTCATCTGTTTGCTCCCACACCAAAATCAGCAGCAACAGATTGGCACCATCTGTGGGAACCAAAAAAGCAACCCGAACTAACTTCATCAACGAGACTAGTTTCAAGTCACGCATCCAAAACAGAAGGGGAAGGCAGCGGTCTCCAGCCGAAAAACCACTTCTCTTCCTCCTCCCCCTCCTCCTGCTCAAGGTGCTCATCCTCAACAGGCCCCTCCAGGATCTCGGGGGGCTGCCCAGGGGGGCTCCCGTCGGAGTCGTCCGAAGCAACATCCTCCTCATGACCATGTCGCGGGTCCCAATCCTTCAGTTGAATCTACGGCTTCTCAAAGCCCTCCCGAGCGGGATCTTCGTCAAGTGATTGCCGACCGCCAAAAGGGGGTCGACCTCCGAACTCGCCTGAATAGATGGCGAGCCCTTGGGGGAGTCCATCAACCTGAGCATGCAAGAGCCTCAAGAGTCCGGACCCCCCGCCGACCGAGGGCTAGAAGATCCCTTCTCCCGAGGAGGCGAAGAGAGTCCCTTCAGCGTCATTGGCGGAGAACTCATTCTCCAGTAAGCCGAGCCACACATAGGGACCGCTAAGCTGGAGAGGCACCAGTCACAAGGGCAGATCTTCAAGACTTCCAAGCGGCAGTCTTACGGGCCCGCGATATCGCCCCAAATAACGACAGAGGCCACCTACTCATGAGCCAGCTAGGAGCCACTGCCTTCACAATCCCTGTCCTCCTCCATCTCCAAGCTACCATCGCCGCAGCCCCAGTCCACCCTCGAACGAAGATGAGTCTCGGGGCTCGGCAAGATATGATCAGAGAGAAGATAGTATACCGCCGTCTCCACGAGATGGAGAGGCGCCTCGGCCGAACTGATTGGGAAGAAGAGCAACGGGCGATAAACCTCCGCCCAAGCAAGCCTCCATTCTCCCGCAACTTACTAAGCTCAAAAAATGAGTTTGGAGTCCAACGCTTGGTTCGACGTTGCTTTAGCCGCTTGCAAACAAGCAAGGGCGGGGCAACTCACCATTCGGAATTGCTCCTACACCTCGTTAACCCCCTCTAACAACGAGTTCGGAGTCCAACACTTGGCTCGATTCCGCTTCAAATTACTCGCTCATAAGCAGGTAAGAAGTGGTTCGCCATGCAGAACTGCTTCCACAACCGTTGAATCTTTCTTAAACAACGAGTTTGGAGTCCAACACTTGGCTCGATTCTGCTTCAAATTACTCGCTCATAAGCGGATAAGAAGTGGTTCGCCATTCGAAACTGCTCCCACAACCGTTGAATCTCTCTTAAACAATGAGTTCGGAGTCCAACACTTGGCTCGATTCCGCTTCAAATTATTTGCTCATAAGCGGGTAAGAAGTGGTTCGCCATTCGAAACTGCTCCCACAACCGTTGAATCACTCTTAAACGACGAGTTCGGAGCTCACAACTCTTTCCTAGAGTTGCTCCTCAAACTTGTCTCCCAAATGGCTCTCTCCTAGAGCCAAGCTCTTCGCTCCGCTCGCCTCCAAAGCGGACCTCTTCTCAGCAAGTTCGAAGCTAAAACTCTCTCCTAGAGTTGCTCCTCAAACTTGTCTCCCAAATGGCTCTCTCCTAGAGCCAAGCTCTTCGCTCCGCTCCCCTCCAAAGCGGACCTCTTCTCAACGAGTTCGGAGCTCAAAACTCTCCCCTAGAGTCGCTCCTCAAACTCGTCTCCCAAATGGCTTCCTCCTAGAGCCAAGCTCTTCGCTCCGCTCCCCTCCAAAGCGGACCTCTTCTCAATGAGTTTGGAGCTCAAAACTCTCCCTTGGAGTTGTTCCCCAAACTCGTCTCCCAAACGGCTCTCTCCTAGAGCCAAGCTCTTTGCTCCGCTTACGTCCAAAGCGGACCTCTTCTCAACTAGTTCGGAGCACACAACTCTCTCCTAGAGTTGCTCCTCGAACTCGTCTCCCAAATGGCTCTCTCCTAGAGCGAAGCTCTTCGCTCCGCTCACCTCCAAAGCGGACCTCTTCTCAACTAGTTCGGAGCACACAACTCTCTCCTAGAGTTGCTCCTCGAACTCGTCTCCCAAATGGCTCTCTCTTAGAGCCAAGCTCTTCGCTCCGCTCACCTCCAAAGCGGACCTCTTCTCAACTAGTTCGGAGCACACAACTCTCTCCTAGAGTTGCTCCTCGAACTTGTCTCGCAAATGGCTCCCTCCTAGAGCCAAGTTCTTCGCTCCGCTCCCCTGCAAAGCGGACCTCTTCTCAATGAGTTCGGAGCTCAAAACTCTTCCCTAGAGTTGCTCCTCAAACTTGTCTCCCAAATGGCTTTCTCGTAGAGCCATGCTTTTCGCTCCGCTCACCTCCAAAGTAGACCTCTTCTCAACGAGTTCGGAGCTCACAACTCTCTCCTAGAGTTGCTCTCCAAACTCGTCTCCCAAATGGCTCTCTCCTAGAGCCAAGCTCTTCGCTCCGCTCGCCTCCAAAACGGACCTCTTCTCAACGAGTTCGGAGCTCACAACTCTCCCCTAGAGTTGCTTCTCAAACTCGTCTCCCAAATGGCTCTCTCTTAGAGCCAAGCTCTTCGCTCTGCTCGCCTCCAAAGCAGACCTCTTCTCAACGAGTTCGGAGCTCACAACTCTCCCCTAGAGTTGCTCCTCAAACTTGTCTCCCAAATGGCTCTGCTCTAGAGCCTTGTGATGTTCTTCACTCCGCTTGCCCCACGAGTGCCCTTCCTCTCAAAGAGCTCCGAGCTAGAACTCTCCCCAAGAGTTGCTCTTTGCACTCACCTCCAAGAGTGGATCTTCCCATGGCTCTTACGAGGACCTTCCTAGCCCATCTTCTTCGCCCCTAGGAGTGGGGCTCCTCTTCGAAGACTTTGAAGACCAAAACACTCCTCAACTTCACCAAGACAAGAATGTTGCAGGGCTATTTTGACCATGAAGAAGGGTGATTCTTCAGCCCACTCCTAAAGAGAAGTTGTGGATCTTCGAGTTAGCTTCGAAACGAGGGGTCGCACGCCCTGATCGGACCTCCGTAGCACCGGAAAAGTGGACCGCAACACAGCTACGCCGAGCTACCGAGCTACAACACTGAGCTACCGGGGCACCGACCTCCGTATTGGGGAAAAAACACTTCCAAGCTCCTTGGACCGTCAGATCGTCCAAATATTCGCGCCATGGCTGATGGATGACTCAGATTTTGTCACGTCTCCACAAAACGACAAGATCACGTTTTCTCGTAATCTGGGCCTTTTGCCTTGTGTTTCGCGTCATGATCGTGATCAACCGTCCAGATGGAGCCACGTAGCTCGGATCTGAAATCCGAGCTACCGATCTACCGAACTGCAAAGTGGTAAAAAATGTACCTCAAAATCTGTGCTCGGATTTGCCGAACAAGCAAGCAGCCCAAAAGCAAAAAAGAAAAAGGAAAAAGAGGTGAAGGGGTTAACGGGTCAGGGCCCAAACCCGTTGGGACCCCAAACTCGAACCGACTCCTTCTCCTACCTCCTACTTCTCTTCCAACTTTCCCACCCAAAACCAAGGAACAAAATCCATCACATGCTTCTTCTTCCTCTTCAATACTCCAGCTTCTTCTTCAAACAACCGAGCTCCATCAGCAACAGTTCGACACCCCGAGCACGCCTCCAATGTCGAGGAGACCCCTCACGGCAGCCGAGCTCGAGCTCCGACGTCCCCTTCGTCGAGCTCCAAAGCGTCGAGCTCCACACCGCCAAACTCCTTCTCGCCGAGCTCGAACCCACCTCCATGGCCGAACTCCACCACTTCAGCTGAAAGCTTCGTCCCCAAGCTCGCAATGTTCCAACGTCAACCTCGCCCACGTTCTCGCCGAGCTTCAGCGTCACCAAACTCCTCCTTCAACCTCGAGCGAACTCCTTGTTCAACCTCGAGCGCTCAAAACCCAACTCCTTGCCATGCCGAGCTCCACCTTCCTTTCCCCCTACGTGAGCTCCATCTCCATTGAACCCATCGAACCGAGCTCCATAATGCCGAGCGCCAAAAGCATTCTTCGTCGAGCTCGAGACCACCTCGACGAGTCGCCCAGCTTCGACGTTGGCCTCACCTCCGCCTCCACGTTGCAAGCTCCTCGTCCATCTCCTTCGTCAACTCGCGAGCTCCCCTCCGTCTTCGAGCTTGAGGTCGAAGGAGAGAAGAAGACAGTAGAAGGAGATGAAATGAGGAGACGAAATAGAGGCGGGAAGAAGAAGAAGAAGAAGAGAGATAGAGAGAGAAAAAAAAAGTGTGCCACGTGGCGGTCAACGCCTCCGTTGACCACGCCACATGGCGTCTTTTGAGAGGTCGATGCCGGTTGCCGAGCTACCGACCCACCGAGCTCGAAATTGGAGAAAAAATGCTGCCGACCTACATAACCTGTTTGATCATCTCAAAATTCGCACCACTACACGATCGACGCTCAGAAACGCGCCACGTGTCCAGAGCATGATCTGCTTTGCGATGCGCGCCATCTGATCATGATCGACGTTCAGAAATATGCCACGTGTCCAGGTAATATTTAATTAATTAATTTATTTATTTATTTAAAAAAATTTTGAAAAATTAATTAAAAATCGAAAAAATTAATTAAAAAATTCTAAAAATAATTATTAATTCCGAAAATTATTTTAAAATTCTGAAAATAATAATTATTAAATTAGAATAATTAATTAATATTTTCGATAATTAATTATTAATTCGGAAAATGAATAAAAAATTCAAAAAATGAGGAAAAATTCAGAAAAATCTGGAAAAATCACAAAAAATCCAGAAAATTGAGAATATTTTTGGGCATTTTACAAGCCCAGAATAACACTGTTACACCTCGAGCAAGATCCGAACTCCCTTAAGAACTCCGATAAAATCTCGTACGCCATTAGAACAACAAAACTACTCCTCAAAAACTGAAGAACTCAGTCTCCAGGAGTGGGGGGCTCGTCATATGGCTAAAAATGGGTTTAAATCGGGACCGTTCGAATCGGACACAAATCTTAAAGCTCAGGGGTAAAACGGTAATTTCACCTATAAACGGGTCTGAAATGGGAACTGGGTCTTTTTTCAAAGCCCAATAACCCATAAACGAATCTGTCTTACTGGGTATGGGTCCCAACCCATTACAAACCGGTTCAGAAGGATAAAAAAGAATTCAGATTCATAATTATCCCTAAGAAGTGATCTTAACCACTTCTATCCATTAACACCGGGAAGTAGAGATATGTTCTTATCTTGAAACGGATCCCTAAGGCAACTATAAATACCCCTCTCCCTCCACTGTTACCAGGTAATCAATACTTTTCTAATAAAAGCTCTTTCTTAATCATTCAGATTATTGACAAGAGCGTCAGAGGGTGCGTCACCGGGATCCATCCCGGTGTCTCGCACTTTTTGCAGGTTCGCAGCAGCGGTAAGAGACTAAGTCAACACATTGGTGAAGGTCAACAGGTCAACAGGTTTGCTTTATTGCTTTCTCTAAGAATCCACAAATTCATCTGTTTGCTCCCACACCAAAATCAGCAGCAATACCATCAAAGCCACAACTTTACCTATTTAAGAGATAAGAGAGGAACAAATTAATGATTCCTTTGCTTAGAAAATACGAGATTATAAAGATTGAATCTTTATGGTTAACAAAGACCAAATCTTTATATATATGAAGGAAAAAAAATTCAAATATGAAGAAAGCAGGTTTTGAGAGTGCGTCATTTTGATTTATAGAATTCCAAACATACCAATATTTAATATACACGAATTTGTAATCTAATTTTAGTAGTATCTTTATCTCTTTATTTAATCATATTAAGCACTAATGATATTATTACTCAAAATTTATGTCCTGGATTTGCCTATATATATAGTTTTTCTGAATTTCTAGAATTTTCAGATATTTAACGATATTTCAAATTTTGTGGAACTTTTTCAAAACAAAATCCACAACCGCATCCATGGCCACATATGCGGATAGGGAACACATAATTCTACATACCACCTTCTGTAACATTGAAACCAATGGACAGACATGTTTGTACATGCGACCAAGTCACCGAACATGTACGCAAATTAAAATCTTCATGCCTTTTTTCTATAAATTTTTTTGAACATTGTCATGTTAAAGGCCAAAGTATAACATCCATTAATCAAAAAATTCAACTAAAACCTACATGAAATAAAAATATTTAATCTCGATTTGATAATTAGATAGTCCTAAATCCTACTTACCAAGAATCCAAAAATAATCTAAGAAATTCCCCCCTTCTTCCACGATAAATTAGGTAACGAGAATTAGGGTTTTGCAAATCCACTTCTCAAATTCTACATTATTAAATAAAAAGCAAACCCTTCACGATCTAAACCAAATCAAACACCCCCAAAAGGCAAAAAATCATGAAAAAATGGTATTAAAGAAAAGAGTAGATACCTGAAAGGGATTGAAGTAGAAACCCTAATTTGCGTCGAAGAAGGAAGCAAGATTTTGGGGGTGAATAGAAATATTAGGAGGAAAAGGCGGGGTTTTAGGAACCCTAAAATCTTACTTGAAACCGGATGCTTGTATTCTGCTCAAGTCTAATTAAGTTGATACATATATGTTAACTGCTACTATAGAAGCAAAACTCCATTGCAGACCAACTAAAATACTACTTAAATGATTAGGTTCAAAATTCAGGTAACTCTAAATTACAAAATGAAAAATCAAATGTTAAAATTTGCTTCATTTTACTCGCAAACACCAGATTAATGAACCAATCTACAAAATACAGCAGAACCTAATCTCCAACTGTTCCAAATTACCAAAAGCCCATATCTAGAACTACAAATAACAAAATCATTATCAGTACAAAATCTAAAAAATTAAGAGAATATAGAGGTTTATATGCAAAAAGGACCTTGTTGAAAGGGTTTGATCGAGCAATGGCCGAAGATGAGATACCAGCAGACCCAAATTCGAGATGGTGGCTCCGATGGAAGAAGAGGACGACTGGTTCGAATCAAGAGCCTCAGATACTTTGCCTTGTGCTTCAGATGGTGCATCTTTCAAATCCTAATTGAGTCGAATATTCTCTTTATTGACAGAGATTGTGAATTTTGGTGTTAAGGTTAGTGTTTGGGGACCAGAGGGATTGGGGGTTTTGGACTGGCAAGTGATTTTAGGGAGAGATCGAAAGAGAGAATTTTGGAGCGGTTGGGGTTAGGGTTTTGATAGAGATCGGAATTTTGGGGGGAGAAGAGTTCGGGAGAGAACACATGTGATGCGGTTTGTTTCTGGGAGACGTGTGGATGCACCAGGTGTGAGTTCTTACTCGATTTGTATTTGAAGGAGAAAGCTACTGGCCGGACGACCCTCAACTTGCCGGGCGGTACCTGCGACGGGCTTGGAGTGAGGTGGATGTCTGGGCTCGGATCAGAGGGCTCGGATCCGAGGTCTTGTGTACCTGCAGACGGTCTAGGAACACCGGGGTTGGTTCCGGTGGCAGACCCTCCGACGATCTAGTCAGTCACTAGGATAGAGCAACAGTAACTAGGATTTTAGTGGGAAAAGTTTCATTACCTGTAAACAGGGGGGAGGGTCTGGTATTTATAGAGGAAGGCAATCGGGTCCATACCCGTTTGGGGCTGGGCCGGACCCGGTTACCCGCTTGGCTGAAGCGGTGGAAAGGCCGAGCGGTATAGGGCTGACGTGGCAGGTGCCGGAGCGGTTTCCGGGCTGACGTAGCAGAGCTCCGGGCGGTTTTCCGGTGCTGACGTGGCAGATTAGAAGGATCAGATGGTGCGCGCATCTCTGAGGGAATCTAGCGGTCCAGGATGGGCCACGCTATTTCTGACCCATATCAACATGGAAGGGATAGCTCTTAGTAATTTTAGCCTTAGGATGTAGATTACCATGTAAGAGAAATATATGGTATTTTGGATGGCTGATATATGAGTATTTTGGATGGCTGAGATTTGATCTAGAAATATAAGATTTATGGTTCAGATCTCCTCTGGATATATTTATTTTGAATGGTTGAGATTCGATCTAGAAATATGATCTATAGTTTCGATCTAGAAGTATGAGATCTATGGTCCAGATCTACTCTGGACAGATTTATTGTGGCTTTTATAATAGAATATATATATGAGTAAAAGGGATATGAGCAACTTGCTCATTTAGTAAATGAGCATTTGATGATGTGGCATGCATGTGATACATTGGACAACTAACCACTTTTAGAATTTTCCAATCACATGCATGCCACCTCATCAATTGCTCATTTACTAAATGAGCAAGTTGCTCATACCCCCTTTTCCCTATATATATATATATATATATATATATATATATATATATATATATATATATATATATAGAGTGAGTCTATTAAGAGCTCGAAAGCTGAGTGCCTTATCGAGAGCTGGAAGTCACAGCCGTCTGATCGATCTTGATCACGATCGGACGGCTGAGATCGTCCCGCTCTTTTCTTCTCAATAACGGAGGGGTAAAAGGGGTATACTCCCCTTATCTCTTTTACTTCCTTATCGATAAGGCTTCCTCTCTTCTCTCCCGCTCTCTCTCGTTCCAAACCCTAATCCCCCCTCTCCCGCTCTCGATACCCGCTCTCGAAGTTGAAAGACGATCTCTTTGGGGCTCCTCTATCTCTACACTTCCTTATCGATTAAGCCTTCCTCTCTTCTCTCCCGCTCTCTCTCGTTCCAAACCCTAATCCCCCTCTCCCGCTCTCGATACCCGCTCTCGAAGTTGAAAGACGATCTCTTTGGGGCTCCTCTATTCTCTTCTCACCCTATCTGAAGAGATCCGCACCTTTCGAAACCCTAATCGAAGGTCTCTTCGAAACCCTAATCGATAAGGAAGAAAGAGAGAGCGCTCCTCTCCCGCTCTCTTTCTTTCTCACCTGTGTAAAACCCTACCCCTACCACCGATCGGAGCCTGATCTTGCTCATCCTCAGATCTGCGGAGGAGTAAAAGGGGTATACTGTAGCGATCGATAGCTCGGCTGCCGGTTTGGATTTCTTGGCTCATTGGGTTGTTCCTCTCTCATATTCCGGAGGGAAGTATTTGACTCTCAAAAATCCTTTAATGATATCTGTTTAATTTCTTGCATTATCTTTCGGTTTTGTTTGTAGGCAATGATGAGATTGATTTGGATATTAGTTGGTTACAAAATTTTGGGCCATTGAAATTATTGTTTTGAAGTCTATTTGATTGTGTGCCATGATAATTATTCAAAGTTGAATACACATCTGGGGTATGAGCGGGAGAGAAGAGAGGAAGGCTTGAAAGTATCAAATTTAGAGTTTTGAGACTAACTCATTTCACCAAAATTTTTGGTGACGATGACTCACAATGGTTTAGGCAGTGATGCAAAACACTTTATGATTTGAATAATTATTTCAATCATGTTCTAAGTATTCTTGATTATATAGCTATCATATCCTAGTTGGCGCGGCACTCCAATGCAGCCCTACTTATGATTAGTGTTTTCTGAGCCTATTGGTTTTCTTTAGTCTATATATATTCATGAGTAAGTCTATTATGTGAGCTTGGCCGATTGATTGTGAGAAGATAAGAGATATGGGTATTTGATTTTACCCCTTTTACCCCCAAACATTCTGAAGATAAGCAGTTTCAAATATGAGTCGTTCCATTGCATACAATCGCGAAGGAATGGCTAACCCCCCCCCCCCCCCCCCCCCCCCCCCCCCCCTGCTCCCGATAAGGCATTCAGTTCACAAGCTCTTAATAGACTTACTCTATATATGTAAGACAGTTGCTGATAAGCTCCAACCAACACAGACAGAGCATGTAGTATCAATTTTTTGTCAGCCCAGAACAAACACAAACAGATCATGAAGTATACCAAAAAAAACTGTACATTAGGCAGTGATGCTAAACACTTTATGATCTGAATAATTATTTGAATTTGTTGTATTTATTGTTGATTATATATCTATCATATCCTAGTTGGCACGGCACCCCAATGCAGCCCTAGTTATGGATAGTGTGTTCTGAGCCTATTGTTTTTTCATTTGTTTACGAAAGACAGTTGATAACAAGTTCAAAACTGCAGAAACAGAGCACGAAGTATGCAAAATTTGTAAGCTCCAAACAACAAAAAACTGGATTTTATACTAACTGAAGTTGGATGTGTATGCGTTGGGTACTCATCTAAGCCTTTTGGTCTTTGAGTCTCCCAAATGCTTTGTTGGTGTAGGCCGTGATGAAAAACAGTTTATGATCTGAATAATTACTTCAAAATTGTTGTATTTATTCTTGATTATATATCTATCATATCTTAGTTGGCACGGCACTCCACTGCAGCCCTAGGTATGAATAGTGTGTTCTGAGCCTACTAGTTTTATTTAAACCACATGTTCAGTTTCCGTTGTTCTGACACTATACCAAGTTTGAAGCTTAATGGGAAGCTTCTGTTTGTCTTGAGCCCACAAACTTGGATACTTCAAGTTCTGTTTTTGTTTGCTCTGAGATTAGAAAATTTGATACTTCATGATCTGTATCTGATTGTTCTGAGCTAACAACATTTGTATACTTCATGCTTTGTTTCTGTTAGTTTCGGACCGGCTAAAATTGATACTTCATAATCTGCATGTGTTTGTTCTGGGCTGGTTTAATTTTTATACTTCATGCTCTATTTGTGTTTGCTCTGGACTGGCAAAAATTGCCACTTCATGTTCTCTCTGTGTCGGTCCTGAGCATACAAATTTTGCCTACTACATGCTCTGTCTGTGTTGCTACTCAGCTTCTAAATCTTGCATACTTCATGATCTGCCTGAGCTTGTTTTGGGCTGATTAAATTATTATACTTCATGCTCTACTTGTGTTTGTTCTGGACTGGGAAAAATTGATACTTCATGCTCTGTTTGTGTTGTTTATGAGCTTTGCAAGTTTTGCATACTACATGCTCTGACTGTTTTGGTTCTGACATTACAATTTTTGCATACTTCATGATCTTTTTGAGCTTATTCTGGGCTGATGAAATTTGCATACTTCATGCTGCACTTGTGTTTGATCTGGACTGGGAAAAATTCATACTTCATGCTCTGTCTGTGTTGTTTATGAGCTTTGCAAATTTAGCATACTACATGCTCTGACTGTTTTGGTTCTGAGCGTACAAATTTGGCATACTTCATGATCTGCCCGAGCTTGTTCTGGGCTGATAAAATTTGTATACTTCATGCTGTACTTGTGTTTGATCTGGACTGGCATAAATTTAATAGTTCCTAATTTTATTGGTGTTGGTTCTGACCGAGGAGGAAAATTTAACACTTCCTGATATTTGAACTTCATGTTCAACCTCCGTTTTCCTGAGCCTACAATATTTACTTTAAATTTTTTCCCAGTGCTGAACCGCCTGTCCGTTTTTTTTTTATTTTGTCGTCTCCATGTTCAATAATTTCAGTTTACTTTTATTTTCAGGTTGAATTCTGAATGATGTGCATTTTGGAGCGATTGAAGACTGCAGTACGGGAAAACTTGATATTCGGATCAAAATATGTAAATTTTGTCATGTACTTGTAATTTATTAAACAATGTACTATGCTGTAAATTATTATTTATGTTTCAGTTCTTTGTACAGTGTTAGATGTGAAGTACATTTCTTACGCTGTATTGTTATTGTGATGTATTATGTTTCAATTCTATGAAGACCCAGTTTTTTCCAAATATTATGTTCATTATTGTCTTGATTTAATAGCATTGAAATTAAGTGTTTTTTTTGGGCGTATTACGCAGCATGGCGTATCCAATTGATTTTCATGCTCAGAAGTACCACAAACCCAGCATCATGTACATAAATTTTGTAAGGTCTGTATTAAGAGCAACAGAGCTTGAAGTAAAAAAATTGGTAAAGCTTGTGGACTAACACAGAGTATGCAAAATTTGTAAGCTGAGCATGTAACACAGACAGAGCATGTAGTATGCAAAATTTTCAAAGCTCATAACCAACGCAGACAGAACATGAAGTGGCAAGTTCTGCCAGTCCTGATCAAACTCAACTAGAGCATGAAGTATACAAATTTTATCAGCCCAGAAGAAGCTCAAAAAGATCATGAAGTATGCAAAATTTGGAAGCTGAGTGGCACCACAGACAGAGCATGTAGTGTGCAAAAATTGTAAGTCTCATAAACAACACAGACATAGCATAAAGTATCAATTTTTCCCATGACAGATCAAACACAAGTAGAGAATTTTTGTATACAAATGGTATCAGCCCAGAACAAGCTCAGCCAGATCATGAAGTATGCAAAATTTGGAAGCTCAGAACCAAAACAGTCAGAGCATGTAGTATGCAAAATTGGCAAAGCTCATAAACAACACTTACAGAGCATGTAGTATCAGTTTTTCCCAGTCCAGATCAAACACAAGTGCAGCATGGAGTATGCAAATTTCATCAAGCCACAACAAGCTCAAAAAGATCATGAAGTATGCAAAATTTGTACGCTCAGAACCAAAACAGTCAGAGCATGTAGTATGCAAATTTGGCAAAGCTCATAAACAACACATACAGAGCATGTAGTATCAGTTTTTCCCAGTCCAGATCAAACACAAGTGCAGCATGGAGTATGCAAATTTCATCATCCCACAACAAGCTCAAAAAGATCATGACGTATGCAAAATTTGTACGCTCAGAACCAAAACAGTCAGAGCATGTAGTATGCAAAATTGGCAAAGCTCATAAACAACACATACAGAGCATGTAGTATCAGTTTTTCCCAGTCCAGATCAAACACAAGTGTAGCATGAAGTATGCAAAGTTCATCAGCCCAGAACAAGCTCAAAAAGATCATGAAGTACGCAAAATTTGTACCCTCAGAACCAAAACAGTCAGAGCATGTAGTATGCAAAATTTGCAAAGCTCATAAACAACACAGACAGAGCCTGAAGTATCAATTTTTCCCAGTCCAGATCAACAAACAAGTAGAGCATGAAGTATACAAATTTCATCAGCCCAGAACAAATACAAATAGATCATGAAGTATGCAAAATTTGTACGCTCAGAACCTACACAGTCAGAGCATGTAGTATGAAAAATTTGTAAGCTGTGGACCAACACAGACATAACATGAAGTATCAATTATTTCCCAGCCCAGAGCTAATACAATCAAAGCATGAAGTATACAATCTATCTTAGCTCACAAAAATATTATACAGATCATGAAGTATCAAAATTGTGTAATCTCAGAACAAACTGAAACAGAACTTGAAGAATATTGAAGTATACAATTTTTGTCAGCTTGGAGTAAGCCCAAAACAAACAGAAACATAGCTTCAAGTATCTCCGGTTCGTCGCTAACGAACATCTCGTTCTTTCTCTTTGATTCCTGCACCAAATGATTCATCAAATAGAAGAAAATTCAACGGAAAACATGATTAAAACTAGTAGGCTCAGAACAAGTGCAACGGAAAACATTATCTCTTTCACTTGGAATAAAAAATTCATGCCGGCTCAGAAAAAGAACACCTTCAACTTTAATATCCCGTAAATCCATTGTTAAAGGTGCATTGTTAAAGGGGCACAGCTCCCGAAAAGGCATTCAGCTTCTGAGCTCTTAATGGACTTACTCTTTATGAAGTATGCAAAATTTTGTAAGCTCACAACCAACACAGACAGAGAATGAAGGGGCAAATAATTTCAGCTTCCCGACTCAAAACAAAACCAAAATGAACATGAAGTTCAACACCATCCAATAATCATGAAGTATGAAATCATGCATAGACTTTTCATCACTGCCGCAAATCATACTCATGAATATATATAGACTAAAGAAAACCAATAGGCTCAGAAAACACTAATCATAAGTAGGGCTGCATTGGAGTGCCGCGCCAACTAGGATATGATAGCTATATAATCAAGAATACTTAGAACATGATTGAAATAATTATTCAAATCATAAAGTGTTTTGCATCACTGCCTAAACCATTGTGAGTCATCGTCACCAAAAATTTTGGTGAAATGAGTTAGTCTCAAAACTCTAAATTTGATACTTTCAAGCCTTCCTCTCTTCTCTCCCGCTCATACCCCAGATGTGTATTCAACTTTGAATAATTATCATGGCACACAATCAAATAGACTTCAAAACAATAATTTCAATGGCCCAAAATTTTGTAACCAACTAATATCCAAATCAATCTCATCATTGCCTACAAACAAAACCGAAAGATAATGCAAGAAATTAAACAGATATCATTAAAGGATTTTTGAGAGTCAAATACTTCCCTCCGGAATATGAGAGAGGAACAACCCAATGAGCCAAGAAATCCAAACCGGCAGCCGAGCTATCGATCGCTACAGTATACCCCTTTTACTCCTCCGCAGATCTGAGGATGAGCAAGATCAGGCTCCGATCGGTGGTAGGGGTAGGGTTTTACACAGGTGAGAAAGAAAGAGAGCGGGAGAGGAGCGCTCTCTCTTTCTTCCTTATCGATTAGGGTTTCGAAGAGACCTTCGATTAGGGTTTCGAAAGGTGCGGATCTCTTCAGATAGGGTGAGAAGAGAATAGAGGAGCCCCAAAGAGATCGTCTTTCAACTTCGAGAGCGGGTATCGAGAGCGGGAGAGGGGGATTAGGGTTTGGAACGAGAGAGAGCGGGAGAGAAGAGAGGAAGGCTTAATCGATAAGGAAGTGTAGAGATAGAGGAGCCCCAAAGAGATCGTCTTTCAACTTCGAGAGCGGGTATCGAGAGCGGGAGAGGGGGGATTAGGGTTTGGAACGAGAGAGAGCGGGAGAGAAGAGAGGAAGCCTTATCGATAAGGAAGTAAAAGAGATAATGGGAGTATACCCCTTTTACCCCTCCGTTATTGAGAAGAAAAGAGCGGGACGATCTCAGCCGTCCGATCGTGATCAAGATCGATCAGACGGCTGTGACTTCCAGCTCTCGATAAGGCACTCAGCTTTCGAGCTCTTAATAGACTCACTCTATATATATATATATATATATATATTAAAGCATATTTAATAACCTGAGTAATTTTGAAACGATGTGAAAGACCGTAATTTTGAAACGATGTAAAAGACCGTAATTTTGATGTTTGCATATTTAATAACCTGAGTAATTTTGAAACGATGTGAAAGACCGTAATTTTGAAACGATGTAAAAGACCGTAATTTTGATGTTTGCTAGCCTATAATTTTGATGTTTTAAAAAACAATCTCTCATACCTTGAATTTTGTGTTTAGTTTGGATATAAATAAAAGTAAAATTTAAAATTTCTCTTCAGTATTTTTAATCAGATCTTTTAATCAGATTATCATTATAACCTCCATTTGACATGAATATGAAACTTACTGTGGGAAAATATTAACTTATCCTTTCTTCCCTGAAAAGAAATAATTAAAGTATTTGCTATCTCACAATCTGTATGCTTTCAGCCCTACAGCTACGTACAGGCGGGGTAATATAATGAGTCAAATTTTAAAAGAGTGGATACATGATTCATGCTATGGGCTTGTGATTTATCTACTATTTTAATGGTAGAATTGGGATTTGTAACAAACAAATCTTAACTTTGTAACCAAACAAATCCGTGCAATACACATCCAAACTATATCCAACAAATATAAACGTGTTCCGCAAGTGTAGACCAAATCAAAATATTCAAATATAAATTATTTCTTTTCTTATTCGATATATATTCATTTAATTTGATGGCTATACTTTTTGTAGGCGTGCATCGCACGTACATTATACTAGTCTCTAATATTATAATGGGAGAAGGCCTTAGTGTCATTTGTGAATCTATCAATGCGTGCATTACACGTGCATAACTAATATAAAAGCGGCCTCAGGTTCAAGTTCTCACTACGTCATTTTTTTACTTAAATTTTTTTAATATATTAAATGTGCATCACACGTGTAAATTACTATCTATCTATCTATCTATCTATAATATAACTAGTTGGAATGTACCGTGCACCAAGTGCACATGACTTGGTGCACAAAAATGGTGAAAAATTTATTTAAACATACTTGTATTTAGCACGCCCATATTCTTCAAAGTACAAATTCGAAAAAGTCAATCATCTTTAAAAGCAAACCATGAATTTAAAAATTACTCCAACGACAACAAGCTCATCAAAATCAGATTTGAAGCAAGTATAATCAATGTATTTTTCATAAGATATATCATCATTTTCGACTTTAACTTTCTTAAACATAAAACTGATAATAAAAAAGGTTATTAAAAAAAACAAATTAGTAAATCTTAAACTGATATCATCGTATTTTTCATAAGATCAATCATCACTTTCGAATTTAACTTTCTTGAGGTTAAAATTGCTTGTAATTTATTATTCATCCTTTTAATTTTGCATCCTGTCAATATTCTTGTAGTTGTTCTTCCATATTGGACATCCTGTGCTTTGATAAAAAAATATATTCATCTCCAATGCATTTCTTGGCCCGTCTATCAAATTCTTCAACATTTTTTTTCTTGCATATATAGAATTAAGAAATTAGCTCTTAATTAATTGTAACACTATGAGAATAACATATTATACCTTATTCTTAATATCTTTCAGGTCTTTTGCGAAACAACCAATGATGCACCTTGCTTCCTCATTAAATAAAGTCAATTATGTCTCTGCACTTATATCTTTTATTGTGATTTTGAATACATATTTGAAACAGATTATTCTTAATTTTTTTAATTTATTGTATATTTTGTTTTAATAATTTGATTGAAGAATGGAAAGATGGGAAACTAACAATATGGTATTTTTTATACCTTGGCTCATATTCAACATTATTTTTTTTACATTTTGGACAATAAGCTTCATCATTTTCAACATTGACTTTTGTTGAACAGATTTTGCATGCAATGTACCATGGATCTCTAACGTCTTTGACACTTTTGATCAAAACTTTGCAATAGTAGTATTTTGCCTTGAAATATGGAAAAAAATTAAAGTCATCAAAATATTTATAGACATATATAGAATTGAACAGAATATTTAAAAATAATTTCATTATTCATAATACCTCCGAAGAATCTTCGTCTGCACAATAGAGAATATCAGATAGTTTCACTTCTTCCACATCCATTACTTTTCTTTTGTTCATTTGCAAGGAGTTACTTTTTAACAAAATTTCGTTACAGTTTATCCTGAAACAAACAAACAAAATTATGTTAAATGATACTCCAAAAGGCAACAATTAAAGTGTAGCGCCCCGATTTTCATATACTGGGAAACCGTGACACGAGCCAAGATCTTTTCTTCAATTAGTCACAATACACAGAAAAACAGGAGAATTTAAAACTTTTTATTCAACACCCAATGTATTACAAGTCTGAATATCATACAACTGCAATACATTACAATAGTGTTACAATAATATCTTTACAATCCCAAGTATTACAACCTTCAACAAATTACATCAGAGTACATGAAATGAAAAACAACACTTGGTAACTCTCACTTGAGTACTTCTCAGCTAATAGATAATCAATACATATACTGCAGCGGAACTAAACATAACACTGACTCCGTGCTTTCCTTGCCTTGAGTCCTTCTGAATCTCGCCTTTGTACTTCGACGATCCAGTACCTATGGAAGTGGGGACGTCAGTATTCACTGACGCTTAAAGGCTGATCATATAGCAGCGAATCTCCCAAACAATATACAAAATATAGCAATGGTGTTGGTGTAGTTTAAGTGTTCGTGACTGCTATGACTAGATTCTAATGCGATATTTAAATAGAACTAGGATGCTCCTATTCTAATGTCAGCAAATCTCCGAAGTCAACATGCAGCCCATACTACATGCGACCCTTCTCAACCGTTTCTTCATATATGGGGATTTCAACCCGCATTATCAGTTCTAATTGTACACAACCTGTTCCTGACACTCACACGTGGCTAATGAGGTTGCAGATGTGGTCAAGTCCCACTAATGCAGTTCGCCAGTGGTGTCTATGTTTGCCACTGCGACCCAGCTAACCGGACCTCTCTCAAAACAGACGAACCCAATGTATCGGGCGTTATTTCAAAATCAAACTATAGAGTTTCGCAAGCGCAGGGTAGCGCGAAGCCTACCCTGTGGCACCCTCTGGGGTTTCGCAAGCGCAGGACTGCACAATGCATCCTGTGGCACCCCAGCCAATGTTTGGAGAGGTCAACGGGGATAATTTCCATACCCTTTGCTTTCCTGTAAAAGCTTGGCCTCGTGCTTGTTCCATCAAGAATGACATTAGGAATACTTCATAAAGAACATTGTATTTAAAGCACAAAAGACCATAATTACAAGTTCTGAAAAACTGATTGTTATTCTTTGAGGAAACTCATATGGCTTTATCTGTAGTGTAGTTTCTGTACCCACCGAAATTTTCCATTTGGGCTCTTCTTATTTGCATAGTAAAAAAATATGCCTCCATAGAGCAAAGTTCGATGAACATTTGCAACCATGCTGCATTCAATTGGAAAAGAATAGTTCATAAGATATCTACATACTTAGTTATATAGTCAATAGTTACAAATGAAGCTGACATCAGTTTTCAATAACAGAATTTTTATTTTTGCAAAGACTCACTCAGTATTGGCAGACTTAATTTTATAAAGTTTTAGAATTTTGTTTTAAAACATAAAGGTAAATAGATAAACAACACACCTTCGAACAAATCGCAACGATTTTGGTGAAGAACCATCTGTAGGGAACTTCTCGTTCTCCACATACCTAAAGGGGAGGTGAAGAATATAAACTCAGTTGAAGCTACTACTACAATGAACAGGGTATATTGGACCATGCATACTTTGCAGTTGGGATGTGCATCCCTGTTCTTCGCATTTCCTTCATTCACAAAATAAATCTTGCCCTACTTTGGTATCTGTAAAGGAAGACAAAGAACTACTTTATTACCATAGTTTAATAGAAGAAGAAAAGATAATTTTAACACATTAGACCTTCAACATGTTATAGGTTAAGAACATGGGCGGATCTGGGCCCAAGCAGCACAAGCAACTGCTTTAGGCCCCCAATTTTTTAGGGCCCCATATTTTTTAAGTATTTACAATGTTTAAAAAATATATATAATTGTTTTCAGATAAGATTATATTGTATTATCTAAAATTTGAAACGATAATTGGCCTATTAACTCATTTGGTTAGAGTGTTGTGTTAATCACATGAATGTCGCAAGTTCAAAACCCCATGGGCTATAATTACTTTTTCAATCATTTTTTTATATTTTAAACTAATTATTTTTCACATAGTCATACATGTTATTTTACCATTTTATAAATTTAATATTATTTTTCACTTAACCTATGCATGTCATTCTATGATATTTTTTCAATGTTCTATGATATATCATATGTACTTGTTTATAATAAATTTCTAACCAAATCTTCAAATGCATATGATTATTCTACATTTTAAGCTTCCAACTAGTATTGTCATATGCATATATTCATCATCAGTTCAGAAAACGTATTATCTAATATATCATACTTACCTATTTGCAATAATGTAATCTTTAAGTGCATATACATGTTTGCTTTGTTTGCTTATTTTTCCTTTCTTCTAAATTTTGTATCTGTTAATAAAAGAAATACTAGGGTTGTCTTCAAAAAGAAAAAAATAGAAGAGACATTTGATAAAACCAAAATATCATGAAAGCATTCAAAAAAGTATTATAGATATACTTCAATCATGTCAGCTCAATATTTTCTCTTAATGTACACAAACTCAACGTGCTTTTACTTGTATATTTTGAACATTTTTTTTGGGTTCTATTCTTATTTAATTCTCTCATTCACCATTTTCATTCACTTAGACAACATGCAATTCAGAATAAAATCACTGCCGCTTTTTCCTTACAGTTTGTCCGAGTTTCTTTTTGCCACGAGGCATTTCATGTAGAATACGTACGTTATTAATTATTTTTTTTTGAAAGCATATATATATTTATTTATTTTCATTTAAATAGTATGTCTTTCAAGGCTCCAAGTTTGTTTGCATTTAAATAATTGTCATTTTTATTTTATCAACTTGCAAAAAGCCCCATTTGAGAACTTGCTTCGGGCCCCCTGAAACTCAGATACGCCCCTGGTTAAGAACTTGTACTTGATTGGATTACCATCAAATCCATTTGATAAAAAAATTGCAGAGATAACTATATATAAATATCAACTGATAAGAGATGCTAATGAAAATAGTATATCATTTGAGCAGTATGACAAAGAAGACAACGACGCAGACCTTGATGCCGGGATGGGTCAGAATGAATTCCCCAAGGGATGGATCAAGAGTGAAACCATTGACACCATTTCAAGTGCTTATCACAAGCTGCGATGTGAAAAAATCTAAGGTGATGAATTATAAAAATGGATAATGGAAACTAACTTGCAGAAAGTGATAGAAATGAAAGTCATCATGTTATCTTTTACCTTGCAGCTCCCATATATTGATTACCCTGCTGCTACCATGTCCTTCCTGGTTGCAACTCATCTTCTAGCTTTGCTTCATCCTTTTTTAGTCATGTAACATCTCTCATAATCCGAGATGCACCACCCAATATAGAGGCTTTCCCACTATTTTGCTGAGCTGGTTCTGAAAGGAAATGCACCATCTTAATAAGAAAAAATGGGGCTATATATAATTCATATATATGGATCCCAAATATAAAAAAATCCCATTCACCCTCTCCCAAATACCGGGATACAATCCACTCATCGTTGTGGTTCGGGACTTTTATCTTCCACTCACATGTTTCATGCGTAAACAACTTCCTCAATATCCTCTTTATAAAGATTAAATGTTTAGGAGAAGAAAGTGTAGATAATATTTCTAATATATACAGATCTAATTTTCATGCATAGTATTTAAAAGATATCCCCCCCCCCCAAATATATATCAACAGTTTCAGCCCAGTTCCCCATCCTGCAACCCCTACAATATACGTGGAGCTCTGGATAGCCACATGGAGGTAAAACCAAGCCGGATCAGCCGACTTGAACACCCTCAAGTTCTTGGCCATTATCGCTCCAATCGACATCAAAACACCCTCAAGTTCCTGGCCATTATCGCTCCAATCGGCATCAAAATACCCCAGCTCATTGCATTCAACTCTCCATGGATCTACATTCCAATTTCCAAATTCTAGTCAATAACTAATGACAAATCAATCAACCCAAAAGACAACATCTCAATGTTGAAGAAATTTCCTCGGTCTTTTCAAATTCATGATCCGCACCATCCAAAGTGATATATACAGGGTGGAAACATGATTATGATTTCACCCCGTATACCATTTAACCAATGCAAATCATGAATTTAACACAAGAAACCAAACCAAAGCATTTGTTCTGACTCATAGGAAGAAGTTTCCTCCCTCGTCTCAAATTCATGATCTGTAGCACCGTTCAAAGTGATATATATACATATGTGATTTAAACGGTACAAATCATGAATTTGAGATGTCTAAAACATTTCCAACTCACATTTTTCTGTGCAGACTATTATTCTCGGTAGCTAAAGTCGACTGCTCGACAAATCCAAGTTCCCCATCGATAGCACATTATCCCCAGTAGTCGAAAGCGCCCGCAGGAACCCCATTGGTGAAACAGTCCCAGCCTGCGACACCTTATTCACCTTACTCTTGTTCTGCGGCAACCCAATGGTCACGTATATACTCATCATCCCACTATTATATTCTACAGACTGTCAAATATGGCTGCCATGGTTGGTGGCTGCCATGGTTGGTGCACCCTCCCCCACCAACCCCCCCACCTACCATTGGGAGGCTATATAAAGCCTCCCTTCCCCTCTCTTCAGTATCATCCCCTCTTCATCCCATCCTCACTCATAAGAGAAGAAGAGAAAGAAAAAGAGAGTTAAAAGAAATTTGGGTTTGGGTTTTTTTGAGTGTGTAAACACTTTGTAGAGAGAGAGAATTTTTTGTGAGAAAAATTCTTGGGGTTTTGGGTTGTGAGTATTTTTGTGTTTTGTGAGGAAAAACACTTTGTATAATTTTCTCCCCTACAGTAAAGATCTGCAGCAGCTCCGGAGACGTAGGCACCAAATTGTGCCGAACTCCTTATCAATTTTTGTGTGTGCTATTTTAGCTTACATTTCGCATTCTTGCTAATCTGGTGAAAGGGAAAGTTGTGTTCTTTCCCAACAACTGGTATCAGAGCTCTGGTTGTGATTTCTGTCGAAGAATAGTCAGAAACGATCCAGAAGAAGCCAGATTCGAGTGGGAGCGATGGCCGCAGACGAAGGGAAGGTGAAAATTGAAAAGTTCGATGGTGCGGACTTTGGCTTTTGGAAGATGCAGATTGAAGATTATCTGTATCAGAAAAAACTGTATCAACCTCTCTCGGGGAAAAAACCAAAAGACATGGAGGAGGTGGACTGGGCTCTTCTCGACCGACAAGCACTTGGAGTTATCCGGTTGACGCTCTCCCGTAATGTTGCTTTCAACATCGCAAAGGAAAAGACCACGACGGGTCTTATGGCGGCTCTCTCCAACATGTACGAGAAGCCATCGGCCTCAAACAAAGTTCACTTGATGAGGCGGTTATTCAACTTGCGGATGACGGAAGGCGCATCGGTGGCTCAACATCTGAACGAACTCAACACAATCACAACCCAGTTGAGTTCCGTAGAAATTGAGTTCGATGATGAAGTTCGGGCTTTGATTCTCTTATCTTCTCTACCAGACAGTTGGAATGCTACTGTTACAGCAGTCAGTAGTTCGTCAGGAAATAGTAAATTGAAGTTCGACGATGTTCGGGATCTGGTATTGAGTGAAGAAATTCGGCGGAGAGAATCAGGTGAAGCATCAACCTCCTCCTCAGCCTTGCACACGGAGTCAAGAGGAAGGACTTCAGAAAGAAACTTTAATCGCGGCAGATCGCAATCTAGACGGGGTAAATCTAGATCGGGAAAGAAAGCTTTCAACTGCTACAACTGTGGCAAGAGGGGTCACTTTCAACGGGACTGCCGAGCACCGAAGAAAGCTACCGGCGCACAGGAATCTGCCAACGTGACCGAGGAAGCTGGCGATGCTATGATTCTAAGCGTCAACAGTCCGATTGAATCATGGATCTTGGATTCAGGGGCATCTTTCCACTCCACCCCATGCAGAGAAATCATGGAGAACTACGTCAGTGGTGATTTCGGGAAGGTTCATCTAGCCGATGATGAGACCTTGAAGATCGTGGGAAAAGGAGACATTCGAGTAAAGTTGCCGAACCGGACTACATGGAAGCTGCAAGGAGTGAGACATATTCCTGGCCTCAAAAGGAATTTGATCTCAGTGGGACAGCTGGATGGAGAAGGTTATTGTACAACCTTTTCAGGCTGTGAATGGAAGATTACCAAAGGAGCACTTGTTATTGCTCGTGGTAAGAAGACTGGTACTCTCTATGTGACCTCAAACTTGGAGAGTATCATTGCAAGTGCAGATGCTGATGAAAAATCAAATCTATGGCACCAAAGGCTTTGTCATATGAGCGAGAAAGGGATGAAGACACTCATGTCAAAGGGGAAGCTGCCAGATCTGAAAAGCGTGGATGTTGGTCTATGCGAGGATTGTATCTTCGGCAAACAGAAGAAGGTCAGCTTTGCAAAGATTGGCAAGGCACCCAAGGCAGAAAAGTTAGAGTTGGTTCATACTGATGTATGGGGACCATCTCCGGTTCAATCTCTAGCAGGCTCATTGTATTATGTCACCTTCATTGATGATTCTACAAGGAAGGTGTGGGTATATTTTCTGAAGAAGAAATCAGAAGTCTTTGATACCTTCAGAAAATGGAAAGCCATGGTGGAAAATGAAACTGGTTTGAAAGTCAAGCGTCTGAGGTCTGACAATGGTGGAGAGTACACAGATCGTAGATTCAGAGAATTCTGCGCGAACAACGGCATCAAGATGGAGAAAACGATTCCCATGACACCGCAGCAGAATGGCGTAGCAGAGCGCATGAACAGAACTCTGAATGAACGTGCCAGAAGCATGAGGATACACGCCGGCTTACCCAAGATGTTCTGGGCTGAAGCCGTCAACACTGCTGCCTACTTGATCAACCGTGGGCCATCAGTACCTTTGGATGGTGGAATACCAGAGGAAGTTTGGAGCAAAAAAGAGGTAAACTTTTCACACTTGAAAGTGTTTGGTTGTATTTCTTATGTGCATATTGATTCTGCTAAAAGAAGTAAATTAGATCCGAAATCTAATAAATGTGTTTTTATTGGATATGGTGGTGACGAGTTCGGCTACCGATTTTGGGATTATGAAAATCGGAAGATCATCAGAAGCCGAGATGTCATATTCAATGAGAATGTGATGTACAAAGACAGATCAACTGCAGAATCAAGTAGCTCCAGTACACATGCTGAAACAAAGGAATTCGTAGAGTTCGAGGAGATATCTGGAAGTGATGTCCAGATTAGTCCTGAAGCAGTTCATGAAGAACCAAGCACGCCAGAAGTGAGACGCTCCTCCAGAATTCCTAAACCAATCCAGCGCTATTCGCCTTCTTTGCACTACTTGTTGCTAACTGACAGTGGAGAACCAGAGTGTTATGATGAAGCAATGCAAGTGGAGGATTCAGTCAAGTGGGAGTCTGCCATGAAAGATGAGATGGACTCGCTCATGTCAAATCAGACGTGGGAGTTAGCTGAACTACCACCAGGCAAGAAAGCTCTCCATAACAAGTGGATTTTCAGAATCAAAGAAGAGCACGATGGAAGCAAGCGCTACAAAGCAAGATTGGTAGTCAAAGGCTTTCAGCAAAAAGAAGGTATTGATTACAATGAAATTTTTTCTCCAGTCGTGAAGCTGACTACAATCAGACTGGTATTGAAAATTGTAGCTGCAGAAAATTTACATCTTGAACAGTTAGATGTAAAGACAGCTTTCCTTCATGGAGATTTGGAGGAGGAGATTTATATGAAGCAACCAGAAGGCTTCATACAGACAAACAAGAAGAACCTCGTATGCAGACTGAAGAAGAGCTTGTATGGCTTAAAACAAGCTCCCAGACAGTGGTACATGAAGTTTGATTACTTCATGAGCAGCAGCGGTTTCACAAGATGCCATGCAGATCATTGTTGCTACATCAAGAAGTTCGATAATAGCTTCATTATACTATTATTGTATGTAGATGATATGCTTGTTGCAGGTCCTGACATGCAAGAGATCATCAATCTGAAGCAGGAATTGTCGAAGCAATTCGCAATGAAAGATCTAGGCGCTGCAAAGCAGATTCTTGGAATGAGGATCAAGAGGGACACGAAGTCGAGGACTTTGATGTTATCGCAGGCTGAGTACATTAACAGAGTACTCTCCAGGTTCAACATGCAGGATGCTAAGCCAGTGAGCACACCTTTGGGTGTTCATTTCAGACTTTCCAAAGAACAGTCACCGAAGACGGAAGAAGAGCGTGCACACATGGAGAAGGTTCCGTACGCCTCAGCAATTGGAAGTCTGATGTATGCTATGGTTTGTACCAGACCAGATATTGCTCAAGCAGTGGGAGCTGTTAGCAGGTACATGAATAATCCAGGCAAAGTACACTGGGAAGCAGTTAAATGGATCCTCAGATATCTGCGAGGTACCACAGATAAAGCACTTTGTTTCAAAGGTAGAGATATGACACTCACAGGCTATGTGGATGCTGATTTAGCCGGAAATGTCGATATCAGAAAGAGCACTACAGGGTATGTCTATACTCTAGGAGGTACAGCCGTGAGTTGGGTCTCTCAGCTACAGAAGATAGTTGCTCTCTCTACAACTGAAGCAGAATATGTCGCTGTTACAGAAGCCAGCAAGGAAATGGTTTGGCTACAAAGTTTCTTGGAAGAACTGGGCCAGAAACAAGAAGACAATGTCTTATATTGCGACAGTCAGAGTGCTATCCATTTGGCAAAAAATTCGTCTTTTCATTCCAGAACAAAACATATACAAGTACGATATCATTTCATCCGGTCTCTTCTGGAAGATGGGATTTTGAAGTTAGAAAAGATCAGTGGAAGTCAAAATCCGGCGGACATGCTAACAAAGACGGTGACTATTGACAAACTGAAGCTATGCTCAGCTTCAGTTGGCCTACACGAATGATGAGACCGGAAAGAGCTGCTGCATTGATCGAGGTGTGAAGACTAATTGAAATTCGTCTTCAAGTGGGAGATTGTCAAATATGGCTGCCATGGTTGGTGGCTGCCATGGTTGGTGCACCCTCCCCCACCAACCCCCCCACCTACCATTGGGAGGCTATATAAAGCCTCCCTTCCCCTCTCTTCAGTATCATCCCCTCTTCATCCCATCCTCACTCATAAGAGAAGAAGAGAAAGAAAAAGAGAGTTAAAAGAAATTTGGGTTTGGGTTTTTTTGAGTGTGTAAACACTTTGTAGAGAGAGAGAATTTTTTGTGAGAAAAATTCTTGGGGTTTTGGGTTGTGAGTATTTTTGTGTTTTGTGAGGAAAAACACTTTGTATAATTTTCTCCCCTACAGTAAAGATCTGCAGCAGCTCCGGAGACGTAGGCACCAAATTGTGCCGAACTCCTTATCAATTTTTGTGTGTGCTATTTTAGCTTACATTTCGCATTCTTGCTAATCTGGTGAAAGGGAAAGTTGTGTTCTTTCCCAACACAGACCTGATGTACAATGAGAAACTGATGGAACCATTCTGAATAGTATGTTAAACAAGATGATTATTTGAGTAGATTTTTATTTGTTAAACAAAATGTTTCATTGAGAACACTCATGGAGCTCGAAAAGTCTATCTGATCCTTACATTCCATTTCTAATGGGTTGCTAATAAGAACATTGTACATAATGAAATTTAGACTAAACATGATATCATACAGTATCAAATCAAATTCCCATTCTAAACCATCGACTTTCAACTTTTGTGCTTCATGTTTATCATGAGAATTTTCTTCGAGATTGGTTAGAAGCTAATCACTTATATCAGACTTAATGAACCGTTCAAATAAGGTCTTTTACTCTAAAAAATGATGGTGTTTGTAGGCTCAGACCATCTGACCGATTGTAGACCACCATAATGATGAAAACTATATAACTAATTCTACTTCTTAGTCAAGCAAAAACAAAAGCTTGAACCTTTGACCATCTTCATGAATCTTGGTCTGTAGAAGTCACAAGATTTGATCACTTGCTTTCCATTTGGCTCTGTGGTCAAGTCCAATGCATACTATTTCCTTGGTTACCATTTGGGTCTATGGATCACTTGTTTTCCTTGATATAAACACAATTCCATTTGTCAGTTCCCATCCAATTCTATACCATTTCACTAATATAACTGCAGACTATAGATCTTCCAAACCGAAAACGAAAGAATTTTAATTGCAAAGACATACTCTAGAAACAATATGCCAAATTTAAAAGGTACTAAAAAACATATACTAAATACATAAATAAAATCTTCCATTCTAGCAAATTCATAAACATTCTAATTCGAGTACCAAAAATGTCCACTTTTATCTTGCAGACATATAAACAAATTCATAATGAACAACCCAAAATATTAAATTATACATTTTCTCCACAAACTCAATACAACTCTTGATAAAACCAGAACTAATATTGGGACTTGATAGATGGTCATGTTTGATGCTATTGGAAATACAAGAAAAGGCAAAGCTTGTGGCATTAATTGAATAAAATAAATACATGTAAGCAGCCTAAATTAAGTTGGGCAATAAATTTAATCCTCAGAAGTTTTAGAGCTGTATTTATTTATTTATTTTTAGATATAGGTCTCAATCATCTTGACAAGAACACTACCATAAAAAATAAAGCTAGTAACAATCGAGTTTATCAACTTTTGATAACCTGCATAGATTATACCACATGACTAAATGTCAAAGTAACTGACCAGCCTAAACTCAATCAGCTGTTTTTTAAGAACGTCGAACCAGGTCCAGGTATATAATTTAAGCCATGTACAAAAAGGAACCTAATTAAAGAGAAGGGACATATATTACACTAAGCATCATTCTCTATCCACTATAGCCAGGAAACTCTCTGCAATGAACAATTGAATACCTCATCCAACTTGAGACAGAAGTAGATGAAGGAAATCTCTTGGAGAATAAATAACTTATAAAACTAAATAATCTGAAATGGAATTGATTGTAATAACTCACCGAGTAACAAGATGCCTAACTACCACATTTGTATCATGACTTTCAGAAGGCAGAGCCTTCGATACCATGCTCACCATCTACAAATCTGCATCAATCACACACTACATAAGATCAAAGGTAAATATCATATATATTTTTCAATTAAGAAAAAAAACATTGCAAGAATAAATTGGATATAAAATTTCATTAAAAATAATTTGAATCAACAGGACAAAAATCTTTTCATATCACACTATCTTAATATATCAAAGGGAGAGTGTCCCAACTATCGATTGGAGTTGCATCCTCTATGTCTTCAATATCTTCACCAACACTCCTTACATATAACCGACCAGGTATTCTGCCTGACCAAGGGATTCAGTGATGAGAAAATATTAAACCTACAACAACAGATAACATAAAAGGTACCAAATGCATATGCATAGAGGCTTGTGAAATTGAGAAGTTTTATTTAGGAAGGCATATATGTGATAAACAGATTAAGTTTTACTTTCAATATTCAAGGGCTCTGTGAATATTGAAAGTAATATGTACAGTCTTGTGAAATTGAGAAGTTTTATTTAGGAAGGCATATATGTGATAAACATGCCCTTGAATATATTAAACAACAAACAGAGAATCTTATTTATGATTCTATTACATCTTAAGAACTTGAAAGAAGAAAAAAGAAACAACCTACCTTAGGCATTAACACTTCCTTATAAACCATATTTTTGGTGTATGAACCTTTAAGTTTAGCATGCTGATCTGGCTTTATTAGAATTTTAGTATCCTTCACGGTCATTCCTCTAGAAAGAGCAACTATTGTCAGTGAGAAAATACATTATTTGGTAGATAAACTCCAACATGGGGTATTGTTTGTCCTCATGCCTTATTAATTGTCATCGCAAAGAAAAGCCGAACTGGAAATTGTTTCCTTTTGAATTTGAAAGGATAATTCTCATCTTCGTTCGGACATAAAGGTATCCTTGGAAGAAAAAAACGTTTACCAGAAAGTTGACTCGTCGATATTTCTACAAGGATAACATTGTCTTTAAAATCTCGACATACCATTCTTGTTCCATTGCATAAACCATGTGATGGATCTAGATTTCTTAATAATATAACTGGAGAATTTTTTTTTCAGTATTAGTTTATGTGTTGGAAGACCATTTGCGATAAGTGAATTAAGAAATTCTGGTTGATATAAATTATGAGGATCATCAATTGCAGAATCAAAACTAAAGTAAGTAACTTCTTCTCCAGGAAATCTAGCAATCATTCTATCATTTAATGAATTAACCCACTCATTTTTCGCTGCTAAAATAGCACGCATGGTGATGTAGCCAGAAGAGTGTGCATGTTGATGGAGTGAAGGAAAAGCATTATCAAGCAAGGCATTCTCAAATATTTCGTCATTTATGTATTCAATGATCATCTCCTTTGGAATTTGAACTAAATCATCACCCACAACAGGCTCCTCTCTGTTCCCTATTCGAACCAAAAAGCCACTGAATAATTTATGTGATATTGCCCTCATATTTTGTTGTAATTGTATAATTTCCATTTCTTGCCATAGATCTGATTTTACTAAGGTAGAAGCAACAGTTTTTTCTCTCGTTCCATGTGGTACCACTGGAAGGACTTGCCGAAAATCTCCACCAAATACCATAACTTTACCACCAAAAGGCTTATCAGAGTTCATTAAATCTCTTAAAGTACGATCTAATGTCTCGACATTTTTACGATTTGACATTGGTGCTTCATCCCATATAATTAAGACTGCCCTTCTTAGTAGTTCTGCAAGGCCTCTTTGCTTTGAAATATTGCACATGCTTTTGTCATCAATTTTTTTGATTGGTATCTTAAATCTTGAATGAGCAGTTCGTTCTCCTGGCATAATTGCTGCTGCGACTCCTGATGATGCTTTGGCAATTGAGATCTTACTGCTTGTCCTTAATGCAGCAAGAATTGCACGATACAAGTATGTTTTTCTTGTTCCACCAGGACCATCGATAAAAAATACCCCGTGTTGATTATTATCAATGCGCTTCATGATATTATCATATGCATTTTTCTGTTCATTATTAAGCCTTGATGAGGAAAGCAGGTCTTCTGGAGGGGTGATAATGCTCAGTTCGTCATTGATATCCTTCATATCTTCATTATTGTTATAATTATATAATTCAACTCGTGGTAGATCATAATCTTTTATGCTCTTTCCCATGCGTTCTAGGAAGATATTGATGCAAGCTAATGTTTTGGAAATTTGGCTTTGCAGTGAGGCATCTTGTTTTCTGAAGTCGTCGGATAATGCTTTAAAATTTTATTCCCATAAATTCTTCACACCATTTGGTTGGCAGTAAATCAACACTATCGCAAAAGGTCTTCGTAATTCTGAAGGCATTTGGAAGTTTGCCGCTTCATTTAGACATTCTGAAATACTATTATGTGTTTCCAATAATCCTCGTTTCTCTGCAGCTTCTCTGAAAGTTGCACACTTTATTTCATTAAAAGTGAGTAGGTTCTCAAACGATGTTGGCCCAAGAACATGATTCAGCAATAACCGTAGATAGTAATGTTCTCCTTCAATAGGATTAGCAGTATTGATTCGGCCGATCTGCACTTGTTTCCGTCTTTTCGTCCACTTCTTTCCTGTACTGTTCCATAAATAGTGCTCCTGAAATTCTTTGTACAATTATTTTCGTGCATCTTCATCTTTCCTGTTCATTTTTTTAAAAAATGTCAAAATTGTATCTAGGAATATTTTAATCTAATTTTTTTTACTTGTAAACTTTAGATAATTCAAATAATACAATGAAACCTGTTTTGTTCAAAGAATCCGGTCAACATTGTCTTTGAAAAGTAATCAAGTTGTACCAAATCTTTTAAATTTTGAGATTCTGCATAATACACATAATGGCTTTTCGGAAGATGTAATTGCAAATTTCGAACTGAAGGATACATCTCATTAAGATCAAATTCAAAGATTCTCCATATAGCTTCTGGTGCCGATACCCATCTTGCATCTTGGAATTGTTGGATCTCGTCGATCATGGTTACTTTATCATAAGGTGCAATTCGTAACGACACTCGATCATGACCTTTATATACGTATTTATAAAGATATTTAACTGCACTTATCCCAGAACATATCTCAATATTAATGTGACAGTTGTATCGAGTCAATAAGTACGGATTATATGGAACTACCCATCGATTATCGAGCATATGATTTCTTATTTTGGCTTGTTGCCCATTATTTCTTCTCCTGTAAATTGGGTACGAATCCTTTCCTTGAGAAGTTCGTTCACAAAACTGTTTCGGATAGTTGTCCTTTTAAGTTCCCTTCCGCATGCATACATTTGTCTTTTTAAGAATTTCACATGGACCATGCATCATATGCTTCACAACTAATGCATACAGTTCAGGATATTTATTGCTATTTGGAATTTTTGCATATAGCATTTTTTCATACATGTCAGGGGTAGATATCTTATATCCAGGCTTCATTATGACTAAAATATGGGCATGAGGCAACCCTCTCTTCTGAAATTCAATAACATGGACATGGGCAATTACTGGTCCAAAAATAAATTTTTTAAAAAGTTGGTCTTTAAGATCTTCTAACTTGGCTTGAAAGATCCGTGATACTAAATCTGGTCTGTCTATACTATGTTGTCCTGACTTTAACTCATCATGAATTTCTTTCCATTCGAGATTGCAAGTCATAGTTATAAACAAATCCGGTCTCCCATAATTTTGAACCAACGCCATTGAGTCCAAATATCTGCGTCTCATATCTCTTGGTCCACCAATAAATGATGGTGGAAGTATTAATCTCTGATCAATATTTTTCCCTCTTGTTTCACCTACTAACACACTGTCAACTACACCTTTGTATAATTCCGCACGAATTTTTTTTGGCCGCCATTCCGAAAGAAGTCCAGTCTTGTTGTTTCCATCTTTATGTACATACCAACTAAAAATTGTTGTGAAAATTGTTATCGCTAAATCTGGTGTTGGGGCAAACAGATAGTATTTGTGGATTCTTGGAAAACTTGAATAGCAAACCTGAAACCTGTTCCGCCGGAGTTTGACCGTTGACTCCCGCCGTTCACCTGCAAAAAGTGCGAGACACCGGGGTTGATCCCGGTGACGCACCCTCCGACGCTCAAGTCAGTAATCAGGAATGATTATGAAAGAGCGTAATTGGCAAAAGACTGATTACCTCTTAATGGTGGTGGATGGGGGGTATTTATAGTCGCCTTAGGGATCATATTAGGAATGTAATCCTTGTGATCAGATAAGGAATGTAATCACTGTGATCAGATTAGAAATGTAATCCCTAATTCCCAGTGAAAGGATAGATATGAATTAGGGCCGTTGATTAGTATTAATCAGAAACCCTAATTTTACCCTGCTGGACTGGGTTCGCTGCGGGTTGAAACCCGCATCCAGTTGAGATGGATCCATTTATGGGTCATTGGGCTTTGAATAAAGACCTAGTTCCCATTTCAGACCCGTCAGTAGGTAAAATTACCGTTTTACCCCTGAACTTTAAGATTCTTGTCCGATGTGAACAGTCCCAATTTAATCCTATTTTTAGCCATATCACGAGCCCCCCACTCCTGGAGACTGAGTTTTACAGTCTTCGAGGAGTAGTTTTGTTGTTCTAATGGCGTACGGGATTTTATCGGTGTTCTTAAGGGAGTTTGGAATCTTGCTTAGGGTGTAACAGTGTTATTATGGGCTTGTAAAATACCCAAAAATATCCTCAGAATTTTCTGGATTTTTGGTGATTTTTCCAGATTTTTCTGAATTTTTTCTCATTTTTCTCATTTTTTATTCATTTTCCGAATTAAATAATTAATTATCGAAAATATTAATTAATTATTCTAATTTAATAATTATTTTTTTCAGAATTTAAAAATAAATTTTCTGAATTAATAATTATTTTTAGAATTTTTAATTAAGTTTTTTCGATTTTTTAAATATTTTTTTTGGATTTTTTAAATAATTAAAACAAATTAATTAGTTAAATATTACCTGGACACGTGGTGCGTTTCTGAGCATCGATCATGATCAGATGTGCGCGCATCGCAAGGCAGATCACGTTCTGGACACGTGGCGCGTTTCTGAGCGTGGATCGTGTCGCGGCGCGAATTTTGAGACGATCGGACGGATCGTGTGGCTCGGTAGGATTTTTTCTCCAATTTCAAGGTCGGTACCTCGTCCACTCGGCTCGGCACTTCGGCTCGTCTCCTCCGTAACTGTCAAAGCATGGAGATGAAGCCAAGTGGCATTGCCACGTGGCATTTTTTTTTTTTTTTTGCTTCTTCGCTTCCTTCTCCTCTGCTCTTCTTCTCCTCCGTCTTTCTCCTTCTCCTCCGTCTTTCTTTTCCTCCGTTTTCGACTCGACCCCGTCTCTCCTTCGGCGTATAGAGAGGTTGGAGCGTTGAAGGAAGCTCCGACGAAGGAGCTCGGTGATGGAGCTCGAAGCTCGAAGGTGTGGAGCTCGGTGCTTCGGAGCTCGACGAAGGGGAGTGGAGGAGACGATGGGTTCGGCACCATTGGAGCTCGGAGGTGAGCTCGGCAGCGAAGCTCGGCACGAATGGAGCTCACGATATGGAGCTTGGCAAGGCAAGGAGCTTCGACGAAGTGGGTCGGCATTTTGAAGAGTTCGATGCTTTGGTTGCCGTGAGGGTGAGCTCGCTGAGTTGACGACGGAGACGGAGTGATCGAGCTTGGCGAGGGGAGCTCGCGATGGTTTGGCGAGCTCGACAGTGGGGTAGCTTCGGCGAGTTGATGAAGGAGATGGGCGAGGAGCTAGCGACGTGGAGGCGAGCTCGAGGCGAGCTCGATCGGCGACTGAGTGAGGGAGCCGATTGTGGGAGCTCGGCATCGGGGTGAGCTCGCGAGGGCAAAGCTCGATGGAGGTGGGTTCTGCCACTCGAAGCTTGGGGAGCAGTAGAGGACAAGCTTGACAGTGGGATGAAGGAGAGCTCGGCGATGCGGAGTTCGGCGGTGCGAAGCTCGGCATCGGGGGTGAGCTCGCGAGGGTGAAACTCGACGAAGGTGGGTTCTGCCACTTGAAGCTCGGGGAGCAGTAGAGGTCAAGCTTGACAGTGGGATGAAGGAGAGCTCGGCGATGCGGAGTTCGGCGGTGCGGAGCTCGGCGCTTCGGAGCTTTGTGAGCTCGGTATTGGACGGAGAGCTCGGTTTGGAAGGTGGGCAATCGAAGATGAGCTCGGTAGTGGGATAGGGTCGAGCTCGGTGATGTGCGGCGAGGTCGAGCGTGGGGTTGGCGAAGGAGTCATGGCGCAGTGAAGAGGAGAAGCTTTCGGAGCTTTGGGTTTTTCTTTTCCTGGTTTTGGCGCCAAAAGTAGGAGGAGAAGATATATGGGGTTCGGGTTTGGTCCTTAATGGGTCTGAACCCAACCCTGTAGCCCCCCCCCCCCCCTTTTTTTTTTCTTCTTCTTCTTCTTCTTTGCTGTTCGGCAGCTGCTTCTTGTTCGGCAGATCCGAGCACGAATTTTGAGGTGCATTTTTGCCACTTTGCAGTTCGGTAGTTCGGTAGCTCGGATCTCAGATCCGAGCTACGTGGCTCAATCTGGACGGTTGATCATGATCGTGGCGCGAATCACGAGACAAGAGGCTCAAATTTCGAGAAAACGTTATCTTGTCGTTTTGTGGAGACGTGGCACGTCTGAGCCGTTCATCATGTTCTAGCACGTTTTTTGAGACAATCTGACGGTGAATTTGGCTCGGCAGAATTTTTCTCCATATGTGGAGGTCGGTACCTCGGCACCTCGGCTTGGTAGAACGGCCATGGCTGTGCTCATTGCTGAGAAGAAAGAGGAAGGGGAGGAGAGGCATTCGGGTTCTCTCCTCTGCCTTGTTCTTTCGCACAGTGAAGAAGAGGAGAAGTGTTGGGCACTTTTGGCGGGAAGACTAAAGAAGAAGGAGAAGAATGAAGGAGCCAAGAAGAGTATGGGTCGGACCGTGGGTATCGGATCCGACCCCGACCTGTTAGCCTCTTTTTCTTTCTTCCTCTTTATCTGCTTGCTTTTTCGGCGAATCCGAGCACGGATTTTGAGGCACATTTTTTGCCACTTTGCAGTTCAGTAGATTGGTAGCTAGGATTTCAGATCTGAGCTACGTGGCTCAATCTGGATGGTTGATCATGATCATGGCGCGAATCACGAGACAGGATGCTCAGATTTCGAGAAACCGTTATCTTGTCGTTTTGTGGAGACGTGGCGAGATCTGAGCCGTTCATCCTGTTCTAGCACATTTTTTGGCATGATCCAACGGTGAAACTGGCTCGGCGGCATTTTTCTCCATATGTGGAGGTCGGTACCTCGTCCACTCGGCTCGGTGACTCGGTTTTTCCCTTTCTGCCCATAGTAGCTCGGCGTAGAGGAGGGGTCGGAGCTCAACGAGGAAGGGGGTCGGCATATGGGAGAGGTGAAGAGCTCCGAAGCTTGGTGATGTGTTGTTTGGTTTTGGAGATTTTTGAAGAGGAGCTCCACTCCTTAGGGGTGGAGAAGAGGTGCTAGGAAGATCCTCGTAAGAGCCATAGGAAGACCCATTCTTTGAAGTGAGTGCAAGGAGCAGCTCTATGGGAGAGTTTTGAGCTCTGAACTCGCTTAGAAGAGGCCCGCTTTGGAGGCGAGCGGAGTGAAGAGCTCGGCTCTAGGAGAGAGCCATCTGGAAGACGAGTTTGAGGAGCAACTCTAGGGGAGAGTTGTGAGCTCCGAACTCGTTGAGAAGAGGTCCGCTTTGGAGGTGAGCGGAGTGAAGAGCTCGGCTCTAAGAGTGAGCCATCTGGAAGACGAGTTTGAGGAGCAACTCTAGGAGGGAGTTGTGAGCTCCGAACTTGTCGAGAAGAGGTCCGCCTTGGAGGTGAGTGGAGCGAAGGGCTCGGCTCTAAGAGAGAGCCATCTGGAAGAAGAGTTTGAGGAGCTACTCTAGGAGAGAGTTGTGAGCTCCGAACTCGTTGAGAAGAGGTCCGCTTTGGAGGCGAGCGGAGTGAAGAGCTCGGCTCTAAGAGTGAGCCATCTGGAAGACGAGTTTGAGGAGCAACTCTAGGAGGGAGTTGTGAGCTCCGAACTTGTTGAGAAGAGGTCTGCCTTGGAGGTGAGCGGAGCGAAGGGCTCGGCTCTAAGAGAGAGCCATCAGGAAGAAGAGTTTGAGGAGCAACTCTAGGAGGGAGTTGTGAGCTCCGAACTCGTTGAGAAGAGGTCCGCTTTGGAAGCGAGCAGAGCGAAAGGCTCGGCTCTAAGAGAGAGCCATCTGGAAGAAGAGTTTGAGGAGCAACTCTAGGAAGGAGTTGTGAGCTCCGAACTCGTTGAGAAGAGGTCTGCTTTGGAGGCGAGTAGAGCGAAGAGCTCGGCTCTAGGAGAGAGCCATCTGGAACACGAGTTTAAGGAGCAACTTTAGGAGGGAGTTGTGAGCTCCGAACTCGTTGAGAAGAGGTCCACTTTGGAGGCGAGCGGAGTGAAGAGCTCGACTATGGGGGAGAGCCATTTGGAAGACGAGTTTGAGGAGCAACTCTAGGATAGAGTTGTAAGCTCCGAACTCGCTATTTAAGTGAGAGAATCAATGGTTGTGGGAGAAATTCCGAATGGCGAACCACTTCTAACTCGCTTAAGAGCAAGTTATCCAAAGCAGAATCGAGCCAAGTGTTAGACTCCGAACTCGTCGTTAGAGGGATTCAACGGTTGTGGGAGCAATTCCGAATGGTGAACTACTTCTAACTCGCTTAAGAGCAAGTTATCCGAAGCAGAATCGAGCCAAGTGTTGGACTCTGAACTCATTGTTAGAGCTTAGTAAGTTGTGGGAGCAGTCATGTAGAAGAAGCTGGACTCCGAACTCACCATTTAGCGAGTTGTGACTCGAAGAGATAGAGATGAAGCAAGAGCAACAATTTTCAATGAAAAAATATAAAGTTTTATTGAGATAAACTAAGTGGCTGCTTCAATAGGGCGAGCCATTATTACATGCTATTGGCTGGGTTACAAGCATCGGCCTTATTGAAAATCAAGATCCTACTTCTACGACAAGGTGAAGACCTCTTGGGAGGAGCTGGGAGGTTCTGAGTCTTGAAGCTCGGTGGGCCCTTCTGTTCGTTTGTAGGCTCCTCAGGGGGGAAGCTCGGCCCCCTCTTTTTGGATGAACTTGGTCAGGTGTCCTCGCTGTATGAGTTCTTCGATCTCCTCCTTGAGAGCCCGACAATCATCCGTGTCATGGCCGTGGTCCCTGTGAAAGCGGTGTAGCGCCCCAAATTTCTAATATGATATCTTAGAAAATACGTGGCACAATCCCAGTATCCACTTCAATGTAACATTAAACACAACCAACACCACTAAAATTTTCAACTTTTATTACAACAAACTTTTACATAGCACAGCGGAATTCAAAACATCTCAACTCATATTTTTTTTTTATTTACAACACAAAACTATCTCAAATCTGCTTTTACAAATTTACACAAAACTCTTTCAAAGTAGATAATCTCAAAACTAACTCAAGCATCCAAACCTCCAACTCTAAGCAACAACCTGCAACATATGAGGCTAGAGATGATCCCTAACCCCTAAAACTAAAGGGGTCAGCCATAAATGGTGTGAGTGACATAAAAGCAAACGAACAACATAAATAAACATTAAGCAAGGATTCTTAAGCAACATGTAATAAACCAAATTACATAAAATATGAGATAGCAAGAAATACGACAACAAGTGATACTAAACCAAGTGTTGAGTGTAGAAAACCGGAAAACCACATGCATAAAACTAAGTCGAGAAAACACGAATTCTATATGTGGACTCTCTAATGCATACTTGTCGAAGTCTATGCATCCCACTCTACATAGGTTCGGTGCAAGCCCTTAACGTCTTCACTTCATAGGGTTCAATCCCCCGTTATGAAACTAATCCTATCACGATGACTACTACGAGATAAAGATAAACTGTGAGAATTAGCCCATGCCTGATAATTCCGGAGATAGATCCCACATCTCAGGTAATTTACCTGGATAATTCCGGAGATCATCCCACATCGAGACATTGACACATCATCACATGAATACCATATGTGCGTCGCCTCGACTCCGATAATTCCGGAGATCAATCCCACACCGCAAGTAATTACCTGGATAATTCCGGAGATATATCTCACATCGCAGGTATTATACCTGGATAATTCCGGAGATAAACCACACACCTCAAGTAAGTTACTTGGATAATTCCGGAGATTAAATCCCACATCTAAAGCCATACTGAGGTGCATAACCCATGTTCCCGTTCATCATATCACCACTAGTGCCTATCCTTATTATTTTTGGGTTACTTAATTACTCAACGAATCTCCTAGAGTTGGTGTACCCTACCGGACTTAACTCAAAACTGAACAACTGAAATGCCTCAACAGGCCTCAACAAAAGAACTCAACGCCGGTATACTAGGGTCATACACATCCTCTAGAGACTCAAATTCAAATGTCCAAACCAACTTTCCACCATAAATAGCTCAACTGAATATCTTAAAATCATATGCTCAACAGAAGACAAAGTATAGACTAAAATATTTGAAGACCAATCATACGAAAGAACATTCAAGTTTATGAAAACTCATCAGTACCAGTCGACTTATTACTGTAGTAGGTCGACTGTCCAGAGGGAAAATGTCCATGATTTTGAGAAAATAAGTTAAGTAATATAAGTTGACTTATAAGAGTCATAAGTTGACTTGCCAACAATATAAGATGACTTATAAAAACATAAGTTGACTTACCAACAATATAAGATGACTTATAAAAATCATAAGTTGACTTACCAGATCATAAGTAGACTTATAAAAAACATAAGTCAACTTAAAGGAGACATAAGTCGACTTATAAGAACATAAGTCGACTTATAAAAACATAAGTCGACTTACCAGAGAGAAATTCCAGAAAAATCTTTAAGAAAATATTCTAAGTGTTAAAAGTCGACTTGCAAAGTCATAAGTCGACTTAAAATACAATATAAGTCGACTTAAAGGTCATAAGTCGACTTACCAGAGAAAAATCTACGATAACTTTGAAAAATAAATTCTAAGTGTACCAGTCGACTGAAAAGGGTCTAAGTCGACTGTCCAGAACGGATTTTCAAGAAAACTAAAGATACAGCAGCTGGGTCGTACCAGTCGACTGAATAGTAGACCAGTCGACTGTCGGCCTACAGTTTTCATAATTTAGATCCGAATACAATAATCAAAACTGAAGTTTTTCTAAAGATTCCTTGTTTATGAAAATAGTTCGTATTCAGGCAAAATGACAATTCTCAAATATTCTTCATTATGGACACATTACTCAATCATACAATATCTCAAAACTCAATTCTCATGTTTTAAATTCCTAATTCTTTCATTAGGGTTTCTCGATACTGAATTTCTTTACAACTCATAGCCAAGATCTGATTTGAAATCACAAGATCCAGATGTTCACCATCCGATCATAACCATACTCAAATCTTAACATGCTTTCTAACAATACGATTTTATAAACCAAGATCTACTAGTCATTCATAGATTTCACATACATGGTACAAACAACAACCTTTGCATCGTTCTCATGCAAAATACTCTAACTAAACAACATATCAAACAAACAACCTACAATCGTTCCCATGAATCACTTCACAAACAAAGTTCATATCATTCACAAAGTCAAAACAAAACAAAACAATGTCACTCATCTTTAGAAACAACGAGATTTAACGAAAAGCCTCCCTTTTTGCGAGATCCAAAACCTCCACTTGCTCCACCAAAACAAATCACAAAATTCTGTATATTCCAGTAAATGACGGCTGGAAAAATCCTTTTAAACATCCGGAATAAGAGTTTACGGTTTCACAACAATTTTACAAAATAATCCCGTCAAAAATACAATTTTACATGTATAACTCTATTCTTGGAAATTCAATCAAATTCATTTAAATTAGGATTTAAAAGTAAAATATACTCATAAATCTCAATTGGTACTGTTCAAAACGTCCAGAAAATACATTTTACATTTTAACCCCTAAAAATGACAAATTTGCAAAAAGGTCATTCTTTTCTCAAAATTTGCAAATAGATCCAATTAATTTCAGAAAAATCTGGAAAAATACTGAATAAATCCCAAATATTAAATAATGATTTTTCATGAAGAAAACTTAACTTTTCAAACTTATCAAAAAGTATTTGCACGTGTTTTGCACGTGTAAAAAGATAAATTTTTCTGAAAATATTTATTAAATTCTCCAAAAATCAATTTAAATTCATTTTCAAATATTTAAAATAATATTTGAAAATACGGGGTTCTACAAGCGGCACCACATATCCTTGTTCATCTTCTTGCCAGGTGTATTCATTCTTGGGGGAGCACGGAGTAGCCCTTCATTGTCCACCTCCATAAGAACTTCTGATATATTGGCAACGAGGGGGGTGAACTTCTCAAACCGAGGAGTCGGGCGACGCTGGCCATTGCCGTCCTTCTGGGATTTTTGGGACCCCTCTTCGCTTGTGCTCTTCCATTTGTTCCCAGAAGATGTCTCCTCAAGAGTAGGGGGGTTGAGAGCCTCTTCCGCTCGTATGTACTTCTCCACCCTAAGTAGAAGTTCTGAGAAGTCCCGATGAGGTTTCTTAGCAAGGGACGCTCTGAGGTTGGCATTAGTGACGTTGCGCTCGAATGCGGCAGATGCTACTGATTGGTTGAGGAAGGAGATGGACCGGGCTTCGGCGGTGAAGCATTGAACGTAATTCCTTAGGCATTCACCCTTTTCTTGGTTGAGGGTCACCAGGGATACACTTGTTTTCTCGGCCCGGCGGCTACCTACAAAATGAGTAAAGAAGAGCCCTTCGAACTGATCGAATGAGAAGATGGAGGCCGGGGCGAGTCGAGAGTACCATTCTCTTACAGGCCCCTTCAATGTGGCAGGAAAGATCTTGTAGAGGAGGGCGTCTGAAGCATGGTGGATCATCATGAGAATTTTGAAACTCTCTATGTGATCCGCGGGGTCTGACTCCCCGGTATACGATTCGAAGTGAGGCAGCTTGAAGTTCTCTGGGATGGGGGCCTCCATGATGGTGCGGGAGAATGGAGGTCTGCTCGGACGGAGGTTTATCGCCTGTTGCTCTTCTTCCCTGTCGATTCGGCCGAAGCGCCTCTCCATCTCGTGGAGACGGCTATAGACCGAGTCTTCTCTTTGATCATACCTTGCTGAGCCCCGGGAGTCGTCTTCATACGAGAGTGGACTGGAGCTGCGGTGATGGTAGCTTGGAGATGGACGAGGACTGGGAGTGTGAAGGCGGTGGCTCCTAGTTGGCTCATGAGTAGGTGGCCTCTGGTCGTTCTTTGGGGTGATGTTGAGGGCCCATAAGACTGTCGCTTGGAAGTCTTGAAGATCTGCCCTTGTGACTGGTGCCTCTCCAGCTTGACGGTCCCTATATGTGGCTCGGCTTACTGGAGAATGAGTTCTCCGCCGATGACGCTGAGGGAACTCCCTTCGCCCTCTTCGAGTAGGGGACCTTCTGTAGTCTCGGCGATGAGGAGATCGCTCATTTGGATGTTGTTGGCGGGAGGCTCCCTCTCGGGCTCGCTTTTCATCCAAACGGCGGTGAAGATCCTCATCCTTTTGCCGATTGAAGATGGTATTGCGAAGGTCAGAAGCTCAGGGATTGTGGGAGGCCATAGAATCAGAAGAAGGGTTGTGTATGGAGATGCGGTCCTGAGGGAGAGGTTGCTTCTGAGGATTGGGACGCGAGCCCCCCGCACCGGCATTCTGCGGCCTAGTTGGACCCCGAGGGGGTTGAAGATTCTGAGGAGGGAGTTGGTCCTGCTGCAGGGGGTCCTCAGCTTGAGGAGGAAGTTGCCCCTGCTGCTAAACGGGTTGGAGGGGGTCTTCCTGCTGCTGTAGAGGATCAACGGGATTGGGTCCACGGTTAGACCCTCTGGATCTTATTTTTCTTGGAGGCATGGCTGGAGAAGATCTGATCTTTGGGAAGAGGAAGAGTTGCTATTCGTGGTGTTTCCCACAGACGGCGCCAATCTGTTACCGCTAAATTTGGTGTGGGGCAAACAGATAGTATTTGTGGATTCTTGGAAAACTTGAATAGCAAACCTGAAATCTGTTCCGCCTGAGTTTGACCGTTGACTCCCGTCGTTCACCTGCAAAAAGTGCGAGACACCGGGGTTGATCCCGGCGACGCACCCTCCGACGCTCAAGTTAGTAATCAGGAATGATTATGAAAGAGCGTAAATTGGCAAAAAATTGATTACCTCTTAATGGTGGTGGATGGTGGATATTTATAGTCGCCTTAGGGATCAGATTAGGAATGTAATCCCTGTGATCAGGTAAGGAATGTAATCCCTAATCCCCAGTGAAAGGATATATGTGAATCAGGGCCGTTGATTAGTATTAATCAGAAACCCTAATTCTACCCTGCTGGACTGGGTTCGCTGCGGGTTGAAACCCGCACCCAGTTGAGATGGATCCATTTATGGGTCATTGGGCTTTGAATAAAGACCCAGTTCCCATTTCAGACCCGTCAGTAGGTGAAATTACCGTTTTACTCCTGAGCTTTAAGATTCGTGTCCGATGTGAACGGTCCCGATTTAATCCTATTTTTAGCCATATCAATAATCTTCCAGCATAATGGATAGGGGAATAAACATTCTCTCGAATTTGAAGTTTATAGCAATAATATTCTCTGCAAGATGCTCTATTTTTACTTCCTTTAAGAATATTGCTTTCTTCTGTGTCAAAAATTTCATTCTCATATGTTAATTCAACCCTATCATTATGTTCTATGACATCATTTGTATATTGGCCTTTTCTCTTAATATGTTGGTGCCATCCAATTTCTCCGTAAGGAAAAAGCAATGGATACTGTAAAGGATCATAACATCCAAAGTAATGTTTCACTGTACGATGCAGTCCGGACCGTAAATTAATGCGAATATCTTGGCCATCAACTGGTGATGAATCATTTCCTTCAACCCATATTGCCGCCACTTGATCTGATGTTGGAGTATTATATACTCTTTGATCAACTTGAGCATTACACTTGATAACAATATCATGGCTATCTGCATATTGATTATCCTTCATTGAACGAAAAAATTTGCCATAAGGATTGACTGATAATATTTTCAATAACTTTTTAACCAATATTTTGTCAACATTTGCTGAAGGTATTGCACTAACTCTGTTTTCGACCTCATTATTGGTGTCATAAATATACAACTAAAGGTATCATGGTGCATTATCACCTTTGGCTATAGAAGGTAAGGTGTGATAAACTTGTCCTTGAACTTTGAATGTATAGATTCCTTGCTTTGAGTTAGCTAGATTGTGGTCCAACTTAACACCAACTGATGTAAAAGAGAATATGCTATTGTATGCACGTATTTTATTTCTGAATTCTTTAGATTCCTCATCCAAAGAAGTATATAAAACTTTTAATGCTTCAGGTACAATAGTAGGAGCCAACTTAATTTGTCCGTTATAGCAACAAAATGCTGGAGTCTCATATTGAAATACTTTTGCAAAACAATAAGTGCAGAAACGAGGCTTCTCCAATATATGCAATTCAGAGCATGAAGGATCATAATCATCATTTTCATTGATGATATTGTTTGTTGTGCAATCTGTTTTTATAAATTATTGAGTTAGTTTTTGGATTTAAATATGTTAGTCTAATACAAACTCAAAAGTAGTTGCTACTGACCTTCACTTATAGAATTTGATGTATTGAGTTGAGCCGTCAATAAAGAACTTTTCTTCCTTTGCCTTTTATTGTCAGGTTTTTCATTCGAAGATTGATTTTTTTTGTTTTCTTTGCTCAAGAGTCATGTTAGCATATCTTCTCCTATTATAGTCTCTCTTCTTTTGAATGTCCATCTTCAAAATTTCAGCAAGATAAATTAATATAACATTGTTATAAACCAAACAAATTAATATAACATATTCACATACAAACAATATAAAGTTATGACATATATTGTTTTTACTATATAACATTATGATAATATTCTTTTAAAAAAATCTTTTTTGGACTTTCTGGCCCTCGGATTGATGTAGAAAAACTCAAAACTGTTAGAAATATGCAAATGTGATTTATAACCGGGGTCTCTATCCCAATTCCTTATCTCAGTTGTCCAGATCCCAATTCCTTATCACTACATATTTGAAGGCAATACATGAATCATAATCCAGCAATGTTTTATACAAAGTTCACTATTTTAGATCAAATTTCCCTAATTGTGATCAGAATATAATTAATGATCTAGTTGTATATTTTGTGAAAGATACATTACAATAGCAAGATATAATATAAATAAGAGCTGAATAATAACAAATTTATCTATAAAATTAAACCCAGAACAAAACAAATAGATCAATAAGAGCTGAATAATAACAAATTAATCTATCAAATTAAACACAGAACAAAACAAACTCACCATGGCGAAGTGGGAAGGAGGCTGAGAGTCGCTGTACTGCGATGATGGGAGGGCGATTTCAAAGGGACGGAAGGATGGCAAGAACGACGACGGTGGCGGCGGAGGGACGAGATAGGGGTTATAGTTAGGGGAAAAGGAAGGTTGGGGGTTTCGAGGAGAGGCATCAGGATCGGGAGAGAAATTGGGGTTAGGGTTTGGGTTTTGAGAGAGATTGGAATTACTGCGGTGATGGCAGGGCGATTCCGAAGGGACGGAAGGATGGCGGCGGCGGGGTGACGGGGGAGGAGGAGGATGGACGAGATAGGGGTTAGAGTTGGTGGAATTGGAGGAATTGGGATGAGAGGGATTGAAGTTGTTAGGGTTTGGGTTTTGAGAAAGATAGAAAAAGGCGTACATGATCTCGGGAGAGGGAGGAAGACAACGGCGGCAGTGGCGGCGGCGGGGGAGGAGGAGAATGCACGAGATAGGGGTTAGAGTTGGTGGAATTTGAGGGATTGGGTTGAGAGGGATTGGATATATCTTATGAGAGGGAGGAAGAAAACTCGCGAGAGGGACTAAAGATATATATTTAGTTTTTAGATATAAAAACTTAATAAACAAACGCAAATTAATAATAGCCTTTGATCCGTTTGATCAACAAAATGAACGAAGGGTTAGGATTGGGTCTGGACAGATTTTTTCTTCTTCTTCCTATTCTTGCTTTTATAATAGAAAATAGAAATAGATATATAATCTATCTACTATTTTAATCGAAGAGTGTCACTAAACAAACTTAATTTGTAACCAAACAAACACGTGTATTGTAACCAAATAAACATGTGCAATGCATATGCCTAACTAATATAAAGAGGTCTTAGGTTCGATACTAGACAATATATTTTTTTTATTTAAAAAATATATTTATAAAGACGTGCATTGCACATGTAAATTACTAGTAGTAAAAACTGGAAAAATTATCCCATAGTGTTTCATTAATATTAATATATAACAAAATAAATTATATCAAAAAGTTCTCAAAATTGGGAATTTCAAAATATAAAAGTACAGTAACATTAAACTACGACCTAACTTTGTCTATCTCTAAGATGAAATTGTTGTTTGCCAAATTTGCACTAAAACTTTTATTAGGATCTGAAAAGAAAACAAAGTAATACAATCATCACTTTTAGGCTAAATTTGAAAAAATTCTCTTGAACTATTCCCTTTATGTAGAAAATCTCACTGAACTTTTTTTGCGCTGAAAATCACACTTAAGTATGGTTGCAAAAAATCATCATAAAGTATATTTTCAAAAAATCATATCTAACTTTTCTGCTTGTATTAGATAACCTCATTCGTCTTTGTAAGTTGGTTCAGAAAACATCATGCATCTTTCTCATTATTGTCAAAAAATCTCACTCAACTTTAGCAGAAAACTCATGCCGACGAAGTGGATTTTTTGCAACTATACTTGAGTGTGATTTTCTTGCGCAAAAAATAGTTCGTGAGATTTTTTGCATAAAGGAATTTTTTTCAAATTTAGCTTTTACAGATTGTTTAAAAGGATTAGCTCCTTTCAAAATCTCTTTTATCACCTTAATAACAATAAACCTTCTTGGTGTTCTTTGTACAATACTCTTTATTTGTTGGTTTTCGTTGTGTCTTATTAATGAAATATGATGGGCACTTGATCATCTTTTAAAACCCCCTCCCTCCCTTTAAAAAAATAAAAACAAACAAAAAACTAGCATCTCTTCAACAATAATCCACTTATAGATGCTCTTTAATTAGAACTAGTATAACCCTGTGCAATATATTGTACATACTCTTAAAAAAGTGAGAAAATAATAAAACTATTTTTGAAAAAAAAATATCTATTAATATCTATACAATATTGGACGCTTTTTAAAATTTGATTAAGGGATATGTTTGCACTTCAAAATTTGGATGGAGAAAGAGTAGGAAGTTGACTCCTACATTTTCTCTTCTTTTTTAATTTGAAAATGAAAAAAAATGAAAAAAATTATTGGACCAAAAGTGGTTTAAGATAATATATTGTATAGATAACTTTATTTAATACTTGTATAAGCCTAAGGATCTTTCCTATGTTAGAGATTATGAGAGATTATAACAATAGAAATTAGGATTAATATCCTAGACTTAGGTGCTTGAGATATTTACCCTAGGTATCAAAATTGGAATATCTAGACTACTATCACAAAATTGGAATACCTAGAGATATTTATAAGATAAATACTGGTTTGGGTACTGGGTTCTCAACCCACTCAACCTGCGTTCCGATATCCACACAATTAGTACGTGTAACACACGTGTTACCCATAGAATAATATTACCCATAATATTATTCATATAGTGAGAATATACCTATATATCCAGCAATCTCCTCCCATATTCTCAATATATAAACGTACTGGATTATCTCATCAGTTCAACATGAAGCTGACTGGCTGATAGCAGTCTTTAAATAGAAGAAATGCGTCACTCAATGTACAGTTCATAAGGACTAAATCAATTATAAATCCGAATAGTTCAAAAGACTAAACCAAAATAATTAAATAGTTCCCAAACCATATCACAACAGAATAGTTCACAATGACTAAACCAACTGGAATAATCTGTCATAGTTTCAAAATCAAACAAAACAAATAAACTTCAAGAACAAAATAAGAGTTTTGAGCTCAATGAACACAAGAATCTTAAACCCAACAGAAGTTTTACCACGCAAGTGACTAATTTATTCTCGAGAGAAATAAACTGAAACTCTATCCTTGCACACCGCTTTATGCTTACTCCTCCATTTTGAGCAGATCGTTATTTTGAAATCTATGTTGACAGATTCAACTCCTCCATCTTTGCTAGCTTACTGAAAACAAGAATATCAACCGAAACACACTTTCAATCTATATCCTCACTTTTGAAACACATCTTTGCTAGTTTGACTAAGAGTTATCCCTTGCCAACCGAAACTCACCCTTATACCTATGGTGTCCACAATACCTAGGTTTTTCATGTTGAATTCTTTGGATAGCACAATTTTAACTTCATTTGTAATAGAGAGGTCACTTCCAAGAACAGGCATGTCAACAGAACAAGTAAATAATAGCTACTATATTTGACACACCCCAAAGTTGAAGGCACTGATCTAAATTACTTGATTCATATACTAGGCTCTTTCAGAAATTTGTCAAATTATTTATTCGTCGGCTATACATGTTTCAAGAGCACACAATGATTTTACTAAATTGTAAATCTTATTCACTAAACATATTAGTTCAAATTTTTCCAGAACAAAACTGTTCAGTACAAAACATCAAGTACAAAGTTTTTAGTACAAAACTGTTTAAATATCTTTTATGAATAACAAAATTTTCAATAGATGTAAGGGTAAGAAGAATACTTATTGTAGCAATATGACAAACATGTGAGCAGACATCAAATAAATCTACCCCATTTTTCTCAGTCAATCTGTTAACTACTAAAATGCATTAAAATTGGTACTGAACAATCAAATTAAGTTTCTCCAACAAAACCCCACTTATTTACTATAGCTTTAGCCCCTTTCGACAGATCAACTAAATTAAAGTATTATTGTATGACACAATATCATCTCATTGTCTACTAAAGACTCTTCTTAGCTCATTTGTCATTCAGGTTTTTAAGTGTTAGTAAGGCTGGTTCTTGATTCCAACTGTGAATCATTGACCGTATTTGTAGGACTAGATTATTTCATACATTTATCTTTGATGAACACATCCTCAAAGAACTCTGCAAGTCTAGATTCTTCTAACACAAATTAGATAGATCCAACATTTGACCACAGAACTACATTCTGTACTTTCTAAATGCACACAAATATTTCTTGTAGGTCCTATTAGGCCTTCTAGGGTCATGTACTCTAACAAATGTATCACAACATAAATTTTCACTTTAACAAAATTATTTGTGTTTTTATGCCATAATCTACAAGGTGTATTCAATTTAGAGTGTAGTAACACATTAGAGATATGATTAACATTACAATGCCACTCATAATTACAAAAGACAAACAACGATCAATATTACAGAATTCAACATTTTACTAAGTGTTTGATTCTATCTTTTATCAATATCGTTTGACTGTTTTAAGTATAGTGTAGTGGAGATTATGCCATATGCAAACTTCTCTAAAATCATTGAAATATATTCACTACCTCTATCAAATCTGAACCCTTGAATTTTTAGCATTTAACTATATATATATATATATATATATATATATATTAATTCTTTAAGAATAACAAGTGCTTCATTCTTCATATATATGACAAACTTATACTAATCATCTACAAAAGTGATTAGATACTTCTGACCAAGAATTATCTCGTCGAGTCACAAAGCTACTGAGATCACAAATATTAGAATGTATTGACTCAAGAAGTTGTGTGCTCCTAGAGACCATACTAAATAATTTTCTAGTGATCATAATCTGAGCACAACTTTCATATTTGTCATATTTAATGGAGTTTCATTTAGCAGAGTTATGAGTTTTAACAAGAACAAACAATTTAATATATAGTTCTCAAATCCTAGCCAATTATGCTATGTTTAGGAACTAGATACAATTAGAACTATTATTATTAATTGTCTCATTTGTTAAAATCAACTTATACATGCGATTGACAATATATGCACATTATAAGAGTTAATACAAAATTACTCTACCACATTTCACAAAACTATTTGCTTTCTCTAGTGATTCTAACAATGTCCACTTGTTCAAACATTGAGCGAAGAGTTCTTTCCTTTATTCGTTTTTCATCATCTTCATAATGCTAAATGAGATAATGACTTACATATTATAATTCAACTTTGTACACACAGTATAATGAACGAGAAAGAACAAAACGTAACTAATAGAGTCATATCCTACATTAAGAGATGTTCTCTCCTAAGTTACAGATATTTGTTATACATCTTATACATCAAAAATTTTATTTTATTTTATTAGAGAAGCAAATATATAATCTCACACAAACTGCAAACAATGGGTTTGTCAAAATATCTATACACATAATATGATAAAACACTTAACAACCCTAAAGATGCTAGTTTTCAAAGCGAGAATAACTATGATCTAAAACTCCCACTCATGTGACCACACACACAAAATGTTAACACATTTATCACATGAAAATACTAAGAAATATTAGAGTAGATCATACCGACACTTCATGTTCGAAGTATTTTCAAATTCGATGGAGAAGCCTCCGTAGTGCAGACTTATCATACCGTAATGCAAATCCATCGTCTCTAATACACACAATTTGTAAGTAACTTTGAAGTTCCTACATTCATCAAATTATTAAAGATTAGCCAATTAAATGAATTATTAGCTCTATTTAATTCTAACAACAATTTTATTTGAGATACAGTTTCATAGTTATAACTATAATTTATTTATCAAAAATAAATATTTGATCTTTAGCACACAGCCAAAATGGTTATTCAAATTTGTGATTAATTAAACAATACATAATACAGTTTTGAACTTTAGCACTTTGCAACAAAATTCAAACAAGTAATTAAATAACAATTTAAATTTGGTGAAGAACTTATCTTTAATTTAGATATGATCCAGTCCAAATCTATTTGGATCTAGTCTTAAGAGCATTCTGATTGCTGTCACCAACTGCATCCACATCTCATATTGTGCTTTCTCTTTCAATTGTTAAACTTGGAACTATCAAACGTATCTAGTTTCGGATTCTTGTATGTCCAATTAAAATTTTCATTTCTTAAAATAAACTGTAAATTCTAAAATCTAGAGGGTTCATTTTGAATAATTACTACTTACGTAATTTCAGTAAAGAGAAGGTTTTTTCCTGTAAAAACTGTCTAATAAACAATAAACAGAAAATTAAAGCAAATAAAAACAGCACAGATCTTAAAGTTTAGAGTGGACCGTATCTTGATAAGAATCAAGGAAAATTGGAAGGTTAGATCTGATTCAAAGTACACAACAGCAGATCCACTACTCGGCCCCAAACACGTAACACAGATCTCAGCCAATGAGATTCTTGTTTGGGTCAAATCTCAGTCAAACCTAAGAGAATCTTGGATCCCTTCTTCAAAACCAAACATGGAACACCAAATCCAACCACTCAAAAAAAACTCAGATCAAATCTGATTGGATCTCCAAAATCAATCTGTTGGATCCGCCTCCTTCTCCCCTATCGATTTCTTCTCAGGACGATCACATCACAGAGGTGGAGATCGGTGGCCTGTAGCAGCACCAGCAGTGGCGCCTGTAACAGAGACGGCAGCGGCTGGCCTGGACCGCGGTAGCATGTGTCAATGCCACCAGTAGCGGTGGCGGCCTATGTCGATGCCAACAGTGGCGGCGGCTGCATGCGTCGACGTTCAGAGGTCGTGGCGATCGTGTTGGTGGTGCTCCCGACTATGGTGCTTACAACGGTAGTGCTCGCAACTGCGGAGGACGCGACTGAGATGCTCGCGACTGCAGAGCCGCGACTGAGGCGCTTGCGACTACGGCGGCCGTGACGGCGGCAGCAGTGGCTGGTGTCGGCATTGGGGTCCACCGATCAACCAACTCCAATTAGCTCTTTTAATCTCGAAAATTAATTGCAGAATATCTCAAGATTGTTAGAGATTATAAGAGATTATAACAATAGAAATTAGGGTTAATATCCTAGACTAAGGTGCTTGAGATATTTACCCTAGGTATCAAAATTGGAATACCTAAACTACTATCACAAGCCAGTACTTATATGATAAATACTATTTTAGGTACTTGGTTCTCAACCCACTCAACCCGCATTCCGATATCCATACAATTAGTACGTGTAACACACGTGTTACACATAGAATAATATTACACATAATATTATTCATATAGTGAGAATATACATATATATCCAACATCCTATACATGGAATTTTCAAGAAAAGAATCAATTTGGCCAACTCCAATCGAAATTTAAGTTTAAACTCAGTCTTCAAAACGAAAACTATTAAGACCGTTTGAACTCAAATAGACACTGTTGACAATATCCAACCACAAGGAACTCCACACAATGCAACGACTGTTAGGTATAGGCAATATGGTCACAGTATCGAGGATTTCCTACATTGGATGAGCAAGATACTCACATTTAACAAAAGATGAGACAGAGTCACAGAAACAATGGCAAAAAGTGTGAAGAAGGGGAAATTCTTCTTCTCAAGTTGTATAGGATGTGATACAGGTAAAAGTCGTGGCTAATCTCCACCATTCGATTCTAGCGCGGATCACAACGCAGACGGAGGGAAGATAGGGCCTTTGAAAGGCCCACCAACCCAACTTGGCCCACCAACGAAGGTTTAATCAGCTTCCTATGGTCAGTATTCAAATCCCCAAAAATCGGGGGATTAACTACTCCTTAATCAGCATAATCTAATTAGAAAGCCAGAGATCTTTCCATAACTGATCCCCACTGATCTATAAATACATGATCACCTCCACTATTACCAGGTAATCACAATTTTACTACTTAATCCCATTTTAATCCGCTGGTTGCTGACTTGATCGTCAGAGGGCATGTCGTCGGAAATTCTCCGGGTGTTTCAGGTTTTTTTGTAGGTATTCGGTGGCCAATGTTGACCAGATCCATAACATACAACCACATATCAACTTCTCATCAGGATCATATATGCGGTTGAGATATGCGCTTCACTTTCATCCAAAGAACTCATCATTTGTTGCTCCTATATCATAAAACAGTAGCATCAGATTGACATCGTTTGTGGGAACATCAGATCCAGCCTTTGACTCCGATCCTATGCTATAGTTATGTTCTCCCATGGACCCCAAGGCCAAGAAGACTACAACTGCGAGACGTCATGTCGACCCCCCTCCACCTCCTCCTCCTCGTCCACCTAGCAATCGTCCAGTCACCCAAGCATCACAATAGACATGGGACGGGCATCAGTAGAGGCCAGATCCAAGTGCCCACTCACTCGGTCGCACGAAAGGCCGACCGTTCAACAGTTTCGAACCTCCAAAATGTCCTCAGTAATCGACAGAACGAGGAGGGCTTTTGTCATCGCCTCAATCGCTTAAGAAATGAAGGACCCTCGAACCATCCTCCGAGCTGACGCTGCCACTCCTCTTAGGTTAGGAAAAGGAGCACAGTCACTCCCCGAGGGACCGCCGACCCCTAAATGGTGACAGAGAAGGAGGCCATGTGATAAAGGCTGAGTTCTAGGAGTTTCAGAATGAGGTCCTCCAGGCCCTTCGAGGTGGGGCTCAAAACGACCATTACACTGACAACCCCGTACTGGGGGGACGGAGCACGAAGAGTACTATGGGTCGACCTGATCCGAGGGACGTGACGGTGCGGTCCTTAAGCGACTGCGGGAGATGGAAGACCAGCTCAACCGAATAAGGGACGACGAGAGGCATTCAGCTAAGGATACCATCCAATCCGACCTCCCTTCTCCTCCCACATCCTCGAAGCCCTGGTCCTGAGGAGCTTTAAGCCTTTAGCCATCGTGACCTACAACGGCGAGTCAAATCCGGCTGATGGGGTTCAAAATTCTCATGATGGTTCACAGTGCATCAGATGCCCTCCTCTGCCGCGCATTTCCTGCTACGCTGCAGGCCCCCGCTCTGGAATGGTACTCCCGAATTGCCCCTAACTCTATATTCTTATTCGACCAACTTGAGAAGAGCTTCCTCGCTTACTTCGTGACAAGCTGTAAGGCTGAGAAGATGAGCACTTCCTTGCTTGACCTCAAACAAAACGATAGGGAGTCCCTTAGGGACTACGTCCATAGATTCACATCCAAGACCCGATCTATCTCCTCCCTCGATGCTGGGGTGGCTGCCGCTGATTTTCATCACAAGGTCCGACATGATCTGTTGAAAATATCCCTGGCTAAAAGCTGCCCATTTGTTCTCCCGATCTCATTTTCTGGAGCGAGAAGTATATCCGAGATGAAAAGACCTTACACCTAGGAGGCTAGAAAAATCCCCAGACAAGGGGAAGAGGAAGATGGACAGTTTTGAGGCCCCGAAGAAGGCCTAGAAGGATGCCTCCGGGCAGAGGCACCCCCTCCGGTCCCTCGCTTTGAGAAGTTCACTCCGCTTAATGCAAGTGTCTCCTCCATCCTTATGGAGGTGGAGGAAGAGGGGTTGATCCGACACCCCCTCGGTCCAGTAACAATAACAAGAAAAAGGACATGAGGTTCCATTATCGATTTCATCGAGATCATGGCCACGAAACCGACAACTATCAGTATCTTAAAGATGAAATTCACCTGGGATGGTCCAAGAGCCTCTCCTCCCCCTTGACGCTCGAACAAGCATCCGAAAGTAGAGTCTGAACCCCAAGAATCTAAAAGGATGACCATCCTTTATTGTGTTCAGAGTGGACCCATGAGAGGAGACACAAAATTCTCCCGCAAGGCTTTCATCCGAAAAGTCAATTCGGTCCACAACTGTCCTCCCCTTGAGGTCATGGGCTGTCGGTCTCATACTCAGATGAGGACCTAGAAGGCTTCCGAGTTCCTTATTGTGATGCCTTGGTCATTAGCCTCGGCCTGTCAAACCACGAGGTCTGCCGCATTCTTGTGGACAACAGAAGTTCAGATAATATCTTGTTTCTTGTTACCTTCGAGGGGTTGAAACTTTCTCAGAAAAGGTTAAATCCCACAGGCTACACCCTTCACGGCTTCTCAGGCGCCCCGGTTCAAATAAGGGGAATCATCACCTTGGGTATCTGTTGCCGCTGAATCTGGTGTGGGGGCAATAGATAGAATTTGTAAGTTCGTAGAAACTCAGAAGGGCTGAATCTGACTTCTTCCTTATTAACAAATTGACTCCTTGGTGCTCCCGCGTACCTGCACAAACGTTCAAAACACCGGGATGGATCCCGGCGACGAACCCTCCGATGCTCTTGTCAATACCGGAAAAAGTAAAGGGAAAGAGCTTAAGTGGACAAAGAGTGATCACCTGTGACAGTAGGAGGTAAGGGGTATCTATAGTCACCGTGGGTATCTGTTTCATGATTAGAGCGAATCCCTACATCCCGGTGTGGCTGGATAGGGGTGGTTATAACCACCTCCTCAGGATAAGGATGAGCTAAGATTTTCTCCTATCCTGTTGAACTGGTCCCTAACGGGTTGAGACCCATTCTCAGCTGAACAGATCCGTTCATGGGTTAGCGGGTCCAAGAGGAGAGACCCGGTTCCCAATTCAGACCCGTTTGTAGGTAAAATTACCATCTTGCCCCTGTGACTTTAAGATTCATGCCCACTTTGAACGGTTTTGATTTAACCCCATTTTTAGCCATATCACGAGCCCTCCTCCCAAATATTGTGTGTTACAGCCTTTGGGGAGTAGTTTTGTTGTTTTAATGGCGTATAGGGTTTTATCGGAGTTCTCAAAGGGTTTTCAAATCTTATTTGAGGTGTGACGGTGCTTTTCTGAGCTAGCAGTGTACCCAAGTTTGCTCTTAGGCCCTTCCAAATTTTTGGTGATTTTACCCGGTTTTTTAGCTATTTTTCGGATCATTTATTCGATTTTGCAAAATGATGATTTATTTTTTGGGAGCGCCAATTAATTATTCTAACCAATAATTATTTACCCAGGGGCTCAAAAATATTTCCCCAAATTTATAATTATTTTTTAGAATTTTTAATTGATTTTCCTGAATTTTAATCATTTTTTTTGGCAATTTTTAAATAAATAATTCGAATTAATAATTAAAAAATAATTTTAATCACCTATTTATGACGTGGAGCGATCTAGATCGTCTATCACCCTTAGGCATGAAGATCTGAACGATCGAAAGGTGAACAAGGCCCTGGCTAACGTGGCCGAATCTGGGTCTTTGATCACGCAACGGCGAGCGATTCTGGATGATCAGATGGTGGTTAAGAAGGCGAACTTTGCCTGTTTGAAGGTCGATGGCAACCGACCTCGGGACATTCGCCGAAGTCCACATGGCATGTGGGCCCCGGGCTATTCTCGCGTTCTGACATCAGTGGTAAATAACTTTGGAAAGCTTGCCGAAGTCTAAGAGGGCGCCACGTGGCATGTGGGCCCCTAGGACCATTAACCGGTCAATGCATTTTCTTGCATTTTGGCATCGGTGGCACTCGACTTAGGAGAGCTTACCGAGGTCCAGGGAGTGCCACGTGGCATGTGGGCCGCTGGGACCGTTGACCAGTCAACGCATCTTCTTACATTTCGACGTTGGTGGCAATCAACTTCGGAGCCTCTGTCGATGAATGAGAGAGCACCACGTGGCTTGTGTGACCCTGGGACCGTTGACCAGTCAACGCATTTTCTTGTATTTCCACGTCGGTGGCAATCGACTTCGGAGCATCCGTCGACGAACGAGAGAGTGCCACGTGGCATGTGGGTCCCTAGGACCGTTGACTAGTCAACACATTTTCTTGCGTTTCGACATCGGTGGTAATCGACTTCGGAACCTCTGTCGACGAATGAGAGAGCGCCATGTGGCATGTGGGCCCTGGGACCGTTGACCAGTCAACGCGTTTTCTTGCGTTTCGATGTCAGTGGCAATCGACTTCGGAGCTGCTGTCGATAAACGAGAGAGCTCCACGTGGCATGTGGGCCCCTGGGACCATTGACCAGTCAACGCATTTTCTTGCGTTTCGACGTCGGTGGCAATCGACTTCGGAGCTGCTGTCGACGAACGAGAGAGCACCACGTGCCATGTGGGCCCCCAAGAGTGTTGACCAGTCAATGCATTTTCTTGCATTTTGACGTCGGTGGTAATCGACTTCGGAGCCTCTATCGACGAACGAGAGAGCGCCACATGGCATGTGGGCCCCTAGGACCGTTGACTAGTCAACGCATTTTCTTTGGCGTTTTCCACCAAATGGGCCAGGCCTTTGCATTGTTGGGGGCCTCTTAACCTTGGTAGATGTGCCATCAACCCCAGTCTCTATAAATCTCCACCCCCTCTTTCATTTGCTTACTATTCTTATTTTTTACTCAGGCGAGATTTTTACTCTGCGAGAGCTTCCAACGAGTTTTAACCGTCTTCCAGCGTATTTTCCGACAGTAGCTGTCAAATCAAGGTAACTTCATACTTAGTTTATTTTCGCTCTAGAGGATGTCTATCGACCCTTCGAGGAAGCTCCCCTCTTCTTTCCCCCGAGGCTTCCTCTAGTTAGGTCCCCCCAATCAACAAGGGCAAAGTCGTGGTAGGGCAGGCTTCGGTAATCGTTGAGACGAGGATCCAAGAGGATCGGAGGATGGGAGAGTTTAGGAGAATGCCTAGGGTTCTGACCGGACTACCGAGGGTTCAAGAACTTCCGGGGGACCAGGCGGAGCAGATAATGTACGGGATGGCTCGAAGCTTCGAGGAAAACGAGGCCAGAGAGACGCTGGAAGCAGACAAGACGATCTCCATCCTTATCGAGGAGGACTTGGCAAGGGTTCGGGTATGCTTCCAAATCCCAAGGGAGTTCGACCTAATGCTCCCCAGGCCGGGGGTGAGGGCCAACTTGCCAATGCCCGTTGACATGTGCTTCTGGCTAGTCGATGCGTTCTTGGCAGGAGTTCGGCTCCCTCTCCACCCCTTCGTTGCCGAAGTGTTGAGGTGGTTCCGCATTAGCCCCGTTCAGTACATGCCGAACGTATGGAGGCTATTAAATGTATTCGTCCTCCACTGTTAGGCGGCGAGTCTCGAGCCGAGGTTGAGTGTGCTCCGAACGGTGTACCAGATGCACCAGCAGCATAAGGACGTATACCAGTGGTATCTGGCTCCGAGGTTCGGGACAAAGCTGGTCAGTTGTCCGGACTCGATAAAAAATTGGAGGGATAAGTACTTCCTTATCCAAAGTCGAGGGCCATAGGGAATCCCTAGAGCTTGGGTAGAGTCGGTCCCTAAGAAGGTCAAGCAGAGCCCAACTCTTAGCACCGAGGAGGAAGATATGGTCCGGACGCTGCTCGATCGCCCAAAGTTTGATTGGAAGTATTTGACTGAGGAAGCGCTCTTCCAGGGGGGGTCTTAGCTCGATAAATCCTAGTACGATTTTACTTTGTGTATGTTTTGTTGACGTTGGTGATAGCCTTTTCTTTCGTGTTGCTAGAAAAGTAGGCTATTTTTTCTAACTCCTTTTTTTCTTTTGCAGAATTGATGGACTTCGATGACTTGCTGACGCAGCGTGGGGTCTTGTGCAGTAAGGCCTCGAAGAATAGGAAGAGGGTTGCCTCGAAGGCCCCCTCGGCGGCGATACAGGCCCACCGCACCGCCGCGGAGCAGCTGGGGAGACGACCCCCCTCGGCCTCGAAACCTTCGTCCACAGCGGCTGCTTCGACATCGAATGGCACCGGGGTCTTCCCGATATCGGCTGCCTTAGGGCTAGAAGCTCCACCCCTGACTGCCGAAGCCGAGGTGTTCCTAACCGAGGAGCACAAGAAGATCTTTTTCCCAGACTGGCAGCTCTGTAAGCTCGACGGGTTCCTCGGCAACTCGTCAGCGTGTATGCAGGCAGTTTGGCACCTTACCACGACGAAGGATGAGGCGGCTATGGAAGCAGGTAGCGTGGGGGACGACGCTGTCAAGGTCGCATGCTCGGCGATGTTGGTTAGCTTCGAAGTCCAAGTTCTCTTTTGCTGAGCACTTAGGTTTTTTATTATTTTTTTATTTTTTACAACCCAAGTCCTACTCTTCGCAGATCACTTGCCACTTTGGACATCTGATGAAGAAGGTGGCTGAGCAAGAAAAGGAGCTGAGGCTCGAGGCAGATAAAGCTCGAGGGGAGAAGCTTCAGATCGCCAAGGAGCTCGAGTAGGCAAGGTTCGAGGTCGAGTCGAAGAACTCGAGGTTGGGGCACCTCGAAGCCGTGGTCGCTAAGCTGGAGGCAGACAACGCTTGGCTTCTTAAGGCTGCCGAGGGGGCGGCTAAAGACAAGGAGGATGCAGTGGCCGTGGCGAGGCTAGAGGCGGCAAAGGAGGCCGAGGAGCAGGCCATGGAGAAGGCGAAGGGGTTCCTCATCATGAACATGGCAAAGGCATATGCTTGAGCCATAGATGAGGTGAGGGGGAAGTTCCCTAAAGTGGACTGCATCGGGTGCGCCTCTTTCCGGACCCTGTCCCCGGATTCGACGACATCTCAGAAGGTGACGAGGAAGAGGCCAAGGGGATCGAGGAAGGAGATGTTGAGGCCGAGGGGGATGCTCCGTCGGAGGCTACGCCCCTGGCCATCGTGGTCCCTGAGGAGGCGCCTTCAGCAGAGGACCGCTCGAAAGAGGTCGACCCCTGATTCGTCTTGTATCTTGCTCTTTTTTTTGTTTTGCTTTTTGATTATGTAGTGCCAAACCACGGACAGGCCACCGCTTGTAATCTTGGATTTTAATGAAACTTTTTTGGAACAAGTGTTGGAGTTCGGAATTGAATGAAATTTTTTTTTAAAGAAGTGTTGGAGTTTGGAACTGCTTTGAAACACTTTTTTGAACAAGTGTTGGAGTTCGAAACTGCTTGAAAAACTTCTTGAACAAGTGTTGGATTTTGGCATTGCTTAGGTCTGCCCCACTCATGAGTCGTCTTGCGGTCGACTCGCTTAGATTTAGCTTTGCCACATAGTGTCCTTAGTCTTGGATAATTTATTTCCTGTTGTGGACTTTTTTCAGATTGTCGAAGCGCTACCACTCACTGACGTGTCTCGGGTGGCTGAAGTGGCACGTCTCAAGGCCGGTCTAGGGGCTACGAGATTAGGGCTTGCCCGGACCCAAGAGCGGCTTAGTGAAGCGGAGTGGGAACTTTGCAAAGCGAAGTGCGAGCTGAATCACCTAAGATCGACCTTACTCCGTCAAAACATAGAAAGGAGGCAGTTAGAAGAGAGGATTAATGAGACGACCCCGAAAGGCGATGAGGTGGGCTCGTCGGCGGCGGCCAGCCTCGGCTTGAGACTCAAGCACCTTCATCATTCCCTGACTAAGGTGACAGCAGAGAGAGACGATCTGAAGAAGGTAACCCTCAACAAGAGCATGGAGGTTGCTCATCTTCGGCAGACAATTACCGACGCCTCTCGCGGTGGAGGATCGATGCAACTGCCATGCCTAAAGATAACTGTGAAGGACGACTCGCTTAAAGAGCGAATTGTCGAGCTTGAGGCGGAGATCGCTCATCTTCGACCGCGACCTGAGGGAAGCACTATCAGAACCACTTCTTGCACTCGGGAGGAGTATAATAGGGGATAAAGTTTTGCGAGCTCGTGCTTCGCTCGCCCCCTATGCATCGAGGCCCGGGAGATGCACAAAGTGGGGTGTCAACTTCATCGAGCGGAGCATCTATTGGGGCCACCATTAGATCGGGCACGAACGATGCTTCTCGGCTCGCCGGCCTAGGGACGTCTGCTGAGGTAGGGCGCGGCAGTAAAACATTTGTCACCCTCGAGTGTCTCTTAACCGAAGTATCCCCGCCCCTAGGAGGCGCTGAAGTAGCTTTCTATAATCTTATAATTTTGGTTTCACAAGTTTTGTATCTCGATGTAAAGTTGAGTCGGTTGTCAGTAATTAGACTTGTCTCTCAGAGTTTAATGAAATAATACTTGTTTTGTGAACTTGTGTGCTTTGCTAGCGTTTGCAATTGTCAACAGTTGTGGGAGTAATCACCAACGGGGAACCACTTCGTACTCACTTACAAGCAAGTAGCTGAAGTGGAATCGAGCCAAGTGTTGGACTCCGAACTTGTCGTTTATAAGATATCAACAGCTATAGGAGCAATTCTGAATGGTGATCCGCTTCGTATTCGCTTAGAAGCAAGTAGTTGAAGCAGAGTCGAACCAAGTGTTGGACTCCAAGCGTGTCATTTTGAAAGTATCAACAATTGTAGGAGCAATTCCGAATGGTGATCCGCTTCGTACTCGCTTAGAAGTAAGTAGTTGAAGCAGAGTCGAACCAAGTGTTGGACTCCGAGCGTGTCATTTTGAAGGTATCAACAGCTGTAGGAGCAATTTTGAATGGTGATCCGCTTCGTACTCGTTTAGAAGCAAGTAGTTAAAGCGGAGTCGAACCAAGTGTTGGACTCCATGCGTATCGTTTTGAAGGTATCAACAGCTGTAGGAGAAATTCCGAATGGTGATCTGCTTCGTACTCGCTTAGAAGCAAGTAGTTAAAGCGGAGTCGAACCAAGTGTTGGACTCCAAGCGTGTCATTTTAATGCAATTTTTTTTGTAAGTAGAGTTAGACTACCAAAAAATAGAGAACTTGCGAAGTAGAGTTAAACTACTCAAAAATAGAGAACTTGCAGGGAAAGATTGCTTTTATTGAAAACAATTAGGCGGCCGCTTCTAAGTTGCGAGTCGCCTTTACACTTTGATAAAAAAAAATACAAGTAAGGACTTTAGACATGTCTTATGGAGCGCTCTTGGGAAAGTTGCTTGAAGCGGTGTTTAGACACCCTCTTGGTACTTCATCAAGTGCTCCGCGTTCCATGTCCTCGATATTCTCCTGCCCCTCGGGTCTGCGAGTTGATACGCACCTGGGCGAATAACTCTAGAGACCCTATACGGTCCTTCCTAAGTGGGTACCAACTTGCCTTTTTTGGTTGGATTGGAGATCGACAACTTTCGGAGCACTAGGTCTCCCTCTTTAAGGTTGGCTGGCCATACCCTCTTGTTGTAAGACTGAGTGATCCTACGGCGGTAGGTCTCTTGTCAAATTGCGGCTCTCTCGCGGACCTCATCTATGAGGTCTAGGTAGTTGCAAGCTGGTTTGCATTCTATGCTTCACTGTAGACTATCAGCCAGGGTGAAGGCAGGCCCACTTCAAAGGGGATGAGAGCTTCGGAACCATATGTGAGGTTGAAGGGGGACTCCCCCGTCGGAGTTCTTTTGGTGGTGCGATAGTTCCAAAGCACATTGGGGAATTGTTCGACCCACAGCCCCTTAGTGGATTTGTCAAGCCTCTTCTTCAGGCAAGAGAGGATTTGTCGATTTGCTTTCTCTGCTTGGCCATTAGACTGAGGGTGAGCTATCAAGGAGAATCGCTGCTGAATGCCGAGGTCGGTGCAAAAGTTACGAAAGGTCGATCCCGCGAATTGAGTCCCATTGTCGGTTACGAGGATGCGATGTACCCCGAACCGGAAAACGATGTTCTTCCAAAAGAACTTCTGGACCTTGTGCTCGGTGATTGTCGAAAGAGGTTCAGCCTTGACCCATTTTGAAAAGTAGTCTATTGCTACTACTGAGAACTTCAGTTGGCCCAGCGCTGGAGGGAAGGGTCCAAGCAAATCCATCCCCCACATTGCAAAGGGGATTGGACTCGCCAAGGAGGAGAGTTGCGCTAGGGGCAGGCGACGGATCGGGGTGAATTTCTGGCAGGAGTCGCACTGGCGGACGTACTCCTCGGAGTCACTCAGTAGTGTGGGCCAGAAGTAGCCGTAGTTCAAGAGTTTTCTGGCAAGGGATCTCACTCCCAAGTGTGCGCCACACAGACTGTCTTGGCCCTCCTTTAGGGCATAGAGTGCTTCTCCGGGGAGAGGCACCTCAGATAGGGTCGACCGTCGATCTAGGTGTAGGAGCGTTTGTACATGACTCCGTCAAGGAGTGTGTACCACTCGTCTCGTGTCCTGATCCTCCTTGCCTCTTTCGGGTCTTCCGGAAGGACTCCGTACATGAGGTACTCAAGGAGGTGCTTCATCTAGTTCTCCCCAAGTGTTAGGGGGTAGGCTTCCATCGGCACCGGGCTATCTTCATCAATACTTGGTCTGAAGAGGACCTCTATCAATACGGTCCGCTCTAGACCTTGTAGGGATGAGGAGGCGAGCATAGAGAGAGCATCCGCTTGCACGTTTTCCTCTCGAGGAACGCACTAGAGTTGAACATCTTTGAATAAGGCTAGAAGCTCCCTAACCTTCGCCAAGTACTTGGCCATATGTTCGTCCCTTGCCTCATATTCCCCCAACACTTGGTTGACGACCAATTGCGAATCACTGAAGACTCTGAACTGCTTGGCCCCAGCTTTGCGAGCCATGCAGAGCCCCGCTATGAGGGCCTCATACTCTGCTTCGTTGTTTGATCTCGAAAAGTTTAAGCGGAGGGAGTATTGGAGGAAGAAAGCATCTGGGCCAGTCAAGATAATGCCAACCCCACTTCTGTCGGTGCAAGAAGATCCATCCACATGAACGGTCCAGACCGAGGGGTCGGCAGATGACTCGCAAGGATCGGGGATGGTGCTCTCCACAATGAATTCGGCCAGAGCTTGGGCCTTGATTGCTGTTCTTGGCTGGTAGCTGATGTCATTTGACTTAGCTTGATGGACCACTTCATCAGGCGCCCGGAGGTCTCGGGCTTGTGGAGAACTTGCTTGAGCGGCTGGTGAGTAAGGACGACTACCGAATGAGATTGAAAGTAGGGGCAGAGCTTTCGGGCCACCATAACCAAGGCAACAACCATCTTCTCCAGCTTCAGGTAACGGAGTTCGACATCCCGGAGGACATTAATCACATAATATATGGACCTCTGCATTCTATCCTCTTCTCTTACAAGGACCATGCTAAGGGTTTGCTCCGAAGCGGCGAGATATAGGTAGAGGACCTCTCCAGGCGTCGGCTTGCTCAAGAGCGGGGGGTTAGCTAAGTATGCCTTGAGCCTTCGAATTTTTTTGTTGTTCCCCCCATTCGAAGCCTTTAGCTCCCCTGAGAGCCTTGAAGAAGGGGAGGCACTTTTCCCCGGTCTTGGAGAGAACCGCCCAATTGCCGTGAGGCGCCCTGTGAGCCTCTGTACATCCTTGACGCTGGAGGGAGGAGCCATTTTGAGAATGGACTGGATCTTCTTGTGGTTGGACTCTGAACGCACACTTGTTTGGATTCAGCCTCATATTGTGCCTCCTGAGCACCTCGAAGGCTTCTTGGATGTCGAGGACATGTTCCTGCCCTCGGGTGCTCTTGACCAACATGTCATCTATGTAGACTTCCATGTTTCGGCCAATCTGGTCTCGGAAGACCCTGTTCACGAGGCGCTGATAAGTAGCTCTCGCGTTCTTCAAGCCAAACGGCATTACCCTGTAGCAGTACAGGCCCTGGTCCGTCACGAAGGAGGTCTTTGGGATGTCGGGTGATGTGAATTTTTGCAAGTGTACAAAATCGTACAAGTAATATAGATAGGTGAGTAGAGTGTCGAACCCACAGGGACTAGATATTTTACTGAGTACCGATATCGCTAGATTAATCACTATTTGGAAGATCGAATTTTATAAATAATGAAATAACTAAATTAATTTAATCTAACTAAATCTAACTAAATTGGTGAAGAGGGAGAGAGCTGTGAAACTATGAAGCTCTTGTACTTTGTTTAATGGTAAAATTAGTTCTAGGGCTCTTGGTTCACCTCGTTTATCACATACACAAATTATAATTCCTTATAAATAAAAATATTATCTTTCCCAATTGTCGACCAAAATCCTAAAGATATTAACCACTCTATCAACGTAGTCTAAAAATTATTCTCAATTAATCATTCGCCTATCCATCAAATTATTAATTGAAAAATTGGATTTCTTAACGGTCACGTCCTCCAATATACGGTGTTAATTTTTATTAATCACAAATAACCTGTTCGGTCTCTTTATGATTTGAAAAATCATACAAATGTCTATCCACCATGTTGTACGCATAAATAATAAAAATCAAAACACAACTAGGAAAAATAGAGTAATAATAAGGAATTTAAAATTTGTGTTCTACAAAACTCGGCTACACCTTAGCCTCTAGAACAATAAATTTAGTTCATGTTAAATTTGTTTGGGATTGCATCAAAAAAAACATAGAGAATAAAAGATACAAAAGAATACAAAATTTAATTCAAACCCCTTTTCTGTCTCAAAAGTCAGAGCCAAAAGTGTTGCTGTCACGCGCCGTCACATCAACGCGTCAGTCTGTCACACTGCCGTTGTCGGGCCGCGTGTCCCAAAACCAGAGGCGCCACGTCAGGAGAGAAGAAGAAAGAGCCGCCTGCTTCTTCGTCCAAGTCGCGTGGGGCCCAGAGCCGCCAGCTGTCGAATCGCACGCCTGCTATCCCGTGTGGGTCCCGCAACGTCAAAGAAGAAGATGACGTAGCCTAGTCAGATTGGTTCCCACGTGCAGCCTGCAACTGCTTTTTCTCTCTCCCTTTCTTTGGTTCGATCAGCACGACCAAAAAGAAGAGAGAGAGTCCTGAGTTCTCTCTCTCTCTCTCTTACTTTTTCTCTGTGATTGTTTTATTTGTATGTTTGTTTAATTTGCAGCCGTCACCTCTTGGTTTGTACTCTCTCCCTTTGATTTGTATTTATAGAGAACGGAAAGAGTTAGGGTTTGCACTTTTTGCAGAATAGTCCGTTCTCTTCTTTTATTTCCTTCCTTTTTAAATCCAGAATTTTATTTCTTTCTCTTTTTTCTTTTCTTTCCTTTTCTGCTAACCACGTGCTTCTGCACACACAAAATAATATCTGAAATTAGGATTGTTAAATAAAATAAAATTAATTAGTTTAAAATTAATTAAACTAACTATAAATAATATTAGCGTATCAAAATCCTTTTAAAAATTATTTGTCGCACTTTTAACTCAACAAAACAATAAAAATTTATAAATCCATTATTTTCCTTTGTTTGTTGATTTTTTTCCACAAATCTTTACTTTTTGCATCAAAAATATTATTTCTTCAAAAATAATTAATTAAATGAAATCATATAGAAATAAGATGAATTATAGACAATATCAGCGAAAACAAGCAATTTTTATTGGTAAATGAGTACAATATTTGTATATAAATTAGACACATCATCGGGAGGGAACATCCAAATCTGGTTGTACCTCGAGAAAGCATCCATGAAACTGAGGAGCTCGTGTCCGGAGGCTGCATCGATCAGGGCATCGATGCTTGGAAGGGGAAAAGGGTCCTTCGGGCACGCCTTATTGAGATCGATGAAGTCGATGCATATCCTCCAGCTCCCGTTGGCTTTCTTGACCATCACCACATTGGATAGCCACTCGGGATAGTTCACCTCCTGGATGAACCGAGCGTTGAGGAGCTTTTCGACTTCTTCTTTGATCGCTTGTTGATGCTCGGGAGTGAACTTGCGGTGCTTCTGCTGAACGGGCTTGACACTCGGGGCGACGCTGAGATAGTGCATTAGGAGCTCCTTGGAGATCCTAGGCATGTCGGCCGCGGTCCAGGCGAAGAGATTGCAGTTTTCCCTTATGCATAGGGAGATGTCTTCTTTGATGGAGGGGGAAAGTACCTTGATGACCTGGAACGTCTTGGTGGTGTCTTCCTCTGAGAAGGCCACTTTTTCTAGTTCATCCATCGGTTCGGAGATGGTCTGGCTACTCTCCGGTGGGAGCTCAATGGCTTCTAGGGAGAGGACTGAGCCTCCCATTGAGGTCATATAGCACTTACGAGCCGCCTCTTGACTCCCTCTCACTTCTCCTACCCCTGCAGGGGTGGGGAACTTCATCTTTATGTGGTAAGCCGAGGGGATGGCTTGGAGCGCAGTAAGGCCTGGTCGACCCAGGATCACGTTGTAGGAAGCCTTCACGTCCACCACCATGAAGTCCATCGTCTCTGTGCGAGTGATCGGGGCTTTGCCAGCGGTGACGTCGAAAGTTATAACTCTCTCGATCGTCGCCGGAACCCCAGTGAACCCATGAAGGGTGTATCCAGCCGGCTTGAGCCGGTCTCTTGATAGCTGGAGGCCTTTGAACGCCTCCAAGAAGAGGATATTAACCGAACTTCCATTGTCCACCAACACCCGGTGAACGTCGAAGTTTTCCATTTTGAGGTTGATGACGAGGGCATCGCAGTGGGGCATGCGAACGCCTTCCAAGTCTCTATCGGAGAACATCACAGGGACTTTTAAGCCCTTGGGAGGAGGATGGCTCTGCACGGAGTTGACTTCCCTGACGAAGGCTTTTTGGGAGGAGTTAGAATCTCCCCCTATTGGGCCTCCGTGTATTAGGTGCAAGATGGACTCTACTTCAGCCTCCGGAGTCTCTGTGCGCTGCTCTGTTCGCTTGTTAACCCCCCTGGTTGGTGGAGGCGGATCGGCTCTGTCCCTCCTTACGAATCAAGCGAGCTGCCCCCTCTGGATGAGGGCCTCCATCTCATCCTTCAGGGCTTGACAGTCATCAATGTTGTGCTCGTGGTCCCGTTGGAAGTGGCACCACTTGTCCCGGTTTCTCTTCTTCCCGACGGTGTTCATCTTCGAAGGTGGCGGCAGGAGACCTTCATTCCTAATCTCCATCAAGATGGCGGAGACACTCGCATTAAGCGGAGTGAACTTCTCGAAACGGGGGAGAGGACGCCGATGACCCCCAGTATCCTTTTGGAGCTTCTTAGCTCCCTCTTCCTCTGCAGTCTTCCATTTGTTCCCGAAAGACGACCCCTCCAGAGTGGGGCGATTGAGAGCCTCTTCGGCTCGGATGTACTTCTCGCTCCTAAGGAGGAGCTCGGAGAAGTCCTGAGGAGGCTTCTTGGCCAAGGAAGCCCTGAGGTCGGGGTTGGTGACATTGGATTGGAAGGCAGCCGAAGCGACCGACTGATCCAATGAGGCGATGGACCTGGCCTCTACAGTGAACCTTTTGACATAATCCCTCAACCATTCGCCCTTCTTTTGGTTGAGGATGAGCAGCGAGGTGCTCATCTTCTCGGAGTTGCGACTGCTCACGAAATGCGTGAGGAAGAGACCTTCGAACTGGTCGAAAGAGAAGATAGATGCTGGTGCAAGACGAGAATACCACTCCTGAGCCGGTCCCTTCAGTGTGGCCGGGATGGTCTTGCAGAGGAGGGCGTCGGATGCATGATGGATCATCGTGAGAGTTTTGAAACTCTCGATGTAATCTGCGAGGTCCGATTCCCCGGTGTAAGTCTCGAAGTGTGGAGGCTTGAAGTTTTCTGGGACAGGTGCCTCCATGATGGTGCAGGAGAATGGGGGCCTGCTTGGGCAGAGGTTCCTCGCCCGTTGCTCCTTGTCTCTATCTAGTTGGCCGAGGTACCTCTCCATTTCGTAGAGACAGCAGTAGACCGAGTCGTCCCTTCGATAGTATCTTGTCGAGCCCCGAGACTCGTCCTTATGTCGAGGAGGGCTCAGGTTGCGAAGGCGATAGCTCTAAGTAGGCGGCGGACTGATAGAACGACGGGGGTGACTCGGAGTAGGCCGCGGACTTCGGGAGTGGCGGTGGTGATCGGAAGTAGGGCGGCGATGGTTCAGAGCCGGCCTAGGACTTAGGGAACGGCGGTGATGGCTCGTAGCCGGCCTGGGACTTCGGGAGCGGCGATGATGGCTCGGAGCCGGCCGAGGAATGTGGGAGCGGCGATGAGGGCGAGGAGCTGGCTGAGGGATGGGAGCCCGATGGTCATTGTTGGGGGCAACATTGAGCGCCCGGAGGACTGCCTCCTGGAATTGCTAAAATTCTGCCCTTGTGACGGGGGCCTCCTGCTCGTGATTTGCTCAAGCTGCAGGATGGCCTGTCGGGAAGCGACTTCGCCTTGGGCGATGTTGGGGTGACTCGCTCTGCCTCCGAGGAGAGTTGGACCCCCGGCGGTCAGATCGGCGTGGTGACCGCTCCCTTGGGTGCTCCCGACGAGGGTTCGCATCGCGGGTCCGCCTCTCATCCAGACGGATCCGAAGGTCGGGCCCAGGCTCGTTCTGCCGATTGTTGAGCACGTCCCGCAGATGCTTTGGCGTTGGAGGGCTATAGGAGGCCATGGAACCCAAACTTGGTGGAGAGGATGCTTCTGGTGACTTCGCCGAGAGGGCTCCCCTACAGTGGCTCGGGGCCCTAAAGCCTGCTGAACGGATTGAGGGTTCAGCTGTTCAATCGGTAAGGTTGGTTGGATGGGTGGAGGGAGTCCGCAGGAGGAGGAGGAATAGTGGAGGTAGTCCTTTGGTTGGAGTTTGCGGGCTTCCTCTTGGGAGGCATGGTGTAATACCCCGGATTGTACAATACTTATATATATATATATATATATATATATATATATATATATATATATATATATTGCAGTGTTGGTTTGATTGTATGTATACGTATGATGATGGGGTGCGGTTAAGTTTGCGGGGCGGTCCATGAGGGTGGGTTCACTCTAAATGGCGCACGAGAATGACGAGGACCGATACTAGTGCAGACACTAGTTATGGGTACAGTACATATGCAAATATATTATTGTATGATACTACAATGGGTATACATTGCGTACACTCAATTTAACCTCTCATCTCTCATTTGGAGATTGCTCAAAACCAAATTAGTGCAGCCCAAATATTGTACTCAAAACAATGGGCCAAGAGACCATTGTTTTACAAAACCACCCTAGCCTAGTCTACCCTACCGCCTACCTTAGGCCGGCCTACACCCCCCCTCTATTTCCTCCCTCTTTCCTCATTCCCCTTCCCATAAAAACCCTCTCATTCTCTTCCATAGTTCTGAAATTTTCTGGACACAAACCCAAAAAAAAGGAGAAAAAGAAGGAGAAATTGAAGAGGAGCTCTCACTTGGAGTGGATTCTTGGAGGAGAAAAGCTCAAGACCATCACCTACTCTCAAACCAAATTAGGGTGGGGAGTTTTTCTAAACTTTTATTGTTATTTCTTTTTGATACTTGCATGCATGTGAAGTAGTATGAGTTTAGAATGATTGTTTAAGAGATTGGAAGTTGAATCTGAAACTAGAACCTGGAATTTTGATCAGCAAGTTACTTTCTAGAATTTCCCAAGAGCAAACCACATGGAATATGATGATGAATTTTTCACAGATTGTTCCCTTACATGTCTAGATAATTCATGAATTATTTCGGATTTTTCTGAGGTTTTTTGGTATTTTAATAAAATCCACTTTTGGAACAGAGCTGTAAGGCAGAAGCAGGATTTGTTCACTGTGTTACCTGAGATTCTTGGATTTATCATAATTAACTGGAACATGATCTTAGTTTGAAATTTTTACCATGTTTTCCCACATGTATCTAGACTCTATGGAAAAATCAATAAAATAATTGGATGAAGTTACATGCATGTTCAAATTTAGTCTATCAACAGTAGTTAGAACTGTGACTAAAGAACGGTATGATCTTTATGCTTATTTGGAACATAAAGAACTCAGTTTATACTTGGAATTTGGATATGAAACCCTTTGCATGTTGTTCATTATGATATCTAGTTTCTTTACTGTAAATTTGGTGACTATTGGATGAGTATATGATTTATGATGATTTTTATAGCATGTACTATGCTGGATTCAGTCAGATTAGACACCCTGTAGAGATGACACAATTGAGGCTCTATAAGAGCATATTTTGAGGAAGTGTTTCCTTAGAGAATTGTAGTAGACATCTATACCTTTCTAACAAGACTTAGTTAAGGTTATTCCTGTGAGTGGATGATTTGATATAATTTTTATAAGACTGGACAGAGACAAGGATTTGAGCTGAGTGCTCTGTTTGAGCAAGCTTAGTGTGTAGTTTTGGTACATCTGAGAGTAATGTGTATTTTAGGGTGATCTAATGACATATTTTGGACTGGTGATCATCTAGGGAGTTATAGAGGACACTCACACCTTTCCATAGAACCTAGGTTTATAGCATTCTGATGAGTAGGTAGGGATTTATGCTACCGATAAGGTGTAGCCAGTGTACAGGAAATACACAGGCTGAGGCTTGAGAGGCCATTTTGAGGACCTAGATGATAGAATCTGAGGTTATGATCAACTGGGAAGTTGTAGCGTAGGTCTTTAAATTTCCAGATTTGGCTTGTACACCCAAATCGGAGTTGTATCGAGGGAGTTATGATCTTTTTAAGTTTCAGGCAGAAACCCCGTAGGTTGCTTAGTCTTGGGTTTTGACTAAGTGTTGAGAGGACCTTTTCCCTGTGTACCATTAGAGTTGATAACTCATTGTTTGGAGTTGTTTGGTATCTATTTCTATTTTTTTTGACTCCCATGGTGGATTTTGTGACTCGAGTTAGTCACTAGGGTAGGGGGCCCTACATCTGTCGACCCTAAGTTATGAACTTCCACCGAAGCATAGGACGTCCGAGCTGTGCCATCAAATTAAGTTCATTGCCTGGGTAGGGGTGAACGCACAAATTTTTGCCCGGTTAGGGCTAAACACATAAGTTCATTGCCCGGGGAGGGGTGAACACACATTCATTGCCCGGTTAGGGGTGAATGTAGGCCATGGCTCTGGATAATTTCAAGCCTGGGGAAGTGGCGAACCGAACTGGTATCGCCAGGGCCATCGATAAGTAGAGTTTTTGGAAGCAATCTTATTTCACCCAAGTGATTAAAGTAAGGCTGAGATTAGAGTGATGCATTAGGGGTGTAATTGCATTAGTACTAGCAGACCATAGTCGGGTGTTGTACTCTCCTATTGTACGGATATGTTTTCAGTACTCATGATTGAGTCTACGGTATCGTATCTCGATCTGTTAATTTCCAAGGATTGCCAGGGTAAGGAACGGGAGGGGGACTCCTGTCGAATAGGGGGAGTTGACCCTCGAGTCTGTCATGTTCCTATGCACGTGGTTTACTTTATACATATAATTGACGTCATTTTGGTACCGGGTAGATACACGGTCTTGCGACCGAATTGAACGCGGCTTTCTGAGTGAGATCCGTGCGCGGGTACTGAGTGGAAAATGCGAAAACCACTTGGGCACTACAGTGGCGGAACTAGACCGACCAACTGCAACCTCCTTGGACCTGGATAATCAATTGGGTACAGGTTGAGTACAAGAGTAGGATGCATGGCGAGGGATTGAAACCTACAATCAAGAGAAGCGAACTCTTTGGAAAGTATGTAGTATGGGATGCATACGTTTCCATCGAAGTGGATTTTGGGAAAGTATGTAGTATGGGATGCATACGTTCCCAAATGAATTGCATTAGAGTAGGTGCATCGTGTGCATTCTTGTTTTGGGCATTAGATTAGGCCATGCTTGGGTCTGGAACACATGTAGTATGGGATGCATGCGGATCCAGAGTCCCAAAGTCTTGCTTGCGTTATAATAGGCTTGTGATTGGTGCATTTAGTTGTTAGATCATGGCATACACGAGCACTAGGGGATTAGGATGCATGTTTCTTTTTCCATTCAAGGTGGTTTGTAGTTGCCAGTTTGGCGATCGCTGTTATTATCAGCATTGCGTCAGTCGAAGTACTGACGTTCCCCACCTTTTAGGTACCGGTCCTACCTTTCAAGCAAGTGCAGAGATATCAGAGTCGCACAGCAGAAGACTCAAGCCGAGGAGCAAACCCTAGGGAAGTAGATTGACAGTTCAGCGGAGTTTGGTAGTGATCCGTCGACTGCTATTTCGGGAGACAGTTGTTAACTTTATAAGAGGAGTTGATATATATTTTGTAATAAGATGTAATGAGTTAATGTAATTTGTATTCTTGTTCAAGAACAAGAGATTGGTTGTAATCAATGATGTAATGACCTTATTTGGCAATAAAAATGTTTTTGAATTTCTGTGTTATTACTGTGTTGAGATGCATTTGAAGGCAAAGATTCTGGTTGCGTCACGGATGTCCGGTAACGGGGTTCCGGGGCATTGCACATGGCTAGGAGTAGCTTTGGTTGAAGGAGGAAGGTTGGGTTGCTTGTCGAGTAATTCCCACAGACGGCGCCAATCTGTTCCCTCTGAATCTGGTGTGGGGGCAATAGATAGAATTTGTAGGTTCGTAGGAACTCGGATGGGCTGAATCAAACTTCTTCCTTGTTGAAAAATTGACTCCTTGGTGCTCCCGCGTACCTGCACAAACATTCGAAACACCGGGATGGATCCCGACGATGAACCCTCCGACGCTCTTGTCAATACCGGAAAAAGTAAAGAGAAAGAGCTTAAGTGGACAAAGAGTGATCACCTGTGACAGTAGGAGGTAGGGGGTATTTATAGTCGCCGTCGGGATCTATTTCAGGATCAGAGTGAATCCCTACTTTCTGGTGTGGCTGGATAGGGGTGGTTATAACCACCTCCTCACGATAAGGACGAGCCCGGATTTTCTCCAATCCTGTTGAATTGGTCCCTAACGGGTTGAGACCTGTTCTCAGCTAAACAGATCCGTTCATGGGTTAGCGAGTCCAAGAGGAGAGACCCGGTTCCCAATTCGGACTCGTCTGTGGGTGAGATTACCATCTTGCCCCTGTAACTTTAAGATTCATGCCCACTTTGAACGGTTCCGATTTAACCTCATTTTTAGCCATATCAACATCATTGCCGAAAAATCCCCGACCTCTCGAAACGAGGCACTAGATTTCATGGTATGCAATGTCAAAGCTGCTTATAATGCCATTCTCGGATGCCCCAACCTCTCTTCCCTTCAAGCAGTGCCCTAGGCATACCACATGAGGATGAAGTTCCCCAATAAGTCTGGAGTCAGGATCGTCAAGGGCAACCAAGAGGCCGCTCGGGCTTGCTATTCGGCCACAGTGGGAGGCTCGGTCCTCCCTCTCGATGCAATTGAACTCCTTTCCGATCAGAGTTCAATCGGCACTGAACCAGTGGACGAGTTGGAGGAGGTCCCATTCTTCGAAATAGACGGGACCAAATGGTTTCAAGTGAGCAAGTCCCTTCCCCTGGCCTAAAAAAGGACGTCATCAACTGTGTTCGGTGGAACCAGACCTATTCGCCTGGACTGCCCTCGGATATGCCCGGGATCTCGCAAGATATCATTATTCATAATTTGAGCGTCCATCTGGACTCCAAGCCAGTACATCAGAGGTGCTGAAAATTTGCTCCCAAGAGGCAGCAAGCGGTGAAAGAAGAGGTGGATAAACTCCTCTCCACCCGCTTCAATCAAGAGGTCAGCTACCTGGAGTGGTTGGCCAACGTTGTAATGGTGAAGAAGTCCAGTGGAAAATGGAGGATCTGCATTGATTTCACAGGCCTCAACAAGGCGTGCCTAAATGACCCATTTACCCTCCCGAGCATCGACGCTCTCATCGATGCGATGTCCGGGCATGAACTCCTCAGCCTCATGAACACCTTCTTGGGGTACAACCAGATTCGGATGTTCCATCCGGACATCCCAAAGATGGCCTTTATGACAAACTAGGGGCTATACTGTTATCCCTTCATGCCTTTTGATCTGGTGCCACACATCTCGTCAATCGGGTCTGGACAACTTTGTCCTCTAATACTCCTTGTTCCTCAACTTTTAGGCCTCCAATAACGAAGCGGAGTATGAGGCACCGATAGTTAGATTGCTTCTAGCTCGCAAAGCAGGGGCTAAACAGGTTAAGGCTTTCAACGATTCCCAACTCGTTGTCAATCAAGTTTGTGGGGAATACGACCCGTGACACCCGTGACACCCGCATGGTCCGGTACTTAGCGCATGTCTGCCTCCTTTTGGCAGATTTCGAAGAAAGCTCAGTAGTCTGGATCCTGCATGACCAAAACAACCAAGCTAGTGTTATCCAAATTAGCGTCCTCTTCTTTCGATGGCCTTGACTGCACGGTCCTAGTGGAGGTCCTTGTCCGACCGAGCATCAACAAAGAGAATGCCGAGGTCGTCCACCTCGAGCCACCGACATAGCCACCAACATGGATGGATCCGATCATGAACTACTTGAGAAATGGTGAACTACTGTAAGACTCGTTCGAGGCCAGAAAGGTCTGTGTCATGGTCGAGAAGTTCATACTCGTCAATGATGTGCTCTTCAAGAGATCATACACAAAGGTCGATGGGAGGTCGTACCTCTGATGCTTGGCCCCAGAAGAAGCCAAGTAGGCGCTCGAAGAGATGCACGGGGGGATTGGAAGTTGTCACATAGGCAGCAGATCGCTCGCAAGAAAAGTACTCAACCATGAATACTATTGGCTGACCCACTTACAAGATGATCAGGATCTCGTCAAGAAATGTGGTCCGTGCCAAAGGTTCTCCTCAGCCAAACGCATTCCCCAGGCCGAGCTTAAATCTAGCATTTCTATATATACCCGAAACCCGGATCTAACTCGGACCCGACCCGAACTCGACATTGGACCGAAACCAACCCAGCCTATCCGAGTCCGAGTCCGGGTCCTAAAATGGGACTCGTTGTACTTTCGGGTCAGGGTCCGGGTCCGCTCAAAAGAGACCCGACTCGGACCCATTAAAAAAAACCCAAAAAATCAACATAAAAATAAATATTCTATCCTCATCCCTCCCCTCATTCCTCTTCAATTCTAAATATTCCTCTTCCAAACTCAAAACTCATGCCTTTTTCTTCTCTCATCTATTCTAAATCCTCCACTCGCCGCCTTTGCTCGCCGCTCACACTCCCGCTTCTACCCGAACGGGTAGGAATATTTTAATAGGACCCGGACCCAAAATCGGACCCGGTCTTCACGGGCCCGGGTCCAGGTCTAATTTTTGGACCCGTAGGGAACCGGGACCGGGTCCGGATAGTGAAGGACCCGACCCGATACCAATTCTACTTAAACTGCTCGCTAGCCCAGTCCCCCTCGCCATGTGGAGGATGGATCTGGTCGGCCCGTTCCCAAAGCGACATGTCAAAGAAGTTTCCTAATCGTTGCCATCAATGTAACACCCCGCAAAATAAAACGATTTATTTTGAATTATTAAATAATATTAAATTGGTAAAGTTGACTATTTTGACTATTTTATTGAAATTGCAATTTTACACGTGCAACACACGTGCAAAGTTAAAAAAATTTGAATTCTTAAAATTTTATGGTTAATTATTGGTTTTCCTCATTTATTTATGATATTTAATTTTTCAGATTTATTTAAATTAATTTGACTATTTTATGACTTGTCAATTTTACACGTGCAAAACATGTGCGATTATTTAGGTGTAAATCTCCAATTTTAAAATTCTGAATAAATTATCCTATTTATAATTAAGTACATCATGAATTTTGGGATTTTTCTGAATAAAGAAACTATTTTTATAAATACTTCGGAAGAAAGGGGCTTTTATGTAAAAAGTCGATTGGATCTCAAACAAATAATGAAAATTCGTTTTTGCTGCTTTTTGGGATGGAAATGGTCATTATTAAAGATAAAATTTATTTAAAATATATTTAGAGTTTATTTTGTAAATATTTAAACTTATATGGTATTTTTGCAAATATGGAATTTAAGTTGAACCTTGTGCAAATATTTTTCTTGGAAACTAAAATTCAGAAAATTTGTTTGGAAAATCTAATATTTATTAGTATGTATTATTTATGAATTTTCTAGATTTTTCTGATATTTATTTGACATATTTGCAAATATTACAAAGATATGGACTTTTGTGCAAAATTACCACTTGGGGGTATAAATCTAATTTTTTTAAATTTCTGGGCTATAATTGATGGGTGGATAACTTAGTAGTAAAGAAATTTGGTTTTATTCTAATTTATTTAACTTATTTAACTACTTTATTAAAGAAAGATTTATATATGTAAAGTAATAATTTGTTAAGGGATGTTTCCATATAACTTGTAAAACCCTAAAAATTTCATATTTCAGACTATTAAAGAGACACTATTGCCGTTCCCCTCTTCTGCGAAAATAAAATATTATTTTACTAAATTTCTTGGAGTTTAGAAGCGATGATCTTGGATTTTTGCAAAAGGAAGGACTTTTCTTGTTCTATTTATTATTTCGGTTAATTCTTCAATAAGGTGAGTGACATATGTTTGATTTCTTGTTGTCGTATGCATGTTGTATGTGATGATTTGTCTATGAGAAAGCATGTTAGGAGTTTGTATGAAGATATGATGAATTTTGATGGATGTATGAATAAAAATTGAATCTTTTCATGAAAACTATGCTATTGATGATTAAAACTACACATAGATGACTTGGGATTGTTAAGAACCTAATAGAAATCATGAGTAAGTAGTTTTTCTTTCATATTCTTGCTGTTTTGATTGTTTATATTGAGTTGTATGATGATTATTGCATAAAACGAGTAAAAACCTAGACTCTATTGTGTATATGTAAACATACACTCTATTTTGATATTTTTGATGAAGAAAACTTGATTAATCCATGTTGTAAGTGCATATATTCAAGGGTAAACAAATGTATTCAGTGGGGTATGTGTATGACAAGTTGTGGAAGGAATTTTGGATAAAAAAGATCAATTCTTGAAGTGAAATGAGGGGTTGAAGTTTTCGGGTCTGATGCTTTCAGCCGAAAATGTGTTTTTGTGAGTTTTGCAAAGTTTTCAATTAGATCTTGATTGTTTTGATACTGATATTGATTTGAACAATATATTACCCATATACGATATTTTCTTGACGCTTTTAATGATGCAAACCCACACACATACACACTTATATATCTATGTTTTACTGTTTTGAAGATTTTATGGAAAATTGCTCTTTTATGATCTTGATGAGATTTTGAATAGTTTTATAAACTCCTATATGTTATACTAGTTGTATTTGATCATCTCAGGGTTTTAATCTTTTAAACGCATGCTTTTAAAGAGTTTAAATTAAGTATCAGTTGAGAAGTGCACGAAATTTAAAGCTGCTGTATGGGCTGTTTTTGACATGAAGGTTTACTATCCATTTTTTGAACTAAAATGAAGGTCGGCTATCATGTCGGTCGACTGTAAGGTCGACCAACATAATTGTTTTTGGCTGTTTTGTGAGTTTTTCGTCGTTTTTCATGAACGATTATTTCTTCGAACTTATGGATTATTGATCTACTGTTTTAGATGATGTTTTTACTACAGATTACAGTTTTTTACAGAGAGTTATATTTTAATTATAATAAAATTTTAATCTTTATTCTTATGACCTTATAAAGTGACATACATATATATTTTTTTATAAAGAAATTGATGTTCTACGACTTCAAAATATGATTTTCAGTTATTTAATAGATTTAATATTTTATTTCAGTTCTGGAATTTACGAGTACATTAAATGGATTTGGATTTTGTTGGCTTGAAATTTTTTTATTGATATAAACATTTAATAATGGAATTAAGAGTTTTATTGAAATTTTTGGTGTTGATATTCATTTTGTGGATCTTTAGGAGTTGAGTGGCAGTCCTGTGAACCGGAAGATGAGATTTTGCGGATTATGACCAGTTTGGTCTTGGGGTTGTTGTGGAATTCAGTCCGGCAAGATACACTAACTCTAGAGAGGGAGAATTTGTGTTTTAATAATAATCAACCTAAGGACAGACACTAATGGAGATGTGATAGAACTTGGAAAACGTAAGTATATGCTCTTGGGGTTTAGTCCAACAGATGCGTTCGAGGACTGTGTGTTGTTCTGTCTCGAGAGGACATTTGTATGTTCGCGTGTCGAGGGTCTGTAGGCCTATTCACGGAGCATGCAGGGTGCATTCGAGTGTCGAGGATCGGCAAGCCTGTTCACGGAATGTACTTGTGTATCTGCACATCGAGGGCCTCGCAAGCCTATTCGTGGGGTACACGGCAGGGAGGTGATTCTCCGGTTTTTGAGCTATTCTTACATGATGCTTGCGCGTCGAGGGTTATGATGCCTATTCGCGGAGTATTCTGGATCATGTTTCCATCACCGTAGTCGGATTAGTTGCACAACGAGAGATCTAATCCTATAAAGTGGAGGACGATAAGGGCTTGCACCGGACCTATGTAGTATGGAATGCATAGAATCCGACAAGTATGCATTATAGAGTCATCATATTGCATTTGTGTTTTCTTGACTTGGTTTTATGCCTGATTGTTTTCCGTTTTCCTACACTTGACACTTAGTCTAGTTTCACTTGATGGTTTCATACTTTATTTATCATTATTTCATTATCCATTTGTTACCACTATTGGTATGTGTTGTTTATAATTTTGTTCCTTTATGTTTCATTTATATCGTATTTCTTTGATGTCACTCACACCGTTATGGCTGACCCCGTAATTTTGGGGGTTAGGGTTATCTCTAACCTCATGTTTTATAGGTAGGTGCCTATAGCTTAGGATTTGGATGCTTGTGGTAGAATGATAATAAGGCTTATGTAAATTGTAAAAGAATATGTTGTAAAAAAAAGATATTGTAATTCAAGGTGTTTAATTTTCCACTGTGTTTGGTAAACAATTAATGTAATAAAAAGTTTTAATTTCCTTGTATTTGGTTACTATGTTTATGATTACATTGAAGTTGATTCTGATAATTGTGCCACGTATTTCTAATTTTATTTATTGGAAATTCGGGGCGCTACAATCAATTACTTTAAGAAGTGGGTCGAACCAGAATTCTTGGCTACTATCACTGAGCATCAGGCCCAACAATTTCGAAAACATATTGTCTGCCGGTTTGGGATCCCTCAGATCTTCATCACTGATAATGGCACTCCGTTCACTAGCAAAAACTTCCGCAAGTTCTGTGAGGACCTAGGAATTCAGCAGAAGTTTTCTTCAATTTTGCACCCCCAGTCTAATGGCCTGGCCGAGAATGCCACCGTCAAATCGTGGGTCGATGAGCTACCTAGTGTGATGCAGTCCTACCAAATGACTATGAGTCTTTCGACGGGCGAGTAATGTTGGGGGATGTCGACGAACATACCAGTGACACAACGGAACTGATTAGAGCAAGGAGGATGGCGAAGTTAATGAGACGAATCAATTGAACAACCAAACAAAATAGATTCACCAATCACACACAAACACAATGAGGATTTATCTCAGTTAGCTTTTGCTTAATCCGGAGGAAAATATGGGGAGATATAATATTCAACTAGAAGAGATTACGTGGAGTTAATGATTCACTCAATACAAGGAATTAAACTCACTTTCCAAGAACTATCTCTTTCAAGCATCTCTCTGCAATGGAGAAAATAATAAATGAAGTACTTCTTGCCTCTCATATTGGAGGCTACAACAATATATTGAAGAAGAATAGAGAGAACCCTAGGTTAATCTTGGTTCTTAGTCGTCCAATATTTTCTGTAGAAGAAGTCACTGAATAGGAGCTGTACAATCTGGCTTGGAGTTAAAGATTGGGCTGAAACGATCACCAAAATTGAGGCCCAAAATAACACAGCGATGTGGTAGGTCGACTGTACCATTCTCGGCTTGAGATCCTGTACAGTTGGTCGGGTGTGCATTCGACCGCAACTCTGAACAGTCGACCGCAACTCTGCCTACAATTGCTGGATGATGTTTTCCTTCTCTCTTCGACTGCTTCGACCTCCGTGCTTAATCGTATAATCTTCTAATATGAACCACGAGTATACAGGACATATTCCTAACAACCTCCACCTTTGATTGCATACGAGTGCTATCAACAAGATGTGATTCTTCCTCTCTGAACTCTAATAAACACCACTTGCAAACATACTTTGTAATGATAGTTTCTTCAGCTAGTTGATAAAATATTCTATCCAATCCCACCGATTAGTATACCCCTTCAAGGGCACACCTCAGTAAGCATTAACAAGGAGTTCCCAACCTCCGCACGAACTCCACCTACATCGAGACACTCTCCACCTTGACGATATTTGAATGTAATAGTATCGCTTTGATGATGCTAGCTGCGGCAAACTAGATGAACTTGGGGGAATAACGGGAAAAGTGTCAACACTTGTGTAAGTATTTCAGCTTTCCCAAAGTTTGTAAAGATTGCGTTGGCTTGACCCAACGACTCTCATATCTCTAATCACCTTACGTCGACCATGAAAAACAGACAGAACTCCACTTCGAGCTGTGTACCTACAACCCCGTGCTTCAAGAGTTACCAAGAAAATCATATTTCGTTTCAGTTTATGAATATGAAAGACTTCTTTTAGAGTGAACATGTTTAGAACTAACATCTTCAACTCAACTGTCCTCTCACCCATTACTTCACAAATCTCTCTCCAGTTCTCATTCTCACACAACGCCATGTAGTAGACTTATAAATAGAAAACAAATTCCTCTTGGAGCAAATATGAGTAGAACTCATTGAGTCAAGAAACAAACTAGAATCCACTTCTAAAGAATTTGAAACAAGAAGACACAAATCATCTGATTCAGAAGGGTAAACCACATTTGAGGTAGAATTTCCATCCTTGGCGCTCTTCTGATTTTGTAATTTCCAATAATCTTTCCTGATATGCCCTGACATCTTGTAATATCGACAACGGTCGAATCCTTTTGCAATGCACTATGACTTCCACCTGCAGGACCTTCCATTGCTAAACAACTTATGTGAGCAGGCGATGATTTTTAAGTCTCATTCCTATGTTGATTTTCCGTCAATGCTTTGATTACACCATCTATTCTAATACTCTCCTTGGAAGATTTACCGTGTAGCATGGTAGTGATGAAATTCTCGTACAAATTCGACAGTGAATATATAAGGTTGAAAGCTTTATCTTCCTCGCTCACATCCGCATTTATCACCTTGAGTTCCGATAGCACCTTGTTGAACTTTTTGATGTGATCTTGAAGATTGACACCTTCCTTCATTTGATAAACGGAATAACTTCCTCTTCCAAAGCATCCGATCTAATAACGACGAACCAGAGTAGTCAGCTATGAGTTTTTCCCACAAACTTGCTGCTTGAGCTTCTTCAAGAAACTTACACTTGACCTTGTTCGTCAATGATAGTCGGATTAGACTTATGGTCCTTTCACAAATATCATCCCAAACTTCCTCCTTTATATCGGATGACCTTTTTTTCTTCTTGACGGCTAACTGCAAATGTTCTTGAACTAGGACATCATACAGGTCTACCTTCCAAATATTAAAGTTGATCTTTTCATCGAACTGCTTGATCTTCAAAAGACTATGACCTGTCATCTTAACCAAGGGACTCGGCAACCGGAAGCTCTGATACCACATTGTTGGGGGATGTCGACGAACACACCAGTGGAACCGCGGAATTGATTAGAGCAATGAGTATTGTGAAGTAGATGAGACGAATCAATTAAATAACCAAAAAAAATATATCTACCAATCCAACACAAACACAACGATAATTTTTCTCGATTTACTTTCGCTTAATCCAGAGGGAAATATGAGGAGATATAATATTCAGCTATAAGAGATTACAAGAAGTAATGATTCACTCATTACAAGAAATTAAACTCACTCACAAAAATTCTCTCTTAAGTCTCTCTTTGCAATGGAGAAAATAATCAATGAAGTACTTCTTCTCTCTCATATTGGAGGCTATAACAATATATAGAAGAAGAATATAGAGAACCTGTTACGACCTGCATCCCAGTATATGGAAAAACAGGCATGCAACTAAGGCCCAACGAATGATATACATCATCCATAAGCTGTACAATATCAGTAAGCTTAACAATACAGGTAACAATCACATGAACAATGATAGAATACAATAACTGATATTTGAAATACAAGAACTTCGAGTCAAAATGCCTAGGAATACAATGTACTGAAAGAAATACAATGTAGTAAACAGTTCGCTGTGGCTAGATAGATACAATAACGACTATAAAAGTAAAGAAATAGCTCCAACTAGCAATTCCATCATGACGGTCTAGAGAGTATGTTCACCAAGTTCCTTCTGTATCTCATCATCTGTGTATAAAAATTAATTAAAAAGAGGAAAAAAATATCCGTTAAAGCATGGTTCAGACAACAAGTAGTACATGCAAAGACACATTACAATAACAACTGTAAGCATGTAACGAGAACAAGGAACGATACAAGTAACAAATGTAAACTTGTAACGGAAAACTGGAAACATGTAAATAGAACTTCATGGTATATTCAGTCGATATGCAATAGTCAATAACCAATAATGCAATAGTCTATAAACAATAGTCGATAACCAAGTGTCATGTGATCAAGAATCATGTAATTGGGAAACACATAAACTTGTAAACGAGAAACATGTAAACTTGTAAACGAGAACATGTAAACTTGTAAACAAGAACATATAAACTTGTAAAGGAGATCATGCAACTTGTAAGTGGGTGTTAATCTTATGTATATCAATCTTTTATTATGTTATCTAATGCACACAATCCTGTGTCCCATACCACAAGTTCGGGTGCATACAATCACGTAAACGTTTTAAACTTAAGTGGTGAATTTTATAGGGTTATGTAATCAGATTTTTCAGTGATAGCATCAATAAACAAGACAAGTAATCAAGAACCCGAATCAAGAATCAATAATCAAGAGTCAAGAATCAAGAATCAAGAATCAATATTCCGGGAAACACAGTCTCCCTTCCGAGTATACTCCCCTATATTGTCTACTACTAAGTTGTATCCTTATAACCTGACTTGTTATTCTTTTATTATAGATCAGGAACATGCAGTCAGTACAATCGGTATGAATGTCATTATTTTCCATATTTAACTTTCCCGTTCTAACGCATAGAGATGAATTTCTAGACAGCAACACCTATGGGTACTCAAATTAACTTTCCCACTGTAATGAAAATGCAAATCCAGTTCCGTTAAAGATTCTAGAAATTAGACTCCCTTCCGGTTTTAATGCATATTCACACAATACATTATAAGGACAGTAGCCATGCATATAAATTCATTCTTTACTGGTTTCGTGCACAGTTTCTATTCTGGAAATTACAACGTGACAATACTAAAATGTCAGTAACTTATAATCTATAAATTGGATTGAGAAATTATAAGATGTTCTGGATTCTATACTCGAGGGGATATGATTTACATGTATAAAGTTCTAAATTTTAGTGTCGGAAACTGGGTCAAATTCTTAGTACATGTTCGGGTAAACGACATGACCGAACTTTCAAGTATTCGATAATACGATACAAAGTGTGTTAATGGTTCAATATTTGAATCAATAACATGATCCGATAATAAAAATTATTAATTAGATTTGTCGATGAATCAACTACTTGCAGGATTTCAAGAAACGCTTGCCTTTTTTACGATTATAACGAGGAAGAAGAAGAGCCGCGCCGGAAATGCGCAATGGTAGAGATGAGCAAGTGAAAGGCAACGGTAACATAGCAACAAAGCAACGAGTACGAGCGACGATAACAGCAACAAGCAAGAGCGATGAAAATGATCTTCGGAGATGAAACTATGGGCATCGAATCAGTGAAGTTTGGGTTTGGAGTTGGCTCCGGAAAGCAAGGAGACAAAGTAGGGTGATGGTGATGTAGGCAGTGGAGGTGGTGGCTTGGGTATGAAGATGAGGCTATGGTGAAGAGGTGAAGTGGAGCTCAAGTGTGTGGTCGGTTGTGGGTAAGGCAGCAAGGGGGAATGGGTGTGGGATAAGGGTGCTGTCGGGATGTTTGTATGGCTGCGGGTGTGGTGAAGCTCGCCGTCAGTGCTCGTTATGGTGAAGATGAGGAGCTTGGGGTGGTTTTGTCGATGGAAGATAGCAAGGTGGGAGGCTCATTGGTTGTTCGGGTTGCTAGAGTTCGGTTTGTCGAGTAGTCGGGGGTGAGGAGGTAGTGAAGGGAGCTCGGTGATGGTGTGAGGTAGCAATGGAGTGGAAGTGGTGGTTTTTTGGGGGGTTTCAAAAGGAGGCAGGGGAAATCGGGGCGGCAACAGTGAGAGGAGGAGAAGGTGGCAGCAATGGTGAGCGATGGGTTTGAAGGCTTGTTCGGGTGTGGGGGAGAAAAGAAGAAGAAGAAGAAGTGAGCGATGGGTTTGAAGGCTTGTTCGGGTGTGGGGGAGAAAAGAAGAAGAAGAAGAAGTGATGGGGTGAAGGGTATGAATATATATATATATATATATATATATATATATATATATATATATATATATATATATATATATATATATATATATATATATATATATATATATATATATATATATTATATTCTTCTCTCCAATCCCGTAGAGAATCACAGGATTTGAGAGAAGAAGAAGAGAAGAAAGAGACAGGAGTATATATATATATATATTATATTCTTCTCTCCAATCCCGTAGAGAATCACAGGATTTGAGAGAAGAAGAAGAGAAGAAAGAGACAGGAGATTGGATTAGTATCTCACACACACACACACACACACACACACACACACACACACACACACATATATATGAAAGAGTGAATTAGTGTGTGTGTTTATATATATATATAATGAAAGAGACAGGAGAGTGAATTAGTGTGTGGGTGTGTGTGTGTGTATATATATTCACTGTGTGTGTGTGTGTGTGTGTGTGTGTGTGTGTATATATACACACACACACCCACACACTAATTGACTCTCCTGTCTCTTTCATATATATATTCTTCTCTCCAATCTTGTGATTCTCCATATATATACTGTAACCCCTATTTTTCTATTTTGGGTTTTATTGTTTTTTTATTTTTTCTTTCTTGATTATTGTACCCGAATTTTCTTTGAATAATAAATCTTGCTTTTCTTTGGGCTCATTTATTTCCTTTTGATCACTCCGTACTCTTTTTGACTTGAATTCTGCTATTTTGGCTCACCAAAAATTTTGCTCTTTTTGTTTTGTGTTTGAGTTGATCCGCTATATGCCTATCTCATTGATTTATATTTGTTTTTCTCTTTTGGAGCCTAAACCCATACCCTAAACCCATTAACACGCAACCAAAAACCCTATATCTTAATTACCCTATAAATACCCCCATGAACCCTAATTATTAATTAAACCTAATATTTCTAATTTCTCTCTTCAAACCTACCGCTCACCCTCTCTCACCCCGACCCCTGTTTTCAAACCCATCAACCATCCCGTTCTCCTTTCCCGTCGCTCCGACTGTCCGTCCTGATCATCATCCCCGTCATCGCCCAAGCCTTCGAACCCCTCATCGCCACCCTCTCATCCACCTCCGAAGCCCCGCCATCTTCACCCATCCCGATCGCCATCTTCGTCTAACACCTTCGAAACCCATCCTCGCCATTGCCGACGAAGCTTCTCCGCTCAACAACCACTGTCCCGATCATCTTCTCCCCTTCACCGCATCCCCCTTACCCCCATCATCGCCTAGTTTCATCTCCGCCCCCTCCTTTGTTTCGGTGAAGAAACAGAGCACCGTCCCCCGACCGTCGCTTGTCGCTCGTCGCTGCGTCGCCTCTCGACCGCGAGCACCGCCATCTGTCACCCCCGAGCACCCCTTGCCGCCGCAACGCCCCACCATTCGCTATCGTTCCTCGCCGCGATCTCTCTGTCCGCTGTTGATTTTCGGTGGTAAAAGGGGGGATTCCTTGCTGTTTTCTGTTCAGGAAGAAGTGATTGGGTCTTTTCGTGTTTGCTATTTTGGGGATCTCATATTGATTGTAGTTGTGGTTGCTATTTTGTGTGTTTATAGTTGCATGGGTTCGCACGTGATTTCGTGTTTTCGTTCATGGATTCGTCGTCCGGGATTCTTATCCCGTTATTCTAAATATTCAAAATTAACATCTAAAATGCAAGTCGCTTCTTGAACTAGTTTATTGTTTTGTTCAAGAATCCTTGATGTCCGCAAGTAGATCCAAATCTTTTTATCATACTGTGATTTGAATTCCGTTAAGTGTATTGAGGGTTTACACGAGCTAACCCAATATATGCTTAACATCGTTCCTACATCTTTGATAAAAAAAAATATAGTCCCTCTTGCACATTGCATGTGCACATTTACATGAAAAATAACTAGATCTATGTGATAGAATTATTTGATGAACTAAATATGTTCGATTGGATTTGATATGATGATTTGATTACCATGACTGTAAAATTGCATCATAAACCTAGAAATATGCATGTTAAACATCTAGCATCACTTTGATTATTAATTAGCATGAACTATATGGTTGTATGACAAAGTTGTTGCCTATTCATATCAAACTATTTTCTAGCCTGCTGCTTGGTTATTTTTTGTATCGGATTTTTGACCATGTTTCTGTTGTAATTTGAAATAACTTTCTGAATATGAATTATATCCCGATGAGTCTATTTTCCAAAACTTTTGATGGATTTGAATTCCGAGTTATAATCTGTTAGACATCAGTATTTTAGTACAAGTGTGTCAAAATTTCCAGATTCACAAATTCATGCATACTTTTCTGTTTCATAATTAAATAGTACATGATAACAGTAAAATAAAAAATATGAAATAAATTTTTCTAAGACTAGAAATGTGTAGGGATCACCCTGAGTTTTTGTAGATTTAATTGATGAGTTTTCTGACCTATTTCATATATGTTTATACAATCTATAACCTGCTGCCTGAACATAAAATCTGTAAAGAATAGGATTTTCGACCTAGTTTCTGTAATTTTTATATGTCGTATATATATTCGCTGGAACTGGCAGAGAGTCTAGCTTCTAGAATTTCTGATAGATCCAGATTTGCTTTTCTGTAGTAGCGGTAATCTGTGTTTTTGTACAGCAACATCATGCTGTCCAAATTGTGTGATTTGTATTAATTTAATATGTTTGCTTCTTGTTTTGTCTGTAACGAGTAGAATTAGTCACACCTAGCATGATACAACCTTGACACCTTCTTGCATGCTCACATAGGATGAAATAAAATAATAACAAGCCGAGGTATTATGAGTTGACTTGGTAGTGAACAATCGGAGATTGTACTCGGTAGGGGTCCCTTGCCAGCTGAACCCGTAAATCCCGAAATTCCCATAAATTCCCGTAATCCCCGTACATCCCGTAGATTCTCAATTACTGGGACAAGTACATGATCTATTGAGTTCACCATCAGTCTAAAATATTCACTTGTTTGTTTGCACCGAACTTGTGGTATGGAACATATGGGACGTAGTAGTGGTGCACTAGAAAAGCTAATAAAATGATTAATAACCCGCACTTGACATTTCATGCTTGATCTCGTATACTGTCATCAACATTGGACTTAAATTGAGACTATTAATTAAATGAATGATTAAACACAGACCCTTGACATTTTTACCAATCTTTGATTTTGTTATTGACTTTGATCCCGTCCCTTCTTTTTGATATACCATGTTCCTATTATTCCCTGTTTTCTCTACTTGCTATCCATGACTTGCTCTCAGGACATTATTTTCTTTCTTTTTAGATCACGAGTTTATAGGTACTGATGGATCACTACCAGAAGGAATTGGTGAGCAACAATTCTAGAAGATAGAGTCCAAGAATAGATTGGTTGAACTATTTCATGCTATTTTCCCTTTGAATATTGTCGTTGACATTATACCTTGTTTTGGGCTTTTATGACCCGAAGTTTGTTTTATCTCAGATGTTGGATATTATTATTTAGATTATCTCATTTATTATTGAAGTTGATCTTTGTTTATGTGATTATATCGCCTTGCGTGGTTGTGATTGTTATTTTATATTATTGAGTTAGACTGGTACAGCTTACAGATGGTGTTTACATCATTCGCTGGGCCTACGTTATGTACTCGTATTCCGTATTTTGGGAAGCGAGGCGTGACATATATATATATATATATATATATATATATATAGCGAGAGAGAATCACGGGATTAGAGAGGAAGAAGAGAAGAAAGAGACATGAGAATGAATTAGTGTGTGTGTGTGTGTGCGTGTCTCTCTTGTCTCTTTCTTCTCTTCTTCCTCTCTAATCCCGTGATTCTCTCTCGCTATATATATATATATATATATATATATATATATATATATATATATTGTAATGCCCTGCCCCCAAGCTCAGACAACTTATTTATTAATAGTACAACTGCCCATCACAGACTGCCTTTCAAAAGGTGGTTAACCGGATTGGTGACTCTTGATCATAGGCAATTATATCTATTATAATTAATTATTCCTCGAATTCCCGATATGGGACAAATTCATCTAATCCCCCCCGGCTCTTTCGATCCCTGAGTTCAATCAATCACGTGGGCTCCATCATTGGGCGCCACGTCATCCAAGCAAGGCAACAGCATACCATGCTGCTCCTTCTTCTCACGTGGGCCCCGCCTACCACTTCCAACCCATTTAATTTTATTCATCATATTTACAATTATGCCATTCACATATATCTTACTAATATGTACCACTATTATTTACTATATTATATATTTTGAAATTACGGGCTGTTACTTGCACCCCCTTCAGAAATCAGCGTCCTCGCTGAGTACGAGACCTGCAAACTAGCACAGGATCACCCTTTTAAGTCGATGTGGAGTGGAGCAGGATCACCCTTTTAAGTCGATGTGGAGTGGAGTACCTTGATTCAGCTAGCATATTGCCCTGGCCACTAACCGCATCAGTGACCGCTCCCTCTCAGGCATACCCCGATTTAGTTAGCAATATGCCCTGGCCGCTAACCGCACCAGCGAACGCTCCTTCTCAGGCGACCTCCGACCCACTCTTACCCACAATCGATGTCGAAAGTCAGCTCTGATACCATTTATAATGCCTCAGGCTCTGCTCAAACAAATTCTAACAATTACTCACCACAGGTTGCTTCTCAGAAGGTGTCATGACTAGTTGGTGCCTCTTGATCATAGGCTTCCTAATATATACACACACAATCCTAACTCACCTTCCATGTGAGACTAAGTCATCACCACCTACCATGAACACCATGACCCCATAGTAATTAATTCATTATTTCTATAGACGCTATGCACACACTACCAAATCTATAGGCCCATCTTGTAGCGCCCTAAATTTCCAATATAATATATCAGAAATACGTGGCACAATTCCAGAATCAACTTCAATGTAATCATAAACATAGCAACCAAATACAGGGAAACTTAAAACTTTTATTACATCAATTGTTTACAAAGCACAGTGAAAATTAAACACCTTAAATTATATTTTCTTTCCTTTTACAACACATTCTTCTACAGTTGGCCTAAGCCATATTATCACTCTACCACAAGCATCTAAATCCCAAGCTATATGTATTTACCTGTAAAATATGAGGCTAGAGATAACCCTAACCCCCAAAACTACAGGGGTCAGCCATAACGGTGTGAGTGACATAAAATAAATGCAACATAAATAAAACATAAGGTATAGAGTCATAAACAACATATATCAACAATAGTAACGAATGGAATAAGAAATAACAATAAATAAAATATGAAAATATCAAGTGAAACTAGGCTAAGTGTCAAGTGTAGGAAAACAGGGAACAACATGCATAAAACTAAGTCAAGAAAACACCAATGCTATATGTTGACTCTCTAATGCATACTTGTTGGATTCTATACATCCCACTCTACATAGGTCCGGTGCAAGCCCTTATCGTTCTCCACTTGATAGGGTTTAATCTCCTGTTATGCAACTAATCCTACTACGATGACTACTACGAGATCTAGATAAACTGTGAGTATTAGTCTATGCCTCGATAATTCCGGAGGTCTATCTCTATTCACAGATAATTCCGGAGACTGTTTCACTCATACCTGGGAATCTTCGAGAATACCCCACACCGCAAGCAATGGCGCCTCATCACATGAATACCCCATGAGTGTCGCCTCGACCCCAATAATTCTGGAGATCAATCCCACGCCGCAAGTAATTTTGGAGACTATTTCACTCACACCTCGATAATTTCGGAGATTATCTAACACCACAGGCCATACTGAGGTCCATAACCCATGTTCTCATTTCATCATATCAATATCTAGTGTCTGTCCTTATCTTTTTAAGTTAATTAGTTGACTATGAATCTCCTAGTTTGGTGTTCCCTACCGGACTTAACTCAATTGATCATCAACAAGACCTCAACTAACCAAATCACCACATCTCAACTGATCAATTGATCAACAACAAGGCCTCAACTAACCAAATCAAAAAATCTCAACTGATCAACTGATCAACAACAAGGCCTCAACTAATCAAGTCATAAAATCTCAACCGCCGGTAATTAGGGTCCCACTTACTCTCTATAGACTCACAACTCAACCATTAACCCGAAACTTTTCAATAAAACTCATAAATCCATCATCAAAACGTTTATAATAAGAAAACAGAAAAAATCCAAATCCATTTAATGTAATCATGAAATTCCAGAATTCAAATAAAATATTTAACCCATCAAATAACCGAAAATCATATTTTTAAGTCGTAGAATATCACCAAAACATCAATTCTTTTGAAAAACACATATAACTCTCTTTATAGGGTTATAGGAATATGATTTAAATTCCATTATAAACAAAATATAACTTTATGTAAAATACTGAAATCTGTAGTAAAAACATCATCTAAAACAGTAAATCAATAATCCATAATATCGAGGAAATAACCATTTAAAGAAACGAAGAAAACCTCAACAAAACGACCCAAACAGCAGGTGTGGTCGACTGCCAAAGTAGTGCAAAATAACGACAGTCGACTGCCCCTATTGAAATTCTCAAGGAAAATAGAGCGGCGGTCGACTGTGTGGTCGACCGCTAGCTGTTAAACAGTCAGTCTTGAAAAAGTGTGCATGTTTCGACTGATACACGATTATACCTTATAAAATCACAATTTTGTAAAACCAATTTCCTGAGATGATCAAATATGACTTGTAGAACATATAGGAGTTTATAAAAACAAATCAAAATGACATCAAATTCATAAAATAGCAATTTTTGACAAATTTCTTCAAAACAGGATATGAATATGCATATATAAATATAAATGTGTTCAAGTATCAGTTGTAGCGTCAAAATACATCACATTAGATTAGTATAACGTTCAAAACCAATTCAGTATTGACACAACTCAGATTAAATCAAAGATTTCATGAAAACACCTAAATCAATTTCGACAAGGTCTTCAAAAATAGGGTTCTCTATATATATACATATATAAATCAATAAAATCATGTTTAGGAGTAGTGCAAAGTTAGATTCAATCTCAGTATCAAAACAATTCGAAAACCTATCAAAAACTTCATAAAAATCACAAAAATTCACTTTTCGGCCATACACCATCAGACCCGAAATATACCCCTTCTTTATAACATTCAAAACTTGATCTTTGTTGATCCAATACCCCTCTTATAATTCATTAACCCACATACAACTGTTAACATCATTTTACACATGAACAAAGCAAATTGTAACATACACACAATCAAGTTTTACTTTTTCAAAGCATCAAAACAGAGTATAGGTGTTCACCCACAGAAAAGTTAGGTTTTTGTTCACTTTTATGCAATAATCAATATGCCATTCATCTTATATGTTCAAAACAGCAAGTACATAGAGGAAAACCACTTACTCATGATAACTATTAGGTTCTTGACAATCACAAGTTATTTTTATAGAGTTTTAGTCATCAATAGTATGGTTTTCATGAAAGGATTCAATCTTTAACTCATCAACTTATCAAATTTCATATTATCATCATACAATCCCTAATCATTCGTTCGAATACACAAACCATCACATACAACATGTTTAGAGCAATAAAAAAATAAACATATGTCACTCACCTCAATGAAGAAATCAAATCGAATTAATAAAGAAAAAAGAAAAGTCCTTCTTTTGCAAAATCCAAGATCATCGCTTCGAAACTCCAAGAAATTAATAGTAAAAATATATTTTATTTTTTGTAGAGGAGAGGGACGGCTGTAGTGACCATAATATAGGCCGAAATCTGGAGTTTTTAGGGTTTTACAAGTTTATGGAAACACCCCTTAACAAATTATTACTTTACATATATAAACATTTCTTTAGTAAATTAGTTAAATAAGTTAAATAAATTAAAATAAAACCAAATCATTTTTCTACTGAGTTATCCAACCATCAAGCATAGCTCAGAAATTAGAAAATTTCGGATTTGTACTCAAAATGGTAATTTTGCACAAAAGTCCCTATCTTTGTAATATTTGCAAATATGTCATAAAATATTCGTAAAAATCCAGAAAATTCAGAAATAATATCTACTAATACATATTAGATTTTATAATTAAAATTCATGACCTTGACTTTCCAAGAAAACATTTGCACAAGATCCAACCTAAATTTCATATTTGCAAAAATACCATATTTGTTTAAATCTTTACCAGATCAAATCTAAATAAAATTTAAATAGATTTTATTTTCAATGATGACCATGGAAAGCCCAAAAATCAGTAAAAATGAATTTTTCTTATTTTTTCGAGATCCAAACGGCTTTTTACATAAAAGCCCATCTCTTTTGAAGTATTTATAAAAATAGTTTCTTTATTCAGAAAAATACCAAAATTTAGGATATAATTAATTATAAATAGGAGAATTTATCTAGAAATATAAAAGTGGAGATTTGCAACCAAAAGAAAATTTGCACGTGTTTTGCACGTGTAAAATTGAGAAATTCATAAAATAGTCGAATAAATTCAAATAAATCTAAAAATTAGAATATCATAAATAAATGAAGAAATCAATCATTAACCATAAAATTTTAAGAATTCAAAATTTCCTAACTTTTCACGTGTGCTGCACGTGCAAAATTGCAATTTCAAGAAAATAGTCAAAATAGTAAACTTTACCAATTTAATAATATTTAATAATGCAAAATAAATCATTTTATTTTGCGGAGTGTTACACATATAACCATGAATTAATCAATAAGCCCACCATCAAAGCCCATCTCATACGGGGTATTACATACACCTTACCTTACGAACTCAGCGTCCTCGTTAGCTTGAGACCCGCAAGCTGATACAGGATCGCCTTTCTAGCCGATGTGGAGTGAAGTACCCTACTAGCGTAATGCCCCTGGTCTCTCTACCAGCGTACTGTCCTCAGCCAGGCGTACATCTCACCCACTCTTACCCACAATTGGTGTCGAAAGTTAGCTTTGATACCATTTGTAACGCCCCGAGCCCCGCTCAAACAAATTCTAACAACTGCCCACCAGAGGCGACCTTACAAAAGGTGTTCGGACTATTTGGTACCCATTGATCTTTAGCAATTTAATATATACACATACAATCCTAACTCACATTCCATGTGGGACTAAGTCACCACCACCTACCATGAACACCAGGGCCCCATAGTAATTAATTCATTATTTTTATAGGCTCTATACACACACTACCAAATCTATAGGCCAATCTAACCATGAATTAATTACTAAGCCCACCATGAAGGTCCATCTCATACGGGGTATTACACACACACACACATACACACATATATAAAGAGAGAGAGAGAGAGAGAGAGAGAGAGAGAGAGATCTTCGGTTGCTCACTACTTTGGTGAGCACTGTAACACCCCGCAAAATTGGAAATTACAATTTTGCCCCTGGGTGTTACGCACGTATATTTTGTAATGTGTTTCACTACATATTTTGGATTCATACTATTTATACATTTTCCGTATTGATTTTAGTCAACTAAAATATATTATTTCAATCCCTGGAATTTACGTGCTTTTTACGTGTTTTGATGCACGTGTTTCCACCACTACGTATAATATTTTCTATAGGTTTAAATTATTTATTTTTATGTATTTAAATCTATTTTATAAAACGAAAATTTATTTTCCCCTTGTTTTTGATTAAAATGCATTTTTCAATTTTTTTTGCACGTATGGTGCACGTGCAAATTTTTATTCTCATTGTGCTACTCTCATTTTACTATTTTTAGCATGCATTAGTTTTATTTAGCCTTTCTTTTGATCCATGGACCTATAAACTAAAATGTAGCCTATTAGGAGAGGAGCCCACTAGATAATTAAATAAATTAATTAGTAATGAGCCCATGTAGCAAGCCCACTAGTTAATCAAATTAATTAGAAATGAGCCCATGTAGCAAGTCCATTATTAAAATCACATTTTTAGTTAAACATGTACTAATACATGACAAGTTACAAATATTAGTACACATTTAGAGTTATAGAAATGTGTTCATATTTGTTTGTGCATGTGTGCATGCACACACAAATGTATTTGGACCATTTTGTGGGCTAGGGGGGGCCAGTTTTCATGAAGGGAGAGAGAAAAGTGGAGCTTTATGTTCATGAAGAGTGGGGAGATGAAAGGTTGTAAGTTTTAGGAGTTAGGAAAGTGGAGAGTTGTAGAATAAATTTGAAGAGTTATTAGGGTGGGATTTTTGCACTTTAGACCCTTCCAAAATTCTATAAATAGAGTCCCATTTTCCACATTTATCTTGCACCAAAAACATTATCAAAAGAAAGAAAGGAAAGAAAGAAAAGAAAGAGAGTGAGAGTCCTTTTGTTTGGGGGAATTGCTAGAGAAAGGAAGCCTTTTGCTAGGGAGAGGGAGCTTTGCTAGGAGGAGGAGCCATTGCTAGGAGTTTGTCTTGGAGCTAGAAGAAGTATCTCATCTTTTCCTTTTGTTCAAGCTTCAATAAGGTGGGTGTCTCCTACTTTCTAATTCTTTTTTTTTTTTGAATGTGCATGTTAATAGAAATGAATGAGTAATATAGAATTTGATTTGATAAAATAGGACAAACCTATGCATTGAATGTAATGAAATATTGCTTTATTGAGTAAACAAACCCAACTTATGTTAATTAGTAATGAGAAAGAAATGTTGATTTGTTTTGTCATGAATTAGTATGCATGAATAAAGATATAATTGATTGTATGAAAAATGTTGGGAATACATTCTTTTGCAAAAATATTTTTGTAAAGTTAATTGAATGCCATAAACTTGTTTTGATTGTTGCCATGCTAGTTGAAAAGAAGAATGCAACTAAAGGATTAATTCTATGAACCATATTAGAGTGTTTGGAAATTTGTGATTTGTCAAATGTGTGATATGTAGGAGAATTGTTAAAGAATGCTATATTTCGACATATGATTAGAGATATGATGAAAAAGAAAAGAGAAGGAAATAAATTCTTTTTTATGAAGTATGTTGACATATGTCAAAAATACAATTTTTGTATGAAAGGAATTTCTTTGAGACACCCATAATCGATTAAAAAATATGTTTGATTCTTAACACAAATTTTTATTTGTAAGATGTTGGGCATAAACTAGTTTCTTAGAAAAATCATGATTTTAATTTTCGAGTTTGAAAAGAAGTGTAAATTTTGTAAAGAAAGGAAAATCTTTTTTTTTAAATGAGATATATGCTAAAAAATAAATTTGGACTTGTTGATTACTATTTAAGATTCCCTTTTAGTCCAAAGAGAAGTTTATTCCAATATCCTAAAGGATTGGATTATTGGGTAAACAAGTTTTGTTAAAAAGAAACAATTTCAGAAAAGTGTGAACAAAAGTATATGGATACAACTTCTAAACAAAAAGCACACTAGGACTTACTGGTCAGTCAATGAGCACCTCTTATAAGAGATCTTGGGTTCAAATCTTGATAGCCAGCCATCTTTTATATTTTTGATTGGTTTTAATAAGATGTTTTTTTTTAGTATGAATAAATTCCTATTATAGTCATAAGATAAAATGGAAGCTATTAAAGATTGTTATGGAAATTTTATTGTCTATTTTAAGAAAGTAAAAATGAGACTTTAAAAAGGAAATTTGATATAGAAAGCAAGAATGATTGAAGATTTTATTATTAGAAAAAAAGGGTATGACTTTAAAGAGTAAAAGAAATATACATTATGTGAATTAATTGCCTTTTGATGGGATTATTCATTTATGTTGAATGCTTGATTATTATATGTGCTTAAATTTGCAAATGAAATTGTTATCATTGATTCATGAATGAACTATAAGAGAATTATGATTGATGCCAAATAAGACATAGATCAAATTGTGGATAAGCTAGAGACATGAAAATATCTAAGTCAAGACATGATTATTAAAGGGTATGTGTACCCATGTTTCTTGTACATGAAAGGTTTATGATTTAGAATTAATAAGACCTCTGTTACCGGTAATTTTGAAAGAAAGATTTTGAGACTTGATTTCGAGATAATGCCGTCGGGCGATCTTGTATTTTTATGAACAAATCCAGTATGAGGTAAAACTGATTCTAGGGTGATAACATATTTATGTCTTGAACTAAAAATAATTAGGCACTTAAGTGAAGATGTAATAAACTTGTGCAAACGTAAATGGGTGCTTCTATATAGTCGGCGGTGGATCTCCGTGGCTATAGACCCAGTTGGTGGACTGTGGTTGCTCCGTAGGAGATGGACTGTATTTTATCCGGGACTTAGGGTAGTCGGCGGATGTTTACCATACTCCAAAGAATATGTATATACCGGGGCTAGAGGGGCATTTACGGGATTATTCTCACGATATAATAGCCAGGGAGGCTGGGATCTGTTATTATAGCTAGGGAGGCTGAGATCCGTATCTGTGAAATAAATCTAAAACTTGTTTTATTACTGGGTAGTCTCATGGCGAGGGATCGAACCCTTTCAATGTGGAGTACGTAGGCGCTTGCCCTCGGACCTATGTAGTATGGGATGCATAGAATCTGAACAAGTGTGCATTAGTGTCATCCTAGTGTAGAATGGTGTGCATTAGGCATTAAGGCATGACATACACTTATATTTAGAATAATCACCTTTGACACGTTATTTATTCATTTCAATTTTATTGTGTTTTGTTAAAGTATGAGATCGTTATACTATTCCCGGCATAGAGAGGATAGCCGTGTATAACATTTCGTCAGTTGTAAGTAACTGACGTGCCCACAGATTGACATGCAGGTAAAGGACCATTCATGAAGCTATAAAGTGGATATGCTGATGTTGCTTTATTTTAAAGACGTTGTAAATGTTTTACTGTAAATTTCATTCTTCTGTTGTGTAAAACCAAGTTGTAATTGAACTCTGATGTTTTGTGAATGAAAAGTTTTAAATTCCTTGTAAAATTGTACGAAGTGAAGTAAAGATCCTGTGAAATCTCGAATTTATCCTTATTTGAAATTCGGGGCGTTACAAGCACTCCGTGAGCACTCACGAAATAGAGCACCTATGACAAATATGAACCACTCATATTGTTCTATATGCCTAAGATAGCCTAACAATAAAAAATCAATTAATTTGAAAATAATTTGTTCATGATTTATATCATCACAAAATTGTATGGCTGAAAATTCTTACAGCATGATGGATGGGAAAATGAACTTCAAATTACTTGATTTTTTATTGTTAGGATATCTTAGGCATATAGAAAAATATGAGTGGTTCGAATTTTTCACAGGATCTTTATTTCATGAGTTCTCACGGAGTGCTCACCAAAAGTAGTGAGAAGGACCATTCATGAAGCTATAAAGTGGATATGCTGATGTTGCTTTATTTTAAAGACGTTGTAAATGTTTTACTGTAAATTTCATTCTTCTGTTGTGTAAAACCAAGTTGTAATTGAACTCTGATGTTTTGTGAATGAAAAGTTTTAAATTCCTTGTAAAATTGTACGAAGTGAAGTAAAGATCCTGTGAAATCTCGAATTTATCCTTATTTGAAATTCAGGGCGTTACAAGCACTCCGTGAGCACTCACGAAATAGAGCACCTATGACAAATATGAACCACTCATATTGTTCTATATGCCTAAGATAGCCTAACAATAAAAAATCAATTAATTTGAAAATAATTTGTTCATGATTTATATCATCACAAAATTGTATGGCTGAAAATTCTTACAGCATGATGGATGGGAAAATGAACTTCAAATTACTTGATTTTTTATTGTTAGGATATCTTAGGCATATAGAAAAATATGAGTGGTTCGAATTTTTCACAGGATCTTTATTTCATGAGTTCTCACGGAGTGCTCACCAAAAGTAGTGAGAAACCGAAAGGGACTCTCTCTATATATATAGAATAATGCTAATATGAGATGGTGAGATGGGTGAGATGAAAATATTTTTTGAGAGATGAGCAATTTAAGTCATCCGAATCTCGAACACACCGTTCACATCACTTTACATGTCATCTAGATGGTGTGTACAAAATTTCAATCAATTTGGAGACCTCTACCATATGCATCAAAACATTAAACACGTCGTGAAGATGGTACGAAATACATATTTATGCATTTATTTGAACGTCTTGATGCATAGGCTACAACTATATGGATTGCTTAAAATTTGGCACACAACATTTTGATGACATGTAGAGTGATGTGATCGAAATTCGGATGACTCATATCGCTCATCTCTCAAAAAACATTTTCATCTCACCCATCTCACCATCTCCTAATAGCATGACTATATATATATATATATATATATATATATATATATATATATATATATATATATATATATATATATATAGTAGGTTGTATAGTGTATAGAGTTGGAGTGTAGGAGTAAGGTAACATTTTCATCTCACCCATCTCACCATCTCCTAATAGCATGACTATATATATATAATAGCATGACTATATATATATATATATATATATATATATATATATATATATATATATAGGGTAAAAGGGATATGAGCAACTTGCTCATTTAGTAAATGAGCAATTGATTATGTGGCATGCATGTGATACATTGGATAACTAACCCTTTTAATGATTTTCCAATCACATGGATGCCACATAATCAATTGCTTATTTACCAAATGAGCAAGTTGCTCATACCCCTTTTCCCCATATATATATATATATATATATATATATATATATATATATATATATATATATATATAGTAGGTTGTATAGTGTATAGAGTTGGAGTGTAGGAGTAAGGTGTTTGTATGCAGTAGGGGATGTGCATTAATGCTGGAAAAGGAGTTGGGGGGTTGGGGTGGCTGTATGTGAGGTGAGAAGAAGGGCAGGGAGGTGAATAGGAGGTGAGAAGAGATTTGATTTAGTGTATAGGAGTATGAGGTTGATTACGGGATTAGATTAGGATTAGGAAGATAGTTATGATTAATCAGGTTTATAGTTTAAATTGAAATTGAAAAATCACAAAAATTATAGAATGAATCATAAAATATTTGGGCTATGACAAGAGTCAAATAGTGCACGATAAGAGTCGAAAAAGAGAAGAAAAAATTGGTCTGATAATTGAAATACAAGATACGTAATAAATACGTACAACTGGAACATAGGTGTAACACCCCGAATTCCAAATAAGACTGAATTCAAAGTTCCACAGGATCTTTACACTTCACTTCATACAATTTTACAAGGAATTTAAAACTTTTATTACAACAATGATTATATCAACGCAGCGGAATTATAAATTACAACATAATACATGAATTAAACATCAACTTGAACATTTCGTTAAGCAGCATTCATTCTTTAGTCTTGTCAATCACTTTATCCTGCATAGAAAATGTGGGCACGTCAGTTGCATACAACTAATGTTAGGATATAATACATCAATTTTTCTTACTTAGAAAACACACACTTGTCACAAAACAAAGCTAAGGGGACTATCCTATTGATGTCGTGTGTGATTGTGCACTTAGTTCTTAATGCAGTTATTTATATTAGATGACACTAATGTGCACTTGTTCGGATTCTATGCAGCCCATACTACATAGGTCCGAGGGCAAGCCCTTAATCATTCTTCATCTTGTGGGGTTGATTCCCTCACCATGAGTTAAACTACTACGATAACTACGACAAGTATCCTAGATATTCTATGAGTTACGAGCCCATGTCCAGACAGCCTGGAGGGGAATCCCATGTCGTGACATGACGCATCATGCAGAGCCTATGGACAATTCGCCTCCGTCATGGAACGATGGCACTACGTAGTCACCAAAATACCCCACAAGCGTTGCCACGGTCTCAATAATTCCGGAGATGTATCCACGCCATGACATGACGCATCAAGCAGGCAACCTATGAATACTCTCACACCGTAGATCCGAGACCCTCATACTTGTGTTTTTCTCTTACTTTCATCACATCTCCACTATGTATCCAATCCTTAGATAATAGAATCATGAATAAAATTAATAATCTAGAATTAGCGTTACCTCTACATCGGTCTTAAACAACAACTATTACTCACGACCCAAACTTGATCTTTATTTACCACATTTCTCTTTTCAAAATTTCATTCTTGCCAATGTAAGGACTTAGCTAAAACTCTAGTCTTAATTCTCTTTTCATGCTCATAAAAGTGAGAGTATATACATATTCACAATTTCCACATTTCATCATGTTTCTTTTACTTTATTTTCCATGCACATCTTGCATATACTTAAACAATCTTATATTAAAATTTAATCAATAATTTACATGTCAAAAATCTCATTTTTGAATTCTTTACAAATTTCGCTATGTTCAACTAAATATTTGTATCTTTACCAAGAAAATCACATTCTAAAAACTTATTAATTCTTCTTCTCAAAATTTTACTTCTAATTCTCATTATAATAGGTTGATATTCAGGAAATAGTTTTTCATGAAGTCTAGGTATTTTTAGAATAATTCTAATAATTTTTTCTCAATTTTTAAAACAGTTAAAACTATTTAAAAATAATAAAATAGAACAAATCAATTTTTCCAAAAGAAATGGCCAGGCCGGATTCGAACCCACGCACACAGCCCCCGCCATGCTACAGTAATGATTTTAAAACGCATCCGAAGACCAGTTAGACCAAGGTAGCTAACTGTTTTATACAGAACTCGGTTTATACTTAAGTTTTGGGTTTCGGTATTGAGTTAAAATCGAATTTCAGAAAAATAAAGTATCTGGAGAGACTCGAACCCAAGACTAAGTGCTCCGTTGAGCTACAGTAACAGTACTAAAGCGCACCCACTGACCAGCATGTCTGAGTGACTAACTCGTATAGCAAATCGATTAAAACATTTTTGTGTCAGACTGTACTGTTACTAGTTCCTTTTAGAAAAACTCGATTTTTCTCAATTAATTTGCACTTATAAAATCTAGATCTTTTCCTGATTATATTTTCTTGGAAAAACAATAACTTGTACTTTCATAAATTGCATAAAACTCATTTTTAAAACATAAAAGACTATTTTTCCTTTAGTTTATTTTAAAAAAATGAATCATGAATACATTTTGACATAGAAGCATTTTTTTAATTTTATTTATTAGAATTCTTTTATCAACAAATTTCCCCCTCATTCATAATGAGTTCATACAATTTTTTTTTGTTTTCATTCAATAACACAATCAAGATCTTAAATTAATCCTAGTTATACAAAATTACTCTTTTTCTTATGTTTCAAGAAGCAACATTAGTGATGATCTAGTGACTACAATATTGCTTATATATGACAATTATAAACACACTTTTTATCACAATTAACTTATTTCATAATCCATGGTTACTAGTTTGATTCTATATTTTATCCATAAGCACAATTTTCACATATTGCATTCTACCAATCATTCATAAGCAAATTTTCCATAAAATCATAATTCATCACTCTAGCATGCAATTATACTAACAAACCATCATAACACATTTTAAATAATACATTCCAATTTATTTTACTCCTTTTTCATGTAGATCAATTAGAGCTTCTTTTCTTATTAATCTCTTCAAACAAATTTAAGGCAATCTTTTCTACTTGTTTCTAGCATGTTCACAATTTCAATCCTAGCATGATATCTATGTTAGAAGTTTGTGAAATTGCCCACCTTATTGAAGAACAATTAGAAAACTCCTTGAACGCAAGAGCGGTTCCCTTCTCCTCCTAGATTGTGCCACCAAAATGTGCCTTCTCCTCCTTGCTTGATGGACCCGAGCTCCTTCCTTGCTCCTTTTGATGTAGGTTGGCCTCCTCTAGTGCAAGAACAACACACACACAATCTCTCAATCTTTTACTCACACTACTCTCAATCTTTTACTCACAACTTGTTTCTTTTCTTTCTTTTTCTCTTGCAAATTTTATAGTGCATTTTATGAAGAAGATGAGGGGGTATTTATATACTTTTCAAACACAAATGGAAGGCTAAGATTGATTTAGATGAGTTTAGATGAGAGGCTAGGATGCATTAGGAAGTTAGAAGAACTACCCATGAACACATAACCACTCACCCACTCATTCCACCTTTCCCATTCTCCATGTGTAATCCGGCCTACCCCCTCCCTAGCATTGGCACATGCAAGTGCAATGCACGTGTCACACAATGCACCCCTAGTTACTAATTGTTCATGTTTATCAATTAATTTGTTACAAAAACAAGTCTACCCTACAAGTCATCTCATTTAAATGAGAATAAACTAATGGGCTCATTTTAGTGGGCTAAAAGTCCATGGGCTTTCTAATTTATTTAATTAATTTAATTATTGTGGGCTAGAATTAAACAATTAGGCCTAGAGATTAAAATATGCATTAAATTAAAAGAGAAGAATGTAAAATACTTGTTCATGACATAAAATAAATAATTTTTAAGAGTAATGTACATAAATTTGCACGTGCAAAACTCGTGAAATCAAACAAACTCATATTTAATTATAGATGAAAATTCAGGATGTTACAAGGGGGTTATAAAATCCTAGGTTAATCTTGATTCTCAGCCGTCTGATGTTTATTGTAGAAAAAGTCACTAAATAGGAGCTGTATGATCTGATTTGGAGTTGAAGATTGGGCTGAAATGATCACCAAAATCGGGGCCCAAAATAACACAGCGTCGCAGTCGGTCGATTGTACCGCTCTCGGCTTAAGAGCCTATATAGTCGTCGGGTGTGCGGTCGACCGTAACTTTGGATTGTCGGCCACAACTTTGCTTGCAACTGTCGGCTGTTATTTTCCTTATCCTCTCTTCGACTGCTTCAACCTCCGTGCATCATTGTATTTTCTTCTAATTCAAACCACGAGTATACAAGAAATATTTCTAACAAGTCACCCTTCATCCTGAACTTTGGAACCGAAGCTATAATTCTACTGGAAGTCGGACTGCCATCCCCACGGATCATGAGCTTCGACGAGAATTTAAACTCAGATGGCCTTAGGGCCAACCTGGATCTTCTCGACGAAGTTTGTGAAAGGTCAACAATCAGGAGGAATGTCTACCAGCAGCGGGTAGAAAAGTTCTACAACAAAAGAGTCCGACTGACCGACATCAATGAAGGTGATCTAGTGCTAGCTACAAAGGCTTGACATCTCCGAACCAAGCAAAAGGGAAAAGCTGGTTCCCAATTGGGAAGGCCCATATAAGGTCTCCAAAGTGTACACCCTGGCATATACCGACTTGAAGACCCGCGGGGGAAGGGGGGGGGGGTATTCAAGAAGACGTGGAATGCAGAATACTTGATGAAGTTCCATGAAGGCCCTTAGCGGTCAGTAGTTATAATAATGCCCTAGGAGCTGGCAAATATAATAAGCGCTCGCCTTTCAGCGACCGACGAATAAAATTTCTTTTTAAATTCTGGAGAAAGTTGCAAGGCTAATGCCCCATGTCTAGCACTTTGAAATGGTGCTCCGACTACAAACTTATCGCGGATTTATCCGCAATAAAGGCTTAAGCCTTGTGTATAGTGCTTTGAAATGACGCTCCGACCCCGAGTCCATTGCAGATTTTTTGCCAACATGGCTCAAGTCTCGGATCTAGCACCTCGAATTGGTACTCCGACGCTGAGCACATCGCGGAGCTCTCTGCAATCAAGGCTCAAGTCTCAGGTCTAGCGCCGCGAAATGGTGCTCCGACTCTGAGCTTATCGAGGATTTCTCTACGATCGAGGCTCAAGTCTCGGATCTAGCACCTTGAAATGGTGCTCCGACTCTGAGTCCATCGCAGATTTCTTCACGATCAAGACTCAAGTCTCGGATCTAGTGCATTGAGATGGTGCTCCAACTCTGAGTCCATCGCGGATTTCTCAATGATCAAGGCTTAAGTCTCAGATCTAGCGCCTCGAAATGGTGCTCCAACTCCGATCCCATTGCGGATTCCTCCGCAATCAAGGCTCAAGTCTCGGGTCTAGCACCTCGAAATGGTGCTTCAACTCCGAGCCGATTGCCGATTTCTTTGCGATCAAGGCTCACCCCTCTGATCCAGCGCCTCAAAAACCTGACTTTGAGTTAATTGCGGGAGTTACCATAGAGGACTAGGCCTCATGCTTTATCTATTGGGAAAACCATCCCACCCCGATCCCGTTTCGGACTCCAACGATCCTGCCTCGGACTCCGATCCCATCTCAGACTCAATTCATTCAGTAAATAGATGATCAAGGAAAGATACTTTTTATTAAATGAAAGATGGTTACAAGACGTGCGGTGGCCAGTTCGCAGTTGGCAAATCAAACACACAACAAAGATAGCTACGCCTAAAACACTTTTATAGCCGCCTCGTATCACAGAATGCCAGTTGTCCCCATCAGCTCATGTGTAGAAGAGGCATCATAGGTGAGCTTTGACGACAAAGTAAGGGTCAGCTGACCCAAGAACGAAGATTATCAGCCCGACTGGGAAAACAATGATTCCTGAAAAGGATAAACTCCTCAACCTCGGCACTCATCAACATCAGATCTTGGAACCCGGGATATACTTGATGAGGTTCAACAGGGAGTACCCTGATCTTCTCTGGGTCCCTTCGGATCAGTGTTGTCAGCACGAGATGCCCCAGTCGAACAAAATGCAACCAAGTCCTGTTGAAGCGACATAGGCAAGGAAGACCATGTCCCCTAGAACTCGGTGCAAAATTTAGATTTTGAAACCCCTCCTTATTGGTACGTCGATCCCCTCTGGGTCGGATACGCGAACAGCTTGCCGAGGGTCACCCGATTCGGCACCAACAAATCTGCCCTCGTCGGCTTTGACTCTCAGACAACCATTCGGGGAAATTTATAAGAAAAAGACAATGAGATATGTGAACCAACTGACTAAAGATGGGGAAATTTATAGACATTCTCGAGACACTTATCGATGTTCACAGGCTCTCTTATTTATTACAGTCAACATTTCAACTTCCAAGATGGTAGGCTCCTCAATTCCCATAGAGTGACGTAGGCAAGTCCACATGGCCACTCACGTGATCATTTGAAAGGTGGTGCAAAACCAAAACCTCGGACCCCCATCTCCGAAGGCGAGGTTCGAGGCATTCAATCCCTGGATCGAAAGTCCGAGGCAAGACAAATAACCACATGATAAAAGATACAAAGCAAAGGAATTCAAACAAATTTTATTCATTAATAAAAATCAAGTACATGGGCGGTGGCCAGTCCGCAGATAGGCGAAAACAAGAAATAGCTAAAGTCCACTGCTTGGAGGAAACCCCTTCTCGAACACAGGAGCGGAGGGAACTATTTCGACTCTAGCAGTAGGGTCGATCGGTTCGTGGTTAACCAGAATCTCTCCTCCGGCAGCTTGAGCGGGCTCCCCTATCTTCACCTCGAAGGACAAGCCCTAAAGGTTGATGCCCAGATACCTAGCTCTGTCATCCCCAAGGGCATGGTCATACCCTTCGTCTTGAGCCCGGATGACACACCGCACAGTGTCATCGTACTCCTTCACCTGCCACACCAGCCTCTCCTCAACAAGCTTCTCCTTCTCCGCTAACCGCTCCACCCGAGCCTTCTTCTCCTCCGCTAGCTCCTCCTTCAAGCCCTTTATTGTTTGCCAGAGGTCACCATTCTAGCCCAACAACTCCTTCTTGCCGGCCTCGACCATTTGGGCACGCCTGAGGAGCGCCTTGAGACTCTGCTTCAGCCCAGCTTCACTGATGGCCGCCTAAAAGAGAATGAGGACACTTAGCAAAGTAAAAAAGGTGTGGTTAAGAAGCCGACGACGAACATGCCCCTTACAAGAACGGAAGTCTGGGTCTAGTGAGTGTAAACCTCATCCGTTGACTCTTTTGCCATAGCCATCATATCTCGGGGAGTGGCAAGGTGGTCGACCACCTGCAGATCATTAGGGCGGTCGGTCTACAAGTCCACCTCTGTGACAGTCCAGGAAGGCACTCATACCTTCGTAGGTAGGGGAGGTTTTGAAGCCACCACAACATCCTTCGAGGATGCGACCTTAGGCTTTGGTGCCTCCTTCTTAACATCCACAACCACCTTGTTCCTCGAGGGATCGACTTCTTTGGTCCTCCTCTTCCTCAAAGGTTCCTCTGACTCGGTGGAAGGGGAACGCTTATGCGTTGGAACTTTAGCCTACGTCTGCGTCTTCGTCCCTGCCTCTGCCTTCGCCTCCGCCTCAACCTTTAGAGCCGCATGCCTAGCCCTCGAAAATTCGTTAGAACCCATGGTTGTTTGCTGAGAGGGGATCGAAACCAAGGAGCAATGACACAAGGGATAAATTTGATGAGAATCAAATCAATGAAATGAAATGAAGGACAAGGGAGACTATATATAATAGAAAGGGGACATCGAACAATGTGCGGGCACGTGATGTCACATGAGCACGCACGTGGAGCACGTGAGCGCAGTTTCTCGAGTCCTCAATCTGGCGCCCTCCGAGCACATCCCGGATTTCTCCGCAAACATGGCTCATGCCTCGGATACTATGTCTCAAAATGGTGCTCCGACTCCGAGCCAATTGCGGATTTCTCCGCAAGCAAGGCTTGCACTTCAGACACTACGCCTCGAAATGGTGCTCCGACTCCGAGCTCATCGCGTATTTTTCTGCAAACACGGCTCACGCCTCAGACACTATGCTTTAAAATGGCTCTCCGACTCTGAGCCCATCGTGGATTTCTCCGCAAACATGGCTTATGCCTCGAACACTAGGCCTTGAAATGGTGCTCCGACTTCGAGCTCATCAGATTTCTCCGTAATCAAGGCTCATGCCTCAGACAATACGCCTCGAAGTGGCGCTTCGACTCCGAGTCCATCGCGGATTTCTCCGCAGACATGGCTCACGCCTCGGATAAAATTCTTCGAAATGGCGCTCCAACCCCGAGCTCATTGCGGATATCTCTGCAGACATGGCTCTCGCCTCGGACGAAATGCCTCGACACGGGGCTCCCACCTCGAGGCATATGCTAGCTGTCTCCCTCCTCAGGGCTCGGACCCTGTTCCTCGGTAACTCGATTTCCGAACCCTGGAAGGAGCCCAACACTGTCACAGCAAAAGGGTCTTTACGCCAGCTCACTTTTCCCTATAAGTTACCTACTCCTCGAACCCGACCGGAAACTACTCCGAGAGTGGGGGGCTTGTGATATGGGTAAAAATCATGGCTAATCCCTACCGTCGATCCCAGTGCGAATCACAAGGCAGACGGGGGAAAGATAAGGCCTTTCACAGGCCCACCAACGAAGGTTTAATTAGGTGCCTATGGTCAGTATTCAAATCCCCAAGAATTAGGGGATTAACTGCTCCTTAATCAACGGAATCTAATAAGGCAGCAAGAGATCTTTCCATAACAGATCCTCACTGATCTATAAATATAGGCCCACCTCCATTGTTACTAGGTAATCACAATTTTACCACCTAATCCCATTTTAAACTGCTGGTTGCTGACTTGATTATCGAAGAGCCTGTCGTCGGGAATACTCCCGATGTTTCAATTTTTTTGCAGGTATTCGCGGCCAGCGTCCACCAGATCCATAACATACGACCACATATCAGCCTTTCATCAGGATCAACTCTGTGGTTGGGATCTGCGCTTCCTTTTCATCCAATGAACTCATCATCTGTTGCTCCCACACCAGAAAACAGCAGCATCAGGATGCAACAACTTCATAACGTCACTCAAGATCAAAGGCTAAAGGTGACATCATGGAGTTTACCATCAACCACTTATTAGCACGTGAATTTGTTCACAAATACTACACATACCTCACATTTTACCTTAATCACTAAAGAGACAAAACCCCAACCACTAAAAGACAAACAAAAAATTATTAAAATATTATCTAAACCTTGTCATTTAGTGGTTGGAATATATTTGAAGTAAAATTTAAGATATGTGTAGACATCCAGGAATTTGTTGAATTTGTTGGTCCAAATAAAAGTGATATCACAAAGAGTAACATCCCCAAATCTTTACTTGTATTGTTAAATGACTCAATAAATAATTTTAAAATACCATATTTTCAATGACAGTTGTTTAAAATATTAGAGACGGGTAAATTTTGACAATCTAGATGCCATAGCAAGCGAAGCAGCAAAATATGTGTGAACAAAATAACCAAGAAATAATTAACCGAATTTTTAATAATTAATAATGAACCTAATAGCACTATCACTCTATGAACTATGATCAATAATTCCTACATAATTTCTTAATTATACAGCGAAAATAAGGGGACAAATATATATTCAATATCATGATGAAGTGGTGCTTCAACAAAGAATCAAACAACGAAGTGATTGAAAAACTTGTCCAATAGTCACAAATAGAACTCATCACGAAATATTCCGTATCCTAATAGAAGTATCTAGAGAGCATATATATGAACATAGAGAGGGTTATGAGTTAGTAACCCACTTATTAAGTAATTAATTAATGATTTATCAGATAATAATCAAACAACAATTATTTAGTAATCACCTTAATCATGAGGTATAATTGTTAAATCATTAATTGCTTACCTAATAAATGGGCTGACAGCTCATTATCCTTTTACACACACGTGTATATACAGGGTTGGTCCTGAGATAGAGGTCGGAGAGGCGTCCACTTCGAGCCCCCAATTTCTATGCATTTTTAGGGTTTCTCAAATTTTTTCTTCTTTTTTATACCTATATATACATATATTTTTTAGGGCCCCAAATTTAAATTTTGTGCTAGTTCGCCTTGAACCCTGTGAGCTCGGGTATGTATATATATATATATATATATATATATATATATATATATATATATATAATCTCTAATATTATAATGGGAGAAGGCCTTAGTGTCATTTGTCTTTCTTTTTTGAGGAAAATGCAGAATCTGGCCACCATGTTTCATTAATAAAAGTTTAACGAAACAAATCCAGAGTATTGGGCCCAAGTACAAACTACAGATAGAAAATAAAACATACATGAAGCAACATGACGCGTACAAACAACAAATTCCTCCAACAATCCTGGAGGGTGGGCCGACAAATTGTAAGTACGTCCGTTTAGCTTCGTATAGTGCCTCCACGACACATGCACACCCACCTGAGACAAGTCTGACAGGATTAGCTTCGTACAGTGTCATTTGTCATTTTACCAACATGTGCAACGCACGTACATAACTAATATAAAGGAGGTTTCCGGTTCAAATCTTCCCTACGTCAGAGTTTTTGTTTTTATTTTTTGAAATTATTGAAACGTGCGATTGGGCCCAAGTACAAACTACAGATAGAAAATAAAACATACATGAAGCAGCATGACGCGTACAAACAACAAATTCCTCCAACAATCCTGGAGGGTGGGCCGACAAATTGTAAGTACGTCCGTTTAGCTTCGTATAGTGCATCCACGACACATGCACACCCACCTGAGACAAATCTGACAGGATTAGCTTCGTACAGTGTCATTTGTTATTTTATCAACATGTGCAACGCACGTACATAACTAATATAAAGGAGGTTTCCGGTTCAAATCTTCCCTACGTCAGAATTTTTGTTTTTATTTTTTGAAATTATTGAAACGTGCATCGCACGTGTAAATTACTAGCGTGTATATATATATATATATATATATATATATAAACCTGTTACATTGTTACTGTTATATTGGCACCAAATTTAAAAACTAAAGAAAACCATAAATATTCTTAAAATTTATTCATCCAAGTTTTTGCAGTACTAACAGTCCACAGTAAAAAGTAAATAATCTCTACTATTTTATTGGAAGAGTTGGGGTTTGTAATCAAAAATCTTAACTTTGTAAGTAAACAAACACATGCAATATACGTTCAAACTATATATAACAAATATAAACGTGCACCGCACGTGTAGCCCAAATCAAAATATTCAAATATAAACTATTTTTTTCTTAATTAATATATATTTATTTAATTTAATCACTATACTTTTTATAGACGTGCATTGCACGTACATTATAAATAACCTAAGAGTAATGCGCTATCGAAAGTATTACATTTTTTTTTTAACTATCGTAAATAGCATACGGCTATTGAAGATTTCTACAACTTACTGTATATCTGTCCTCCACCAGCATTAGGCCAACTAGGATAATTAAGAAAAAAGTAGTGATTCTAACGGGAGGATGTAGCATTACTCATAACCCAATCCAAAATATTTACATCAATTTCAACAACCTTAAACCGATCCAATCAATCAATACCTTCACGAATCTCAAAGCACTTTCTTCATCCCGCAATCGTCGGAAAGCAACTCCCCGATCTCCCCAACGACCGCTTCCGATCCCCTTCTCTCGGACTCGGCGGCGTCGACCGCGCCGCCCTCGGCGACTCCAAGCTCCTCCTGAAAAGCTGCGTCACAGCCGAAATAAGGTCCTCCGTCGAACTGCTCGGCGTCGGCGACGATCGGAAACTCTTCGAGAAGTTCATGTGCCGATCCAGCGCTTCCTCCGTCGAAATCGACCTCTCTGATCGGTGAATCTCGTCCTTCACCGCTTCCGAACAGAGGCCGCAGATCCAACGGCCGTGATACCGTTCGCGAATGTTGGCGATGTAGGCCGGAGTGCAGTCCTCCGTCAGATTGCAGCAGTCGCACTTGATCGACTCTATCTCGATCTCGATCTCTTTCCCAGTCATCATCTTCTTACTTTCTCTTCCTACAGATTTCTTGATCGAAACTGAATTTAAAAGAAGAAGGAGAAAAAAAAGACAGAAATCAAGAAGGGATGCAGTAATTAATTTAAAATTAGGGTTTTTTTTATTAAGTTTTTACCGTTTGAGTGAGGGATGATAACTATCGCTCTTTCTCCCAAACGACGGCGGTGTCTCTGTCTTGTTCTTCGGTCGCTGTCGATATCTGCTTCTTCGTCGTCTCCGTTAGTGCCAGCTCTTCTTCCAAGGCCTTGACGACCAGAGACATTTCAAGGTCGAATTCCAGCTCGTTCTGATCTCGAACTTTTTATCTCGATAGATGACTCCAATTTATAGCGGATATATGAGTTGCTGATAAGATCGTAATATTCTTTAAAAATTCTCTTTCTGTTTCTAGAACCTTGAAGAGGAGGAGGAGGAAGGGAGAGAAGGATTGAGATGGGTAGGATCGGAGGGGAACAGGAGGACCAAATTTATCTCAATTTTTTTGTTGGTGACGTAGGCATTGGGTGGGACCCACGGTTAATGATTGGAGGAGGCACATGTCGGATCCGCTATGTGTGAACACGTCAGCCAGCTCAGCTGGAGCCTGGAGGCTTTGTATGTGGATTTTGCCAGCTGTCATCCGCCAATGTGACGTTGGATTTTATAGAGGAACCCAGATGTGGATGCACCCAAAGGAAAGGTGAGGTGAGGTGAGGGGAAGTGAGTCAGGCTCAGAACTCATTCACAAAAATACTATACTATAGTAATAACAATGATAATGATAATAATTTGGTGAGGATAAATGTTTACTGTATGAATACCGATGCAGGTGTATATATGCAGGTATATGTATCTATCCGTTATCAATATGGATATGGATATGGATATGGATATGGATGTGGGGTTATGGATATGTAGCTTAACAACTGGAAATTCTGAATATCTTATCTCAGTAATCTTCGCCGAGTAATATATTTATTATTTAATGTATCTAACGAACGACCTGTTCGATCCAAATTTAGATATAGTTTTATCTAATATGGTCATTGAGATACCCGTGAATGTAACAAAATTTGTTCATGTTCATATTCATATTTGAAGAATAAAGTGGATAAAAATATTATTGAGTAAAACGTGGAAATCTTTTCTATATTTGTAAGTCAAAGTAGATAACCACATATATTTTTGATCAACGCAGAAGATCCTTTTATTTGCAACTCAAAGCTGATAACTCCCTCCCCCCTCTTTTATTTTTTGTCAATGTAGAAAACCTCCTATGCTTTTCTGTTCCGTTATTCTTGTTACGTGTTTTACCCGTGGGTTATTTTTACCATTTTACCTCCTCTCTATTATTGATTAATAATTTCTGAAATAATTATGTTAATTTTTCTTAATTAAACTAACGGAAAAACAGTTTCAATACCTCCTAGGGGGTTTTATGAGTTGACCAAAAATCCAACGGGATTATCTGCTTTGACTTGTAAATGAATATGAATTTTCTACGTTGATAAAAAATATATGGGATTATCTACTTTTTTTTTTGATAAAAAAGATGACCACGTTATCGCTTCATTAATGCGAAATTAACAAAACAAGTAGATAATTAGTATAAAGTCTAGACGAAATAAGTCTGAACGACAACATCAAAATAAACCACATCGAAAAGAGCAATATAAAACAACAACAGTAGCCCATGAGAGACATATCCGGCCACCATGGATCATCACCAACTCCGCCCTGTTCGATAGTCTTGTTCAGGTGCTATTCCTCCTCCATACGAAGCCTCTTCCTGACGGCTTGACCTATCCATGCGTTGAAAAAATAACAGATGTTATGCATAGTCGCAGAAAATCGATTGTTAATGTTACGAAAGCAGATTCGTTACGGTCTAGCCATAGTCCCCAAAGAGTTGCAGCAACCATAATATCCCATCTTTCTTTATCCTCCTTAGTACCCCCCCAGAACAGTCCTACGATCAAAAACCCCAGAACATGACTGAGGACAGTCTAAGGACCCAAAACCTAAACAAACAGTTTTCCAAACTAATCTAGCCATAGGACCAGAAAAAAGGATGCGATCACTATCTTCAACGCTACTGTTGCACATGGGACAATTAGCGTCGATAATTAAACCTCGTTTAACCAAATTAACTCTTGATAAAATCGCAACGTTCTTGACTAACCATAAAAAAGCTCTAACTCTCATCGGAGCTTTAGTCTTCCAAATGGTATTAGCATCTTTGCATCTCAAAACCCCATCATTTAGAAATCTGTACATCGATCTAACGGAAAAAATATTGGATCGGTCTAGACTCCATACTCGCTCGTCTTCTCTCTCTGAAGACATCTTATCGTAAAGTCTTATATAGTTGTTGAGACTTTCTAGTTGTTCAACGCTCTTAGTGGTAAGATCTTCCAACACTTTAAGTCTTAAAGTGTTATTGTTCCACACATCCCCCACAGTGGAATCTGTATTCAAAGTTGCTCTTGCCGCACTGGGGAATAAGCTAATAAGGGAGTTTTCCCCGCACCATTTATCCTTCCAGAATCTTGTATCGTTGCCGTTGGCGATTAGGCCCGTCGTGATAGAGTAGTACGCTTCCCCCACTTTCGCCACCCCTTTCCACAAAAAGGAAGCCTTTCCATAATGACTTTTTCCCCCAAACCTAAACTTCTTCTTATTGCGATCTGCCGCGAAAAATTTACCTCATCAATTGTTTCGTCTAGACCTCATTTTCCACCACCACTTAGTCAAAAGTTCCTGGTTCATATCTCTAATGCTCATAATGCCAAGACCGCCCGATTCCTTCATCTTACAAACCCTACCCCATCTCACCAAAAGGAACCCCCTGCCGGATTCATCAATCCCTTTCCATAGAAATCTCCTCCTTTCCCTGTCAATTTTATTGGATACCCATCGTGGAAGTTCGTAAATAGACATTAGGAATATTGGCAAGCTACTTAGTACTAAATTAATCAACGTGATTCTAACCCCCAACGAAAGAAAACGGCCCTTCCATCCTACCAACCTCCTATGAATCTTTTCCAACAATGGATTCCAATCTTCCCTAATTACCCCCCCCCCCCCCCCCCCCCCCCCCCGGGCCTAATGGGAAACCCTAGATAAATCAAAGGGAACACTCCTATTCCATAGCCAAGAAGTCCTTTAATATTCTCTATAAGCAAAAACAACCGATCGCTCAATGGCATGACGTAATTTTTGCTCAGGTTGACCTTTAGCCCTGCCCATGCTTCGAAACAATTGAGCGCCAGTCTGATAGCCGTGATTTCCTCAATCGTCGAATTACCGAACATGAGTGTATCGTCAGAATATTGCAGGATGGAGATAGCACCTGTAATTTCTTTAATCTTCACCCCCTGAATAATCCCTACTTCTCTTTCCCTCTTAATCATCTCCGCCAACCCATCAGAGACGATGGCAAATAGAATGGGCGATAATGGATCCCCTTGCCTAGGGCCTCTTCGACACTTGATTTCTTTACCGATTTCTCCATTGAACTGGACAAATGATTTTCATCCTCTGACACAATTCATAATCCACTGTACCCATTTACCTTCGAACCCTTTAAGAACCAGAGCCTACTCAACCGCCTCCCATTCGACCGAATCGTACGCTTTTTGAAAGTCTAGTTTTAATAAGAACCCATCAGACTTCTCCTTATTCCCTCTATACACAACCTCATGAGCTGAGGTGATGTTATCCCTAATATCCCTTCCTCTGATGAATCCACTTTGCGATTCCCCCACTACTTCGTTTAAGCTGGGAGCTAACCTTTAGGCCAACACTTTGTAATAATCTTGAATGAATTGTTTAGTAAACTGATCGGCTGCAGATCTTCAATTCTATGAATTTCACCCTTCTTTGGGATTAAAGTGATATTGGCATAGTTGATCCTATTTAACTCCGCGTTTCAATCAAAAAACTTTTGAAAAATCCTCATCGGATCCTTCTTAATGATCTTCCAATATTTCCTGTAAAAGAAAATAGGGAATCCATCTGGCCCTGGAGCCTTATCTTGTCCTAATCCTTTAATCGCCTGAAACACCTCCTCCTTGCTGAAGTTTTGCTCTATTCCATCGCTCCCGTCTATCCTGGCATCTTCCCACAATTCCGCACTCAATTGACATCTATTCTCCTTGCGAGTTCCTAACATCTCCTTGAACTTTTCGTCGATGTGTCTCCTAATAATCCCCTCGTCCTCGCTCCTAATGTTGTCGATGATCAACCCGTGAATAGATTTCGCTCTCTTTCTACCATTTGCCAACTTATGGATGCATTTTGTATTAGCATCTCCCTCCTTCAGCCACTGAGCTCTTGACCGCTGCCTCCAATATTACTCCTCCATATCTCCTATCAATTGAATTTTGACTCTGCATTTGGCCAACTCTTCACCTTCCCCGACCTGTAGCTCCCTACCCTCCTGAATCACCTATAAATCCTTTGCTCTATCCCCCAACTCGACTTTTTTCCTTTTAATGTTACCAAATTCCAGACTTGCCCAATCCTTCAAGCATTTACGTAGTCTTCTTGTTTTTTCGATCCATGTTCCAACTGCTTACATGTTGTTTGTGATGGCCTGCCATGAGTCTTCAATAATCTTGCGACAGCTGCTATGTAACGTCCATGCCTTCTCGAATCTGAATGGATGAATCCTCGCTCTATGCCCCTCCCCATCCTCTAAGGCAAGAGGAACATGATCCGACGTAAATCTAGTCATGGACTTCACCCCTTCCAACGGGAATGCTTCCTCCCATTCAGTGAACAAATATCCTATCCAACCTGGCCCAAATTGGGTTGGCTTGCATATTTGTCCAGGTGAACCTTCTATCTGCCGGCTCAATCTCCATAATTTCTAATTCATCTATGATCTCAATGAACTTATCTTTATCGCGATTGCTCGCTCCTCTACCCCCGTATTCGGATTGGAATCGAGTAATGTTAAAATCTCCTCCTATAATCCACGGTCTCGAGCATCCGCTTCTAATACCCCTTATCTCCTCCCACAATTGACTGCGTCTTCTAGAATCATATGATCCATTAACGGAAGTAACTAGTTGAATCCAATTATCCTTTCTACGTCTCAGTCTAATTGAGAATGTGAGCGTGCCACAGATTTCAACGATGATCTCGAAAGAGTCCCAATCCGCCCCGATGGTAATTCACCCGGACAAGCCATTAGCTGCTTTGAATCTCCAATCAAAGTTTGGCACATTCCTAAGTCGCTCGAAATCAGAAGCTGTAGGGTAATCTAATACAGTCTCTTGAAAGGCGCAAATACTAGGTTTCTTCTTACCGATAGTATCATTAATCAGTCTAATCTTCGAATTTTGCCTCATCCCCCTAACGTTCCAAAAGATGTATAACATAAGAACAATTTTAATAAACACCTCAGCTCTAACCGCCAAAAACTCGCCCTTACTCTACCCCTTTTATCTCCCCTCTAATAATGTTTACTTGCTTTATTTGCTCACTTCTATTGGACCCCATGGCTAAACCGTATAAACTAGCGAAGTAAATAAGAGAATCATCATTAAGACTACTCAGTATAGATAAATAACTGTTATTCATATTTTCACAGACTGATGTTGATTTATTGATCTACTTTGATATGCAAATATAAGGGAGTTTTCCGTATTTTATTCAATACTAGGTTTGCCCGTTGACACGTGCCTACGGCACGTCTTCGGAACGATGCACCTTGTTTGATCATATAAAATAGTTTTGGAGGTCCAGCAAATTAATTGAAGTAGCAAACATATTATATGAGAAACTTTTGGGGTCTGGCAAAAAACATATTCTATGACTTTTTTTTATTTTTTCGAATTATTTTTAAAGTTTTTAAGTTTTAAAAAAACTTAGTTTTTAATTTTTTTTAATTTTTTAAACCTTTTAAATAGAAAAGGAAGGGAAAGAGAGAGAGAGAAAAATTAAATAAATATATGAGTTGTTTTGAGTGGGGGATTTGAATTTGAGTTTTGGGGGGAAACTTTTGGAGGGAAAATATGTTTTGTGAGGTTAGATCTGGACCTTTGATTTTTTAGGAGATTGAAGGAGAGCCACTTGATAGCTTTCTTTGTGTTTTATTATATAGATTATTCCGTGTGTAAATTTCGATGGAGTTATTGGGTATGATTGTGGGGTTGAACTAGTGGGTGAAATTTGGGTGGCGTGTTGGAGTTGGTATGCTGATTATTTGTTCATCGACTCAAGAGTCAAGTCTTTGTATATCCTATTTTCTTCTCCCTTTTTTTTTCTATTCTTATTTTTTTTAACATGAAAGACTTGCACAATATTTGAATTTCTAAATATTTTTTTTAACAATAAGGAAATTTAACACCATTATGTAAATACAAAGCATTTACTGCTGCAAATAAATTTAAATATATTGTTGAAAATGTGTAAAACATGTTTATTGGTATCATGTGCTAATTAATTGGCTTTATATGCTCATTACAAGGAGACTATTTTGCCTCAAATAACATTTATCAATTCTGTCTAAGAGCATCTGTAGTCGTTTGCTATTTATCCATAATATGCATTTTTGACTTAAAAAATCGCTGCAGTCGTTTGCTATTTATCCATATTATCGATAAATCGCTACAGTAGATTGCTATATTTGAGAATCCGCATAAGCTTTATGCATATTTGAGTGACGGCACATGATGTGCCGTCCCACAAAAAAAAATATTTTTTTTTTCGTCGGACGGCACATAATGTGCCGTCCCATTCGTAAATTATTTATTTTATTCAATTATAAATCCCAAAACGAATTAAAAAATTTCAAAAATTCCCCCTTCCCCCGGACGGCACATGATGTGCCGTCCCATTGATTTATTAAAAAAAAAAAAAATTTGTTGTTGTTTGACAATCTTAACTGCTTTAAATGATCCAGGAATTGATTTAGGAATCATTAACTGCTTTAACTGCTTTAAAAAGTTTCACATAATTGATCTAGGAATCATTAAATGATCCATTGATCTTCTTTTCATGTAATCTAACGATTTTATTGACAATATTAATTAGTTAAGTTAATGGCCAAAAAAATTTTATATTATAGTCGGACGGCACATCATGTGCCGTCCCGTCCATGATTTACGGGGATTTTTTTTTTCTAGTCAGACGGCACATCATGTGCCATGTGCCGTCTCTCCTATAAAAAAAAAAATTTTATTTTAGCGTTCGGACGGCACTTCATGTGCCGTCCCACCTAATTTGTTATTTTTTAAGTATTTTTTTTATCGTCAGACGGCACATCATGTGCCGTTGCTTATTTTAATATTAATAGAAAGCTAAAATATAGCTTTAAAAGACTGCAGCAAAACTAGGATATCTATTTCTATTTATCCATATATCCATATTTTACCATTCAACGACTACAGATGCTCTAAGATGGAGAACATATATATAACCTAGCATTTTAGAGTGAAAGTACATGCTGCTAACTGTACTATAAGTGTTTGATACATATACCCACTTTCAATAGTAAATGATATTAGCTGAAATGCATGTAGCTTCACTACGTGCTATTCTTTTTTCAAATCTTCTGATACATGCACACATATTTGCAATTAGGCCTCAAGGTATATAAACCAAGTATAAGAATTTGCTAATATAGTTAGATGCATGCAACCTGAAATTCAACAAACAATCACAATTAAATGTGTCTCAATAATTTAATTTATTTATTATTATTATTATTATTATTTTTATAGCAAAGTGTCTCAATAAAAGAATATTACTCTTTTCAGGTAAATTCGAATATTTCAGATAATTAAATTAGTTATATTTGTATTCATTAATAAACGAAACTAAACTACGGTATCCAACAAGCATATACAATATCGAAATTTAAAATGCGCATTTACATCTAAACCCTACATTATTGTCAATCATATCCATTACTCAGAAAAGATATGTATCATCTCCTATGTAAACTTTTCTTATGTCTTTCTAATTTGTCGACAAGATGCTAATTGCATTCAACTTCATCAAAATTCTACGTGGCATATTGTGTTAGCTTATGCAGCCACACCAAAGACAATTAGATCATTGATGATGGAATGAAGTGTGACAATAACAAATTTCAGACTAGATTTGAATTATATACTCTATTAATCAAGTATAAGGAATTGCATTCTATGCTTTAAATGGTGGAAGAAGGTTACACAACACAGATTTGGAGCCACTTAAATTTTATTGGTGAGAAGTTGACACTTTGGCATTGCCAGCTCAGCATCCTGATCCATATAGATGTCATTCCAACTATTAAGGACATGTTTAACTAAAACAAAAAGGTATTAAGGACATGATTATTGATATTATACTTTGGAGTATGCCATGTATGTTTCATGCATAGGATGTTTTCATGAAGTAAATATGGAGGGATGAATACATGAAAAGAAAAGTTATTAGCCATTTTACTTTTTGAAGTTTGTTTGTAATCTAAACCATGTAAAGTTGAAGCAATATATAGATGGATTGATTTCATGTATTTCACTGCATATAATGTAAAATCAGTAGATAGGAAAACAAATTGTAATATTTATTGGGCAAAAGCCAAAGTACACCCCAACGTTTGACCCGAGTACAAAATGTCCATACAACGTTTGAAAAAGTACAATAAACTCATTTCTCCGTTAACTTAACCTCATTCGTTAAGTTATAATTATTAAATTACTTTTTTACCCTTACCCAATCAAACCTCCTCTTCTTTTTTCTTTTTCTTCGTTTTTTTTTCTTTTCAAATCCCAATCGATCTGTCGATTGAATAAATCAGAATTCTCAGAAACCCTTGCCATGGCCATGAAGCTCCTCATTCTCCTACTTGTGCTGCCGCTTCTCTCTCTGCAATCGATGATCCTTTCTCTTTCTTCGTCTTTCCTCTCTTTTGTTCTCGTTTTCACTTATTTGATGAATTTTTTATTTTGATTTTTTTTGTTTGATAAATTTATGCAGAGGATAGAGGATCTGTGAACTTAAGATTTGCTGTACAACCTAATTTTAAAACCATCTTTCCCTCTCCCTTTGACCTAAGAAATTCTCCGTAAATAAATATAAAAAGTTAATTTAATACCAAAGCAGGATTGCACATGCAATATCTAATAATATCCAGTTATTCTATCACCGTCTGCTTTTCAGTTTTAAACTATCCTTACAAAGACTGTTAATTCATAGTAGTAATAGAGGACAACAAGTTATTTTACAATACAATTATATTGAAAACGTACTGATCAAAAAGTGAAATACATTTAACTAGCTATGAGCAGCGGACAAGTCATTTTACAATTATATTGGAAAAATAACATACATTTGACTAGCTTAATATATTTTGAGGTAAGGCTTATCTACATTTCTTAAAATAAAAAAAATACAAAATAGACATACATTATTTGTACAGTATAATTTACATGTTCAATGGGCGTTAATAGTTACATTATTCTAAGCAACAATCTAAAGTTATTTTGAAGTCATGTTTTTACAACAATTAAATGTAAATTAAACGCAAGATGCTTTTTAAGGATGAGTTCTGCATTTTTATCCATAAATTTAAAAGAGAACTCTGATTTATTCGATCGACAGATGGATCGGAATTTGAAAAAAAAAATGGAGAAAAAGGAAAAAGAACGAAGATATTTGATTATGAAAAGGTAAGGGTAAAAAGTAATTTAATAATTATAACTTAACGGATGGGGTTAAGTTAACGGAGAAATGAGTTTAGTGTACTTTTTCAAACGTTGTATGGACATTTTGTACTCGGACCAAACGTTGAGGGGGTATTTTGATTTTTGACCATATTTATTTAACCTTATGTTAAGGCTTAATGAATCATTGATCCCCAACCTCTAACCTTTTCAGTCAAGAAGGAAATATTTTTTTTCCTGAAATATGCCACTTTTTTAAACTAATTTTTAAACTAGATCACTTTCAAAACTAATTTCGAGAATAGATCAGTCTTCATTAACCGCAGTACTAAATTGTGGCATTTTCAATTTCATGGCCACAGTTCACAACTGCGGCCAAATATATATCATACATATTTAGCTAATAGGTTCGGAGACTTGAAAAAAATTGCTCAAGTGTAAAATGTGAAAAATAAGAGTCCGCAGAGAATTGCGGCCTCTTCGATTTTGTGGCCACAATTCACAACTGTGGCCCAAGTATATATCATACATATTGATATGGCTAAAAATGGGGTTAAACCGGAACCGTCCAGATTGGGCACGAATCTTGATGCTCGGGGGTAAAAAGGTAATTTCACATACAAGCGGATCCAAAGCGGGTACTGAATCTCCTTCTCGCAGATCCAATAACCCGCGAATGGATCCACACCTATTGGGTACGGGTTCCGACCCGAGACGAACCCAAACCAACAAGAGACAAATCAGGATCCATGATTTGGCCAAATCGATGGCCTTGATTTGCTCTCACCGGGAATCAAGGAAAGATTTCCTAAACAGACTGAGGATTTTGCTCCCGGCTGTTACACAGGAAATCAGACCCTTAAACAACCCCCCTGGCGACTATAAATACAACCCCTCTGCCTCCATGACCAGGTTAATGACTTTTTCGCCACTTTAAGCTCTTTCTTAATCTCTTCTGATTACTGACAAGAGCGTCGGAGGGTGCGTCGCCGGAATCAACCCCGGTGTTTCGCACTTCCTTGCAGGTCGCGGCAGGAGCAAGAGGGCTGAGTCAACTGTTCAGGTTTTTCTCGGACTCACAAATTCTATCTGTTTACCCCTACACCGAAATCAGCGGTAACAGATTGGCGCCGTCTGTGGAAAACACCGCCCGAACAGCCTCAGCTACTTCCTCGTCGTCCTCTGCAGCCATGCCTCCGAAGAAGGTCAGATCTAGAGGGTCGAACCGTGTGGCCAACACCGCCGACCCTACGGAGGAAGCCCCTGTCAATCCTATTCCACAACCCGATCTTCCTCCACCAGCCCAGCAGGTCCCACCTCCTCATCCCAAGCAGCAGCCCAACAATGGCCCCTCCGGCCATAACGCTCGGAAACAGAAGCAGCCCCTCCATCAGGACCATGTCTCGGTCCATAATGGGTCCTCGGACTCAATGGCTTCTCACCATCCCGACCTCCGCAACACGCTCCTGAACCGCCAGAAGGACGACGACCTCCGCACACACCTTGACGAGAGGCGGGCCCGAGAGGGAGCCTCCCGCCAGCGTCAGGGTGAGCGGTCGCCTCGCCGCCGAGACGGTAGGAGGTCCCCGGACCGCAGAGGTCGAGCACCATCTCCCGAGCGCCGAAGGAGGAGGCCACAGTCCCCAGCGGATCGGCATCCTCAAAGGAACAATGACGCACCGATCACTCGTGCCGAGTTCCTGCAATTTCAGGACATCATTCTGCAGGCTCTCAACCTTCGACAGAACGTCCAAAATGCTCAGAGGGCTCCGACGCCCCCGAGGGATCCCAATCCTCGCCGCCAAACCCGAAGTCCTTCCCCGGCTCCCAGCCGCCAGCGGCAGCAATACAGCCCTCGCCGATCCCAGGACTACTGGCGCCGCAGTTCGCGCTCCCCCTCCTATGAAGAGGAGTCCGGGGGGTCCTACGACTACCAGCGAAGGGACGACGCCCACATCCGCCGTATCCACGAGGTGGAAAGGCGTATCGGCCGCATGGATAGGGAGGAGGAGTCCCGAGCAGGAACCTTCCGTCCCAGCCGACCCCCCTTCTCACGGTCGATCATGGAGGCCCACATACCGAGGAGTTTCAAACCTTCGCAGTTTGAAACATACTCAGGGGAATCCGACCCGGTCGATCATGTCGAAAGCTTCAAGACCTTGATGCTGATCCATCAAGCTTCCGATGCTGTGCTCTGCAGGACCTTCCCTGCCACCCTCAGGGGGTCGGCTCGGGAATGGTATTCCAGGCTCGCCCCTTCCTCCATCTTCTCGTTCGAGCAGTTTGAAACACTGTTCATTACTCACTTCGTGAGTAGCAGGCGAGCCGAGAAGACAAGTCTCTCCCTGCTGAACCTGCGGCAGGAAAGGGAAGAGAAGTTGCGGGACTATGTGAAAAGATTCACCGCAGAGGTAAGGTCTATCGCCTCCTTAGACCATTCGGTGGCAACCGTGGCGTTCCAGTCGAACGTCCTCAACGCCAACCTCCGATCGTCCCTAGCCAAGAAGCCCCCGCATGACTTCGCCGACCTCCTCCTGAGGTGCGAGAAGTACATCCGAGCAGAGGAGGCTGAAGCCCTTCCGAGCTTCGGAGGGCCCTCCGCAGGGTCAAAGAGGAAGGCGACGGGGGAAGAGGGGTCCAAGAAAGCTCAGAAGGACAATGGCGGTCAGCGCCGTCCTCCCCCCAGATTCGAGAAATTCACTCCCCTCACCACCAACGTCTCTACTATCCTAATGGAAGTGGAGAAGAAGGGAGTCATTCCTCCAGCTCCGAGGATGCACACCCCGGCAAAGAGGAGGAACAAAGATAAGTGGTGTCGTAACCACCGAGACCACGGCCACGACACGAACGACTGCCGGGCTTTGAGAGATGAGATTGAAGCCCTCATCCGGAGGGGGCAGTTGGCCAAGTTCGTGAAGGCTAACGATCGGACGGATCGCAACTCTCCTCCGCCTCGGGGGGCTAACAAGCGCTCCGAGCGGCGCGAGGAAACGCCCGAGTTCGAGGAGGAACGGATTCTGCACCTGATCCACGGAGGCCCCATGGGGGGCTCCTCTAATTCCTCCCGGAAGGCCTTCGTCCGAGAGGTCAACTCGGTCCACAGTGCCCCTCCCCCAAAAGGTCTCGGCGTCCCTGTGTTTTTCTCCGATGCCGACCTCGAAGGGGTCCGAACCCCACACTGTGATGCCCTCGTCATCGACCTCCGCATGGCCAACTTCAAGGTGCAGAGGATTTTAGTAGACAATGGGAGTTCGGTCAATATCCTCTTCCTCTCGGCCTTTCGAGGCCTGCAGCTGTCCCGAGACCGTCTCAAGTCGGCCGGTTACACACTCCACGGGTTCACGGGGGTCCCGGTAACCGTCGAGGGGGTGATAACCCTAGACGTTACTGCGGGAAGCACCCCTACTACCCAGACCGAGCCGATGGACTTCATGGTCGTCGACGTCCCGGCAGCGTATAATGTCATCCTAGGCCGACCCGGCCTAGCCGCCCTAGAAGCTGTCCCCTCGGCATATCATTTGAAAATGAAGTTCCCCACTCGGTCGGGAGTAGGGGAGGTCAGGGGAAGCCAAGAAACAGCCCGGAAGTGCTACATGACTTCCACCGGGGGACCAGTGCTCTCGCTCGAGACATTGGAAATCCCCGAGCCGAAAGCTCGGCCAACGTCAGAGCCGGCGGACGAGCTAGAAAAAGTGCTCTTCTCGGACGAGGATCCGAGCCGGAAATTCCTCATCAGCAAATTCTTGCCGACCGCACTGTGTTCGAACCTGATTAAATGCATCCGGGACAATCGTGACCTGTTTGCATGGTCGGCCGCAGACATGCCCGGCATTTCCGAGGAGCTGCTCGTCCATCGCCTAAGTGTCGAACCGGGGTGCAAACCGGTTCAGCAGAAAAGGCGAAAGTTCGCCCCCGAGCGACAGCAGGCCATCAAGGAGGAGGTTGATAAACTTCTGAAGGCCAAGTTCATACAGGAGGTAAATTACCCCGAATGGCTGTCGAATGTTGTAATGGTCAAGAAGTCCAATGGCTCGTAGAGGATATGCATTGACTTCACCGACCTGAACAAGGCGTGTCCGAAGGATCCCTTCCCACTCCCGAACATCGACACCCTTATCGACGCCACCTCGGGCCATGAGCTCTTCAGCTTCATGGATGCCTTCTCGGGGTACAATCAAATCCGAATGTTCCCTCCGGACATTCCGAAGACCTCCTTCGTCACCGACCAAGGCCTCTACTGCTACCGGGTCATGCCGTTCGGCTTGAAGAACGCAGGCGCCACCTACCAGCGCCTCGTCAACAAGGTCTTCCAGAGCCAGATCGGCCGAAACATGGAGGTGTACGTTGACGACATGCTCGTCAAGAGCATCCGGGGTACGGACCATGTAGCTGACCTCCAGGAGGCCTTCGGCGTGTTGAGAAGGCACAGCATGCGGCTGAACCTGAACAAGTGTGCGTTCGGGGTCTCTTCGGGAAAGTTCCTCGGCTTCATGGTAAGCCAACGAGGGATCGAAGCTAATCCCGAGAAGATTAAGGCCATATTAGACATGGCCCCGCCTCGGAACATCAAAGAGGTGCAGAAACTTACCGGTCGGCTCGCCGCTATCGGTCGGTTCCTCTCGAAGTCGGGGGAAAAGTGCCTCCCCTTCTTCAAAGCACTCAGGGGGGCTAAGGGTTTTGAATGGGGTCAGCCACAGCAGGAATCGTTCGACCAGCTGAAGGCCTACTTGGTGAACCCCCCTCTGCTCAGCAAACCGGTCCCCGGGGAGACTCTCTTCATCTACTTGGCTGCTTCCGAGCAGACCCTGAGTGCTGTCCTGGTGAGAGAGGAGGACCGGACCCAAAGGCCCATCTACTACGTAAGCAAGGTGCTTCGGGACGCCGAGCTCCGCTATCCGAGAATAGAGAAGATGGCCTACGCCTTGGTCATGGCCGCGAGGAAGCTTCAGCCGTACTTTCAATCCCACTCGGTCGTCGTCCTCACCGACCAACCCCTAAAGCAGATCCTCCACAAGCCTGAGACCTCGGGTCGGCTGATGAAGTGGTCCATAGAGCTGAGTCAGCATGACATCTCTTATCAGCCTCGGACGGCAATTAAGGCACAGGCCCTCGCCGACTTCATCGTGGAGTCCACTATCCCTGAGGTCGGCCACGTCCCGAATGGACCCCCCATTTGGACAGTCTTTGTGGACGGATCGTCCTGTAACGAAGGAAGCGGCGCCGGCATCATACTGAACGGCCTTGACAACTTCGTCCTCCAGTACGCAATCCGCATGAACTTCAAGGCCTCGAACAACGAGGCGGAGTACGAAGCACTCATCGTCGGGCTCGGACTCGCCCGAAGTGCTGGAGCTCAGCGCCTCCGGATTCACAGTGATTCCCAACTAGTCGTGAACCAGGTCTTGGGCGAATATGAGGCCCGAGACGAGCGAATGGCGAAGTACCTCGCCAAGGTCCGGGACCTCATGAGCCGGTTCGAAGAAGCCATCATCGAACGAGTCCCTCGGGAGGAGAATTCACAGGCTGATGCCCTTTTCAAATTAGCCTCGTCCTCCCTACAAGGTCTTGAACAGACCGACCTGATCGAAGTCCTCTCTAAGCCGAGCATCGAAGACGAGACGCCTGCCTCGGCAGAGTCTTTGCCGGTCATGTTACAAGACAATTGGATGAAGCCATTGGTGGAATTCTTAAGGGATGGAGTTCTGCCCTCGGATCCCAAAGAGGCTCGCCGAGTTAGGACCCGGGCCGAGCGGTATGTCTTGATCGAGGGCATCTTATACAAACGCTCTTTTTCTCAAATAGACGGCCGACCGTACCTAAGGTGCCTCTCTCCGGATCAGGCCGAATATGCCCTGCAAGAGCTCCACGAAGGCATCGGAGGGACACACTCAGGATTTAGGTCCTTGGCCCGAAAAGCTTTGAATTATGGGTACTTCTGGCCGACCCTCCTTCAAGACGCCGAGCGACACGTTCGGCAATGCAGTTCTTGTCAGAGACACTCCAGCATCCGACGCCTCCCTCAGGCCAACCTCGCCTCCTTATCAAGTCCCATCCCCTTCGCAATGTGGGGCATGGATTTGCTAGGACCCTTCCCTCCGGCTTCGGGTCAGTTCAAGTTCTTAGTCGTAGCCATCGACTACTTCTCGAAGTGGGTCGAGGCCGAGCCCCTCGCCACTATAACCGAGAACAAAGTGGTACAGTTCTTCTGGAAGAGCATCATATGCAGGTTCGGCGTCCCCCGAGTCCTCGTAACGGACAACGGGACTCAGTTCACTGGCGCGGCATTCCGAGCTCTGTGCGATGACCTCGCCATTCAACAGCGCTTCTCGTCCGTCGCCCACCCTCAGTCGAACGGACAAGCTGAGAACGCTAATCGGCAAATCCTCACAGGCATCAAGAAAAGGTTGGACAAAAGTTCCAAGGGCTTGTGGGTCGACCAACTCCCCAATGTCCTATGGAACTACCGCACGAGCAAACGGACCCCCACAGGCGAGTCCCCTTTCAACCTCACCTATGGGTCCGAGGCCATGATACCTCTCGAGATCGGAATACCTTCCCCTCAGCTCACGGCCTATGACGAAGCGCAGAATGCCAGAGACCTCAGAGCAGACTTAGACCTGATAGATGAACTGAGGGAAAGAGCGGCGATTCGGCAGCAGAGTTACCGAAGGAGGGTTGAACTGGCGTACAACAAAAAGGTCCAACCCGCCAACCTTAAGCAAGGAGATTTGGTCTTGAGAAAGCTAGCCATATCCGTCCCCAGTCAGAAGAGCAAGCTGGCTCCGAACTGGGAAGGGCCGTACCGGATCACAAAGGTAGTTCGGCCCCGAACTTATCATCTTGAAGACCTAGAGGGCAGAGAGCTTCCGAGGACCTGGAATGCCGACCACCTCCTGAAATACCAAGAAAGCGCTCCGGCGCCACTCTAAGTATCATGGAGTATCGAGCCATTCCAGTCCTCCGACTTGTAACCTATTTTCATAAATTGTACTATGTAAAACGGTTCGCCGTCAATTATCAATAAAGAAAGCTCTATTGTGTTTGTGAATTCACATGTTTCTCTCCCCTCTTATCACCTGCTTTTTAAATTGTGATTTCAACCAATGGTTCGGAGCCCACGTTCGGCTCGACCTCACCTCCTCGGCTCGTCTCCGGACGAACCAGGGGTAGATCGTCGTTCGGAACTGCTCCCACAGCCGTTGAACTACACCGATGGTTCGGAGTCCAACACTCGGCTCGACTTTACCTCCTCGGCTCGTCTCCGGACGAACCAGGGGTAGATCGCCGTTCGGAATTGCTCCCACAGCCGTTGAACTACACCGATGGTTCGGAGTCCAACACTCGGCTCGACTTTACCTCCTCGGCTCGTCTCCGGACGAACCAGGGGTAGATCGCCATTCGGAATTGCTCCCACAGCCGTTGAACTACACCGATGGTTCGGAGTCCAACACTCGGCTCGACTTTACCTCTTCGGCTCATCTCCGGACGAACCAGGGGTAGATCGCCGTTCGGAATTGCTCCCACAGTCGTTGAACTACACTGATGGTTCGGAGTCCAACACTCGGCTCGACTTTACCCCCTCGGCTCGTCTCCGGACGAACCAGGGGTAGATCACCGTTCGGAATTGCTCCCACAACCGTCGAGCTACAAAAATGGTCCCGGGGTCTAGCACTTTGCTCCCAGTCCGTTCAAGCTTCTCCATAAGATCGATGCCGGAGCTTCGTTCGGCCATGTAATCCGAGCGATCTTGGCCACGTGCCGAAGACCGAACCCCTACGTCTCCGGTCGGCCACCGAGCAAGTGCCTTCCCGAGCTCGCAAACGGAGAAAACTCACTTTCTCCTCAACTTTCGTGCATGATCTCGATCAGGCGGCTCAGATCTGGCCACTTGCGCTAAACGACAAGATAGCGTTTTCTTGAAAACTGAGCCGCCTCGAGATTCGTGCCAACACCCAACGGCTCAGATCTTGCCACTGACGCTAAACGACAAGATAGCACTTTCTAAGGGACAGAGCCGCCTAGGAACTCGTGCCGTACCTTGTCAGAGTCGCTAAACGACAAAACACTGTACTCATGGGAACCCGTTCGGTTCAAATACTCTCGCCGACGGAACTAATACACTCGGTTCAAGGACCTCGGCGCGACCAACACAGTTATAAGCAAGACAAATATGCAGAGCGATGAAAGATATTTTACCAAACAATCAGACCTTAGTACAAAACACATGGTTACAAAGTGTATGGAAACAAAATACACGACGCCGACCCACTACACTTAGCCCTCATATGGAAAAATCTTCACTGGACTGTTCGGCCGACTGTTCGTCCTCCTCGGCTGGTAGCTCTCCTGCACCGTTCCGGAGCTTCGCTACCACAGTCTGCAAGTGTCGAATCTCCGAGAGCAAATCATCCCGCTCGGCTATAATCTTCGACTAGCTGTGCCAAATACACTTGACCCGAAGAGCGTTGCTGAACGCGGTTTGCGAGTCCTCGTCCCCTTCTGCAGGGTTCAGCTCGGCGATCCTATTCTCCAGACGCTGGATCTCGGCTTCCCGAAGGTCAAGGACGGACAGAAGGTGAGCCCGCTCACCTTCAGCTCGGCCTAACTCCAGCTCGACGCTCCTAGGACTCAGCGCCGCCGTCCCAGAAGAGGCTTCAGATTCAGAGTCATCATCCGAGCCGTACAGATCAGCATATGAATCGGACGCCTCGAGCTGAAAAAAGGGGAAAACAAATAGCAAAGTTTCAATACACTGCCGAAGCCCAACACTTTAAAATTTTCCAAGAAGATTCGCATGCAGACATAATAGTGTTACAGACGGCCGAACCGACCCTACAATTAGGTTTTTACAACAATCAACAAAAATGGAAAACGACATGATTAGGGCATCTTCGGAAGGGGAATGCTTCAGTTTAGAGAAACACGAGGACGACGAGGCCTGCCCTCCGAGCTCGACCCTAAACCAATGAAGCGCGACCCCCCTTCGCTGCTGGTCCTAACCGCGGCGCCGACCGAAGCCCCGCTCGACGAAACGGCCGCACTACTCTGAGCATCAGCTGGACTCCGTCTGACCGAGGGCAAGCGTGTCGCAAGTTCGTAAAATGTAATCCCTCTCTCGCTCTCTTCGCGAGTACACGATGTGCTCCGGACGTTGGCTCTCTCGGGCAGGGGCTTGAGCAACGCGACCTCCTCCTCCAGTTCGATGATTCTATCCCTCAAGGCGTCGTCCTTCGCCAACTTCTTCGGTCGAGGGGCCCTCGACGAGCCCGAGGCGTTCGCACTATCGGTCGCGAGCCGTCGGTAATGGGTGACCTCGATCCCCCTATCTATCGTGATCCTTCTGAGCTTGTCGACTTCGGCCAATAGCCTCTTGCGCTCGGTCGACGCTTTCTCCAGCTCGGAAGTCAGCTTCTCTCCCCCCGCCGAGCGTTCTTTCTCCGCTAACTCCAAGTATTGGACCTCGGCCAAAAGGTCGTCATTCTTCTGCTCGGCGGCAGTGAGCTCTCTACGGAGCCGCTCGACTTCGCCTTCGAGACAAGGAGCTGGGGGATACTTCTGCAGTTGCCACAGCTCGCGACAGTACCTCCGCAGAGCTGCCTTCGTCTCCTCCAGCCTGCCGAGCAGGAGAAATCGATTCTGCCGGCGCTGAAAGAGCTCGCCCTTCGTTTTTGCCAGCTCCTTCCGAAGGTATACAACCTCCGTGATCGGACCGAACTTCACCAGAAAAGTGGAGATAAATCCGATGGGACAATACACGGAAACATCTACAACTAGTCACACACAAATCCAAAGCTCAACACTTGGACAAATTTTGGCCAAATAAAATGTTTTTCATTCAAAACCGAAGAGAAGGTTTTACAAAAGCGGTGGCCAGTCCGCTAGGAGGCTTACAAAAAGAAACAAAACAACAAAAGACTAAAAAAGACAACCGAGTCAGGGGTCGACCTTTTTGCCGTTCGGGTCCGTCGACCCCCCGGTCTTGTCCTCGCCATCGCCCTCGCCTCCGCCTTCGCTCCAACTCTCCTCCTCGGAGTCGTCCTCCTCCTCGGCCTCGGCCTCGGTCTCCCCAGGGCCTTCGACGACTTCCGTCTCTCCCTCGGGACCCAGCAGCCCCTCGGGAACCCCCTCCTCCCCTTCCACGGGGTCGTAAAAGTGGTAGATGGATGTGTCGAAGCCCGGGTTCTTGGCGGCTACATGTTGCAAGGCTCGGCCGTAGGCATCCTCCATGTTCTGGAGCATGTGCTGTGCGGCCTCCTCCTGCACGACCTTCTTCACCTTCTTCACCTTCTTCAGGTGTTTGGCCTTGATCTTCTCGGCCCTCTTCCGAGCCGTCTCCGCTTCCGACCGAGCCTTGGCCAGTGCCTCCTTCAGCTCGGCAACCTCTTTCTCCGCTCCCGACCGAGCGTTGGCCAGCTCCTCCTTCAGCTCGGCTGCCTCCTTCTCAAGCTTGGCCGCCGTGTCCTTCGACAGCTGAATGGCGTCGGCCAGCTGCTTCTCCAGGCCCCCCACTGCAGCAGCCCTCCTCGTCGAGAGAAGCTGCTCGGCATCAAGCTGCTGCGCGACCTTGACGCGCTCCGCCCTCTCCCGCTCGTTCTCCCGCTCCTTGTTCGCCAACTCCTCGACCAGGAAGTTGAAGTGGTAGAGAGTCTGAAAGAGAACAACACGTTAAAACCCGAACCCAAGAACTTAGAAAAATTCTAAGGAAGAAATTTGGATGAAGGAGGGCTCGGCCCACTTACCGACATAGTATTCCGAGCGATCTGCATCACGGCGTCCCCTGCCATCCCGGCCTTCACGGTCGCTCGATCCTTCGGGGTCGGCAAGTGCCTCACCGCCTCCATGCAGATGTTTCCGTTGCCCAAGAAGCCGTCGACGTTCATCACCTGCCAGTCGGGGACGAAGATCTGCTTATGACGCTCGGTCAAGATCTTCTCCGCATCGGTAGTGAGGGGTGGAACTTGGAGGGACAACGCCTCCTTCGCGCCGAACACACGCTCGACGAGCCGGGAGTATCTCCCTTCGAGATCGGTGTCGGCACATCCGAGGTCGGAGGGTCGAGGACCGGCTCATCCGAGGTCGGAGGGTCAAGGATCGGCGCATTCGAGGTCGGAGGGTCGAGGACCATGACATCCCCCTGCTCGAGGACCATGACCTTCGGCTGGTCGGCGAGCTTCGCCACCGAGGGCTTCTTCGGGGCCCGGCTGTCCTGAGGCCCTGCCGACGGCCTCTTCTTCTTCGCCTCCTGCTCTGACCTACCCTTCGCCATCAAAGCCTTGTAATCCAACTTCATCGTCTCTGCACAAACCGAATGAAAAAACTTAGAAAAATTTTCATGGACTTTAAGCAAAGAGTACAAATACCAGAGGCATACTAGGGTCGATCGGACTGAGACCCCCTCGGAACAGATCCTCCTCGGTAATGTCTTTCCAGCTTAGCGCTGGCAGGGCGAGGAGCTTCTTCTGGACTTCCGCCTCCTCGGCACTCAGCGCCGCCTCCTTCTTTGTGCGCTTGGGCAGGCCCTCCTTCGCCCAAACCGTCGGTATCACCCACGGTGCAGGGGCTCGGATAATAAAATACTTCTCCTTCCAATGTTTGATCGAGTCCGGATTCTCGATCAGCTTCACGCCCGTCCCTGGCGAAAGAAAGAACCTTTGTTCGTCTCGCCTCGGCTGACAAGGTCGGTAGAGGCTCCGGAAGAGAAACATAGTCGGCTTGCCGCCGACCTCTTGGCATCGGAGGACGAATGCCGTGACGTGCCTCCATGTGTTCGGCATCAGCTGGGCGGGGCTCAACCCGTACCATGTCAACACATCCACAACGAACGGGTGGAGGGGAAACCGGAGTCCGGCAATTAGGGAGTCGACCGGAAAGACGCACACATCCGACGAGGACTTTGTGTTGGCTCGGAAACCCGGCCCAGGGAGGAGCAGTCCGTAGTCGGCGGGGATCCGGAAACCCTCTCGGATCAGACGAAGATCAGTCTCGGTAAGAGATGAGATCCTATGGTCCACCTCGGACAGCTCCCTCGGCTCGTTCTCCTCCACCAGCTTAGCCGTGTCTTGGGTGACTCTCTCCAAGGTATCCTCGGCATAGTCCCGGACGCCTCCCACACTCGACAGAGTAATAGGCTGCCAACCGAACGCTCCTGCCGTCTTCGGCGTTTCCACGATCGTGACCACGGCCTTGCCCTCCTGGGACACCGTCGCCACCTCCTTAGGCAGCTCAGCCACTTCGCCCACTCTGTCCGGACGAACGACATTCTGATCCCTCGGCTCCACTACCTCCTTCCCTTTATCCCCTCGGCCAACGGCTTGCTCCGAGGCGGGGGTCTCATCCGAGATCTTAACCATTTTTTCTAAGAGAGAAGGGAAAGAGACTGACCTTAAAGTGATATGTACGGTCCGAAAGTTCACCGGAAGCAAGGAACGCTACCGCAACAGCCAGCACCGCCACCAGAGAGCTGAAAACTTCGAAGCAAAGTGAGAACTGAAGAGAGAGAGTAAAAGTAAAAAGTGAGACTTGGTCTAAGGGGGGGGGTGAAGATTTATAGTAAAAATGGAACGTCCCTTGGACTTCCAAACGAATAAGTGCGACTTTTGGGCTGCTCTCGAAACGTCGCGAAGGCCCATCACCACTGTCTCCTTCACCAAGTCAACTAGCTCGGCGCCAGGGGATATGAATCCGAACCAAGCGCGATCCGAACCTGCCTGCGACGGAGTCCGGTCGGTTTCCGAGCAAGTGCCTTCCCGAGCCTGCAAACGGAGAAAACTCGCTTTCTCCTCAACTTTCGTGTAAAATCTCGATCAGACGGCCCGGACCTCGCCGAGAACACTAGACGACAAGATAGTGTTTTCTGGAGAAATGTGCCCGTCTTGAGATGCGCGCCATCGTCCAACGGCTCGGGTTGCACCACGTCGCTCGGACGATTGAACCCTCGGACACCCCACCTATGTCTAGAAGAACCAGGAAAAATTTTGATACAAAGTTTTAAGGCGCCGCCCTCGGCGAGCACCCCCCAGGTCCCGTGTCTCGGTCGGTATTCCGCCGACCCACGGGCCCCGGTCAAAAACAGATCGGCACTCCCCCCATCTCTAACTCCTCCGGGTTGACATCCATCAGAAGCCATCAGCCCGGAAGGAAGACAGAGATGGGAAGGGGCCCATCAACACTCAGAGATCTGAAGAAGCGCACCATTCCGAGCTAGTTGGTTGCAACTGGAAGGCTCGGCCTGGCAGAGGACTCTGGCAACCGCGCCTTCACAGTTGCAAACAACGAGCTCAGATGGTCCGAAAAAAATCATGGTGGAGGAACGACCGCTCGTCCTTCCGAACAAGCTCACCCCTCGGATTCGGACATGGATGATCACCTCTCCCACCATGATCTCTGCCGACCCTGACACCCGCCGCGGAGCAAACAGGGAAGGCAGAAGATCTTGGTGGAAGAACGACCACCCGTCCTTCCGAAGTAGCCCACACCCCGGGTCCGGACTATGGTCGTCGCCAATACTGCCTTATTCCCTCCCGCTCCTGACATCCCCTTCGGAGCAGTGAGGAACGGGAAAAGAACAAGACAACAGGGCGACCACCCGTCCTTCTGAAGCGACTCATCCCTCGGATCCGGTTTATGGTCGTCACCACTACTGCCTCGTTCCCCCCCGCTCCTGACATCCACTTTGGGGCCGTCAGGAACAGAGGGAAAACCAGGCAGAAGAGCAACCACCCTTCCGAACCTCAAAAGAGAAGCTACCCAAGGCAGATACCTCCGAGGTCTGAAACTCTATGTTGATTGCGATTGAAATGACAAAGGAAAGTGGAGTACTTATAGCCTAACCTCCAAGACCTAGCCATTATGATCCTCGGAAGTTGAAACGCCACACATTAATTGAAGGAGTTATCCTTAATGATCTGAAGAAGGTGGATCGCTGCACGAACCCCGGAGCACCATTAATGTCCTTGAGAACAGGATCGTCTCGAGACGGAATGCGCCGCGTCGCTCGTCCTACCGAAACCCCCTGTCTCCGGTCGGATGCCGCGCAAGTGCCTTTCCGAGCTCGCAAATGGGGAAAACTCACTTCCTCCTCAAGAATCGCGCCTGATCTCGATCAGACGGCCCAGATCTCGCCGAGGACACTAAACGACAAGATAGTGTTTTCTTGAGAAATGTGCCCGTCTCGAGATGTGCGTCGCCATCCGACGGTTCAGAGCGCGCCACGTCGCTCGGCCTGCCGAGACCCCCTGTCTTCAGTCGGCTACCGAGCAAGTGCCTTTCCGAGCTCGCAAACGGAGAAAAAAGACACCGAGCTCTCACAACCGTTGGATCTTCCAAAAAATCGTACTCTTGATGATGAACGGTCCAGATTGCGCCACGTGCGCTAAAAGACAAGATAGCGTTTTCTTGGGAAACGCACCACCATCCGACGGCTTAGATTGTGCCACGTCGCTCAGAACGCCGAACCCCCCTATTCTCCGGTCGGCAGCCAAGCAAGTGCCCTTCCGAGCTCGCAAACGGAGGAAAAATCTGCCGAGCGATGGAGACCGTCAGATCTCTCAGAAAATCACGCCCGATGGCGATCAAAGGTCCAGATTGTGCCACGCCATAAATCAGTATTAAAAATCGTTTTTTATTTATTTAATTCGTTTTATTTATTTAAAAATTGCGAAAAAATTGCCAAAAATTCGGGAAAATTAACTAAAAATTCTGGAAAATAATTAAAAATTCGGGGGTATATTTTTGAGCCCCTGAACGAACAATTATTGCCTAGAATGTACTGTTAAGGCCCCCGAACAATTAGTAAACACATCGCAAAATTAAATAAATAATCCGAGAAAAATAGATGAAAGACGCCAAATGCTCGATATGGCTAGGAAACAACACATGGCATCAAAAAGTTACATCACTACCCCCTTCGAGATTCTAAATCCTCCATATGGACTCCGATACAACTCCGCTAACCACCAAAACAGTCAAACTACTCCTCAAAGGCTGATCACACTCAGTCTTTAGGAGTGGGGGGCTCGTGATATGGCTAAAAATGGGGTTAAACCGGAACCGTCCAGATTGGGCACGAATCTTGATGCTCGGGGGTAAAAAGGTAATTTCACATACAAGTGGATCCAAAGCGGGTACTGAATCTCCTTCTCGCAGATCCAATAACCCGCGAATGGATCCACACCTATTGGGTACGGGTTCCGACCCGAGACGAACCCAAACCAACAAGAGACAAATCAGGATCCATGATTTGGCCAAATCGATGGCCTTGATTTGCTCTCACCGGGAATCAAGGAAAGATTTCCTAAACAGACTGAGGATTTTGCTCCCGGCTGTTACACAGGAAATCAGACCCTTAAACAACCCCCCTGGCGACTATAAATACAACCCCTCTGCCTCCATGACCAGGTTAATGACTTTTTCGCCACTTTAAGCTCTTTCTTAATCTCTTCTGATTACTGACAAGAGCGTCGGAGGGTGCGTCGCCGGAATCAACCCCGGTGTTTCGCACTTCCTTGCAGGTCGCGGCAGGAGCAAGAGGGCTGAGTCAACTGTTCAGGTTTTTCTCGGACTCACAAATTCTATCTGTTTACCCCCACACCGAAATCAGCGGTAACACATATATATTTGGCTAATTGGGGAAAAAATGACCGAGTGTAAAATGTAAAAATAGAAGGCCGCACCTTGGTAATACTGCGACCGCAATTATATGGTCAATGAGATCCAATTCTTAAAACCTTATAATACCCATTCGACCATATAACTGAGACCGCAGTTGTGTACCCAACTACGACAGCCTATTTTCCACATTTTACACTTGGACAATTTTTTTCAAGTCTCCGAGTCTATTAGTCAAATATGTATGATATATACTTGAGCCACGATTGTGAACTGTGACCACAAAATCGAAAACGCCGCATTACCGAAATCTATGAGGACTAGATTATTCTCAGAATTAGTTTCGAAAGTGGCCTATTTTCAAAAATAGTGGCATATTTGGAGAAAGAAGTCAGAAGGAAAAGAAAATCTCAAATTAGATCTTTGTAGACAACTTTGAAATAACTTTGCATTCTAATTGTGTAATAACTTCAAAATATATCTTCAAACTCAAGTAGTGCAAGCTTGCAAGTAAGACTAAATATGTCTAGAAAAGTAAATCTCTAGTCTCCAATCTCTAATATTAATGGAAGAGTTGGGATTGCCATTTGTCAACATACAAATCTGTGCATTACACGTGCAACTCCAACTCTCCTATTAATTACGACAAAAACAAACAAATAAAAAAAAATTATCTATTTAAAATATGCAACGCATGTGCAAAACAATTTTATAATATTTTTTTAACACTAAACATACACATATGTTACACGTACAACTCAAATTCTACATATAAATACGTGCATTGCACGTACAAATTGTAGCTTTACTTCAAAATATTTTTTCCAATTACGTGCAACGCATGTCCAACTCCAAAACTATTTCTTAATACGTATATCGTACGTAAAAATTCTCAAATTCTTATCAAAACATGTATCGCACGTGAAAAATTATAGTATTAGTTAATTAGAATGTTATGATATAAACTCAAAATATATACCACTCGAATCAAGATATTAATATGATATCATTTAGTCCTGCATTTAATTATTAGTACTTAATTTATACAAAAGAAAGAAGTTTATATAGTGCAAGAATCAAAATTAAATATTCTGGCAACTTGTACGTTATATATAAGAAATTAAGATTGCCTTATAATTTGTGAAAATGCACCATTAAACTTACCTGAAGTACCATGCTAGTGATCAAGAAACATAGCTCCTGAGTATGATATCAAACAAGAGAAAATCAGGGAAAGATATTGGAATTTTTACCAAAATGATCAACTTTTAGAAAGTATGTACCAAATTGACCCACTTTCGAAACTAATTACCAAAACAACCCACTCACTATCTAGCGAGCTTAAACCTCATCGTTATTTGAGATAACGAATGTATGGTCATGTGCTTCTCCACGCTTTAGAGAAAAATTAAAGAAAAATAGCAAGTTCATACTCGCTACCTCAGATAACGAGTGTGTTTGTATCACACTCGCTAACTGAGATAGCGAGTGCCGAATGGAAAAATTTTAAAGAGTCGTTGTTTCGCTCTCTCTCACTTATCTCTTTCCATTATCTGTCTTAACTCCGAAAGAAACCCAAAACGTCAAAACCCTAGCCTCCCAAATTCAACAAGGTTGAGAGTGACGAAGTGGATTTTAACAGATTTTGTTTGGAAAATCACGAATTTGGGAAGCTGGGATTTTGCGTTTCTTTTGGATTCGAAATAGAAGAGAGAGCGAGTTTCGAGTGAAGTGAGAGAGATATGAGATAGAGACTCTTTAAAAACTTTCCCAATCGACACTCGCTATCTCAGTTAGCGAGTGTAGTATAAACACACTCGCTATATGCGGCAGCGAGTGTAAGCCCAATGGTTTTTAACTGTTAGAAAATGGGTGTTTTATATACCATTTACGAACCGATGTTTGAGTAATTTTTTGAGTAAAATCCTCAATGAATTATTGAGAGATCTTGATTGATTTGTGTTCTCCTCCGTGAGTAATTCAAAATCATATATTGGTTTGCTAAAAACGGTTAAGGAGTGAATGAGAAATTGTCTCTCAAAGTGAGACGTTTTCATTCTTGAAAATGGGTTAAGGGAACATAGTCCCACATCAGAAAAATCAAAGGAAATAGAAGAGGATATATAATAACCACCTTCTAAGCATTGTAAGATAGCTAGAAGAGAGGCTTTCTCTCGCGCGCGCAGGGGGGGATGCAAATCTCGGACCGGATTACATACATGCGACTTGTGTGCGCCCGCACGACCAGCAGATACGAATGCTGGACCGACTTGACCCCACCCCGTGCAGAGCCACTTTTTGCTAAAGTTTTGATTTTTTCTTTTTGTAACGGCTGAAATAAATGCAGAAACAATTCGGTCTGCCATTTCAGTGCTGTGTTGAATGTTCTGTTTGCCGTTACACTGAAGGCATTCAAAGGCGATAATTGATGTCTGCCGTTACAGTGTCGGAATTCAATTGAGTGTCTACCATTACACTGAAGGCATTCAAATCCTTATCTGCCGTTACAGTTTTAATCCTGGTTCTATAAATACAGGCCCCCCCTCTCATTTCTTTCCTGCACAAGTAATCTTCTTTCTTCCTCCTCTGAATTCTATTCTGTTTTCCACTCCTACTGTTTGGTGAGTTGGTGATAGGCATCTGATGCTGCTACTCGGTTCGGGAGTACTACGTGGTGCCTACGTGAACACTCTGGTCGTTGCATCCTGAAAAACAGGCGCCTTCATACAATCAGCAACCGGAAGAGGCGAAATCTGTTTTACAGACACTGTGTGATACACATTCCTCGACTTCTCAACTTGTAATCTGAAATTAGTTTTGTAGGTTGTTATTTATTTGTTTACTTTTCTTTTCAGTTTTTCCTTTCTCCCCTATCTTTCTTCTCTGTTTTCTGTGCCTCTCAATCAACTTTATAAACAATTTTTGTAACGAACTTAAAACAGAGTTTTGATTGATTTCCGATTTTTAGGTACTTCTTTTCTTTTCTTTAATCTGGAAAACTTACACTCGTGTTATGTAATTTTCAGAATCAAAATGACAACTGCATCGGTCAATGTTACTGTGTCTGAAATGGTCCACGTGCCGGTTGCTGATACTACGCAAGTACCGACTGCTGTTGCGGCACGAGTGCCAATGCCAACAGTTGTACCGGTCGGCGCCAAGAAATTCATTGTGGGCCGCTTCCTAGACTATAAAATGGTAGATTCTAAAATAGTGATCATTCAAGTTCAAGAACTACAACCGATCTTGCATGAGATTCATGCTGAAGGTATGAACTTAAGTGAAAGTTTCCAAGTGGCATGTATAATTGAAAATTTACTACAAGGTTGGAAAGACTTTAAGAATTACCTAAAGCATAAGCGAAAAGAAATGGGCATTGAAGATCTCATTGTCAAGGTTCGTATTGAAGAAGACAATAGAGAATTTGAAAAGGTTGGACTCATCAATCATGCAGCTAAGGTAAATGTAATGGAACATAAATAACGTTCCAACAAGCACAACAACAAGGATCCCAAGTTGGGGCCCAAGGAAGAAATCTCTAAGAAGCCGAAGTTTCAAGGCAAGTGCTTCAATTGTGACAAAATGGGTCACAAATTTGCTGAATGCAGACTTCCCAAGAAGAACAGGAACAGAGAAGAAAACTTGATTCAAGGGATTGCTCAAGATGTTTCTGATATCAACCTCTCAGCTTTGATCTCAGAGGTGAATATATTAGGTTTAAACTCGAAGGAATGGTGGATTGATACTGGAGCTACTCAACATGTGTGCTCCAACAGAAGTATGTTCTCCACTTTCTAGCCATTAGAGAATGGGGAGAAAATATTTATAGGAAACTCGGCTACTTCAGAAATAAAGGGCCAAGGCAAGGTGATCTTGAAGATGACTTCTGAAAAGGAACTGACTCTGAATAATGTTGCATATGTTCCTGAAATCCGTAAGAACCTGGTATCTGGTTCGTTGCTTAATAACCATGGTTTTCGTTTAGTGTTCGAGTCGAACAAATTTATTTTGTCAAAAAGTGGAATGTATGTTGGTAGAGGATATATGAGTGGTGGAATGTTTAAACTCAATGTAATGACCATGGTCAAGAATATCAATAAAACTAGCTCTTTTACTTATATGCTTGAGTCTTCCAATTTATGGCATGTAGACTGGGACATGTTAATTATGATACTTTGCGAAAACTAATTAACTTAAATTATATACCAACATTCCAAATTGATTCCAAACACAAGTGTGAAAGTTGTGTTGATGCAAAACTAACAAGATCATCGTTTAAAAGTGTTGAAAGAAATACTGAAACTCTTGATCTAATTCATACTGATATTTGTGATTTGAAAAAGATACAAACAAGAGGTGGTAATAAATATTTTATTACCTTCATTGATGATAGCACAAAACACTGCTATGTATATTTGCTTAAAAGTAAGGATAAAGCTATAGAGAAATTTGTTTTCTATAAAAATGAGGTTGAGAACCAACTCAATAAGAAAATTAAGACGCTAAGAAGCGACCGAGGTGGAGAGTATGAATCGCCATTTGCTGACACATGTGCTAAGCATGGGATTATACATGAAACGACAGCGTCTTATTCTCCTCAGTCCAACGGTGTTGCTGAGAGAAAGAATCGTACATTGAAAGAAATGATGAATGCAATGTTAATAAGTTCTGGTTTGCCACCAAAGTTGTGGAGAAAAGCTATTCTTTCAGCTAACTACCTTTTGAATAAGGTGCCCAAAAAGAAAGAAGAGAAAACTCCATATGAATTATGAAAAGAAAGAAAGCCATCCTTCAATTATGCGAATGTGGGGATGTCTTGCCAAGGTGGCAGTACTTCCACCTAAGAAAGTGAAAATAGGATCAAAAACGGTTGATTGTGTTTTCATTGGCTATGAACTTAACAGTAGTGCTTATCGGTTCTTGGTGTACAAATCCGAGATCACTGATATATCAAATTACACGATAATAGAATCTAAAAATGCATCGTTCTTTGAAAATGTATTTCCATGTAAGTCAAAGGAGGAACCAAGTTCCTCCAAACGAACACATGAGACTATTAGAGAAGATAGTGAAGACCAAGATGAAGAAGTTGAAGAGGAACCTCGACGCAGTAAAAGAACGAGAATGAAAATATCTTTTGGTCCGAATTTCTTGACTTTTATGCTTGAAGGTGAACCCCAAACTTTCAAGGAAGCAGTGAAATCTAGTGATGGTCCTCTATAGAAAGAAGTCATCAAGAGTGAAATTGATTCTATCTTGCAAAATCATACTTGGAAACTAGTGGATCTTCCATCGGGTAGTAAACCTTTAGGTTCCAAGTGGATCTTCAAGAGAAAAATGAAACCTGATGGATCTGATAAATACAAGACAAGAATTGTAATTAAAGGTTATAAACAAAAGGAAGGTCTTGATTACTTTGATACATATTCTCCTGTGACGAGAATAAATTCCATTAGGATGGTACTTGCAGTAGCAGCTCTGCGCAATCTTGAAGTACATCAAATGGATGTAAAAATAGCTTTTCTTAATGGAGATTTAGATGAAGAAATCTACATAGAACAACCTGAGGGTTTTTCAGCTCCACGACATAAAAAGAAAGTGTGTAAACTGGTGAAGTCATTATATGGCTTGAAATAAGCTCCAAAGCAGTGGCATGAGAAATTTGACAATGTCATGATGACAAATAGCTTCAAGATCAATGAATGTGACAAATGTGTATATGTCAAAGACACAGAAGATGGATATGTCATTATATGTTTGTATGCAGATGACATGCTTATTATTGGAAGCAATGACCAGATAATTAAATCTGTTAAAAACATGTTGGACTCGAGGTTTGACATGAAAGACATGGGACTAGCTGATGTTATATTGGAAATTAAAATCACAAGAACATCAGACGAGCTTATCTTAAGCCAGTTACATTATGTTGACAATATTCTTAGAAAATTTGATAAAGATAATTCTGAAATTGCCAGAACTCCAATAGATCTAACTTTAAATTTATCCAAGATAAAGGTGAGAGTATTTTTCAAGTAAAATACTCTTGAATCATAGGTAGCCTAATGTACTTAATGAGTTGTAGAAGATCAGACATAGTCTATGCAGTGAGTAATCTAAGTAGATACACGAGTAATCCTGAAAGCGAGCATTGGCAAGCAATTACAAGAGTACTGAAGTACTTGCGTTTTACTCGTAACTATGGGTTGCACTATATGAGACACCCGGCTGTACTTAAAGGATACAGTGATGCGAACTGGATATCTAGTGATAATTCAAATACCATTAGTGACTATGTGTTTACACTAGGTGGTGCAGCAGTTTTTTGAAAATCCTCGAAACAAACAGTGATCGCTAAATCCACGATGGAATCTGAATTCATTGCACTGGAAAAATATGGGGAAGAGGCTGAATAGTTACACCACTTCCTTGAGGATATTCCAAGGTGGACAAAGCCTGCAATTTGTAGAGCACAGAGCAATATATATAATGGTAAAATTAGACATATTCGTCGAAGACATAATACCATTAGACAACTACTCTCTACTGGGGTTATCTCTGTGAACTATGTAAAGTCAAAGGATAATATTGCGGATCCACTAACCAAAGGGTTAAACAGGGAGTTAGTTGATAAATCATCGAGGGGAATGGGGCTAAAGCCCATGAAAGAATAAGTCGATACAATGGACACCCAACCTAGCTAACTGGAGATCCCAAGATCTAGGTTCAAAAGGATAACTAAATTGTAAAGACCAAGTTGGATCACCGTGGAGATTTTTCCATGTCCATCCCCATGATGAAATAGTGATGCCCGTAAGCTAATAGGTTAAACTAGGCTTTTAATGATTCTTATGCGTCAGATATCCGAGCAGAGTAATGCGGGTTATTCTTAGGTAAGAAATCACCTATGTAAGAGGAAAGAAGGGCCGCTTCCAAGGGAATAATATAGGGCAATATTCCTGTTAAACTCTTACCGAATCAGGCGTATGTTCATGGATAAAACAAACATAACAGTGAGAACCGAAAATGCGTTAGGAAGATTTCTGTGTGAGATATGTCATCGTTTACACAAATGACAGAACAGTTCAAGGACATCGCGTCTACTGTTTAGTTAGTAAAGTAAACATATTTTCATAAGGGAAGGTTCAAAGGGTAACATCTACCTATCCTATTCAGGAATCAACCATTGAATTCTATCACCAAGCCTGTCGTGTTAGTCCGTCGTATCTGTGGTCGTCAATTTTCATTCATGTGGGGAATGTTAGAAAATGAGTGTTTTATACACCATTTACGAACCGATTTTTGAGCATTTTTTTGAGTAAGATCTTCAATGAATTATTAAGAGATCTTAATTGATTTGTGTTCTTCTTCGTGAGTAGATCAAAATCATATATTGGTTTGCTAAAAACGGTTAAGGGGTGAATGAGAAATTGTCTCTCAAAGTTAGATATTTTCATTCTTGAAAATGGGTTAAGGGAACATAGTCCCACATCAAAAAAATCAAAGGAAATAGAAGAGGATATATAGTAACCTCCTTCTAAGAATTGTAAGATAGCTAGAAGAGATGCTCTCTCTCGTGCGCGCAGGGGGGATGAAAATCTCGGACCGGATTATATGCGACTTGTGTGCGCCTGCACGACCTGCGGATACGAATGCCGGACCGACTTGACCCCACACCGTGCAAAGCCACTTTTTGCTACACTTTTGATTTTTTCTTTTTGTAACGGCTGAAATAAATACAGAAACGGTTCTGTCTGCCATTTCAGTGCTGTGTTGAATATTCTGTCTGCCGTTACACTGAAGGCATTCAAAGACAATGATTGATGTATGTCGTTACAGTGCCGGCATTCAATTGAGTGTCTCTCGTTACACTGAAGACATTCAAAACCTTGTCTGCCGTTACAGTTTTAACTCTGACTCTATAAATAGAGGTGTCCCCTCTCATTTCTTCCCTGCACAAGTAATCTTCTTTCTTCCTCCTCTGAGTTCTATTCTGTTTTCCCCTCCTACTGTTCGTTGAGTCGGTGATAGGATTCTGACGCTGCTACTCGGTTCGGGAGTGCTACGCGGTGCCTACATGAACACTCTGGTTGTTGCATCCTTGGAAACAGGCGCCTTCGTACAATCCAGCAACCGGAAGAGGCGAAATCTGTTTTAAGGACACTGTGTGATACATAGGCCTCGACTTCTCAACTTGTAATCTGAAATTGGTTTTGTAGGTTGTTATTTATTTGTTTATTTTTCTTTTCGGTTTTTCCTTTCTCCCCTATTTTTCTTCGCTGTTTTATGTGCCTCTTAATCAACTTTATAAACAGTTTTTGTAACATTAACTTCATCCTCAATCGACACTCGCTTTTTCAGTTAATGAGTGTGATACAAACAGACTCGCTAACTGAGATAGCGAGTATAAACTTTGCTTTTTTTTCTTCAAAGCAATACACTCGCTATCTCAGTTAGCGAATGTGGTACAAACACACTCGCTATCTAAACTTGCTATTTTGCTTCAAAGCATGGAGAAACACATGATCATACACTCTCTATCTCAGATAGCGATTATCTTTTAACCATACTCGCTATCTGAGATAGCAAGTGAATCGTGTTGGTAATTAGTTTCGAAAGTGGGTCAGTTTGGTACGTACTTCCAAAAAGTGGGTCATTTTGGTAAAAATTCAAGATATTGAGCACTAAACAACTTTGCCAAATAACTATTATTGAGGAGCAGGCATGAGATAGACAAAGCTATGGCACTAGTGACTAGGAATACATACAAAATTAATATCTAATGTAGCAATATGTTCTCCCATATCTTATGCAAGTGATAACCATATATAACTGCAGATCTGGTTCATAGGCCAGCTCCCACTTATAAATGTTATCATGGAGTAGATAACATTAAGAAATCCTTGAGAAAAATAATTAGCAAACCTGAATACCCCCAAATCAACCTTCTGAAAGTACCGCACGGTTCTAGAATGGATTGAATCGGCTTTGACTGTAGCAGGAAGAAAATGTGAGAATGGCTCGAGGCGTAGATTGCACTTTTTTAAAGAAGTTATTCGGCCAATTCTGGAGATGAATCGTTGATCACTAAACACTCCCTCAGTATACAAGGAGAATCTGTTTACGGTGTAGCCTAATACAACAATGGCAACACGTACCAACTTGCAAAAAAAAAAAAAATGAAACGCCCAATAACTGAAAGGTGGAAGAAATATTATTTTTCTCTGCATTTCCTTTTTAACAGAAATCCTCATTTTATAACCAAAGAATAGAAAAATGTTTCCTTTATTTTGCCATTAAAAGCAGGATTTATTTTCATCATAAAAGATCCTTTACTGACATAAAAAGGTTTCATTGAATTTTTTTTTCTTTACTGGTAAAAAAACGGCTAGTAGCATTTGATGAGAAAAACGTTTTTAAATTGTTCGAAATTCAAAAATTTAAAGCCTGTTTTTAAAAAAAAATCTTTTTTTTTTCAAGAGACCCCAAAATCAAAGATATATAAATATCTATATATATATAAGAGAAAAGTGAGCCTCATATAGAGTGTGAGGAAATTTTTCTCATACAAAGTGATTATACTCACTTTGTGTGGCCCTTATGGAAGATCCACTCCGTCCATTATGTTTATCATACTAATGGATGTATGTGTAGAAAAAATCAAGTGGTTTAGAGGTCATTCACCCATGCATCATGTGGTTGAAAAATAAACAATTTCAACACTAATACAAATCGAACCACAAATTAGACCCAGAGGATGCATGGGTGAATGACCTTCAACCATTTGGTTTTTTTTACACATACATCTATTAGTATGATATAAATGATGGACGGACTGGATTTTCCATAAGGGTCCCACCAAGTGAGTATGAGGAAAATTTTCTCATACAAATATGAGGCTCACATTATTCAATATATAATATGTGGAAGATGAAAATTGATCCTCTAACCTCTGTGAGCCAAAAAACTTTAATCATTGGGCCACAAGACAATGTTGACAATAATCAATAAAATAAGCGTTTTAAGCGTATACTAAATTTCAACAGAAATTAACAATGTTGTTAAGAATCTAGCTTATGAGCAACCATTTCCATATCTTTTAGCAATTTGATTCCTCTTCATATTCATATTGTTAGTTGTGGGAGTCAAACTTTTAATTTGTTAGCTTTGTTTAGAGCGGAATGTTTCATTAAAGAGATTATACTGAAGCTAAGTTCATTGTGTATTGGGCCAAGCTAGCCGAGTAAAAAACTAATAGGCGATCGAGGACAAATTATGTTGTGCGGTAAAGTGTGAGGATTTGAAGTGACTGGATGTGTTCTACCTCTACATCCTAAATCTGAATGAGATAAATAGAGGGAGCAAATGAATTTTGATTTTTGTCACCCTTACTCTTCAGTGTTTTTCTTCTTCTTTTTTTCCTATGATGTCAGCCTATAGGGTTTGTAGTTTTTCTAATTTATTTGGTCACCGTTGAAGCAACAATCTACATCTCTAATCTCTAATTCTCTAATATTACTAGTAATTTACACGTGCGATGCACGTTTTAATAATTTCAAAAAATAAACATAAAAACTCTGACGTAGGGAGGATTTGAACCGGAAACATCCTTTATATTAGTTATGTACGTGCGTTGCACATGTTGGTAGAATGACAAAATGACAAATGACACTAAGGCCTTCTCCCATTATATTATTATTATTATTATTATTATTATTAGAGATTAGAGATGATGGGAGCCTTAGTGTCATTTGTAAATCTATCAACATGTACAATACACGTACATAACTAATATGAAGGAGGTTTCAGGTTCGAATCTCCTTACATCAAATTTTTTATTTTTTATTTTTTTTTAATTAAAACGTGCATCACACGTTGGGGTTGTCATTTGTCAACATGCAAACCCGTGCATTGAATGTGCAACTCCAACTCTCAATTTTTTACTTGAAAATTTTTAATTGACACGTGCAACGCACGTAAAGCATATATATATATATTTTACATATTTTTTTTAAATTAACACATATTACCAACACATGCCCCACACGTGCTATATTATATTATTTTTAAAATATACATTTACTTTTAAAAATTATATTTATTAAGACGTTATTTGCACGTGCAAATCACAGTATTTTACTTTAAAATTTTAAATTAACACGTGCATCACACGTATATATTACCAGTATCTATAAATGAACAAAGGAGTAGGGGTGTAAAATGAACAGGACGGTCTGTCGTCCGTCAGAGTCCGGCTCGAGAAATGGTCCGACCGTGGACCGTCCGAATTGTTATACGAACCGATCCTGAACAAATTATTAGGTCTGATTCTTTACCGAGCTCGAGCCGGACATAAGTCCGTCCAAATATTATTGCGGTCCGATACTTTACCGAACCGAGTCCGGACTATAAAGATTTTGTCCGACCTAGACCAAGCCGGACATAAGCCCGTCCGAGTACAATTTCGGTCCGAGCTTGAACATATGGCTGTCCGATCTCGTCTAGTCCGAGTTATAGCCCTACAAAGGAGTAAGAAGGAAGTAACAATAATTCATGATATGGAATAGAGAGAGTGGCGCAATCAGGGCCCTCAGATCTCCCCAAAACCCGCTTTCCTGCGATCATCAGGTCCAGCATCAGGTTAGGCTTCAACCAATTTAGGCCCATGGGTAAACGAGTCCAACCCGGCCCGTTAGGGTCTCAGACCCGTTTACCCCTGTTTATAAATACCAGCCCCCTCCTCACTTCAAAGGGTAATAAACTTTTCCCCACCTGAACCCTAGCTACTGTTGCTTTCTCAGTGACTGACTAGATCGTCGGAGGGCCTGTCGCCGGGACTTCTCCCGGTGTATCTAGGTAGTGTGCAGGTACACAAGGCCAAGCTGAGCTACTATATCTGAGCCGAGCTACTAGATCCGAGCGGAGCGCGCCGGTCCTACTCCCTAGGGTCGGATCGACACCAGTACCACAGCTTCCCCTTCACAAATTACAAGAACTCACACCTGCTCCCCCCCCCCCCCCAAACAAATAGCATCAGGTTGGCACCATCTGTAGGAAACTCAGGTACTGTAGCCAATCTGAGCCCAGCCAAGTTTGCCCCCTCAAGTCCAAGCCCTTCCATGGCTCACAAAGCTAGAAGAGCTGTCACCTCGGCACGACACCCGGACCCTCTACATCACAGCCGTGTGGACGCCCAGGGTTCCAACCAACCACTGGTCAATGGCACGGCCGGACACGGGCCTGGTGCTTCTCACTCAAACGTGATTGATTTGCGACGAGTCATCTTAAACCAGCAGGCCAGTCAAACAAAGGGAGATGCCATTTCCAACTCGGTCTCAAACCATCATAGATGGCCGTCCCTAGAGTGCGATCCAGGACACAGCCACTCGCCCTGTAGACCTTCGCCCCCGTAGGACCCGGTGGGGGAAGCCCCAGTCACGAGGGCTGAATTCCAAAACTTTCTGAACGAGGTCCTCCAGGCAATCTGAGGCGGCCATGGGACCGAGGTCCGCAACAACTCTGACCCTCGGTCAGGAGCAAGGGGCGGTGAGTCCTACGGATCGGCCCATCCCATGAAACAAGAGGACGCCTTCCTCCGATGCTTACAGCAGATGGAGGACCGCCTCGCCCATCTCGGCGAAGGCAGACCAATGCCGGGTCATGGTCATCGGTTGACCCGACCCCCATTCTCTCCCCAAATCTTGGATGCCGAGATCCCTCAAAATTTCAGGCCTCCCCAATTCTAGACATACAACGGCGAGGGAGATCCCGCTGATCACATGGAGGGGTTTAAGACCCTTATGATGATTCACATCGCCGCGGATCTCCTCCTATGTCACGCCTTGCCTGCTATCCTATGCGGTCCGGCTCAGGAATGGTTCTCAAAGCTCAACCCCGGTTCAGTCTTCTCATTCGACCAGTTGGAAGCAAACTTCCTAGCCCACTTCGTGACCAGCAGAAAGGTCGATAAGACGAGCGCATCGCTTCTGGACCTCAGGCAGAAGGAAGAGGAATCACTCCACGATTTCGTTCGGAGGTTCACCGCCGAGGCAAGGTCTATCTCCTCTCTTAACGCAGGCGTCGCTTCGGCAGCTTTCCGACACAACGTTCGGCACGGTCATCTGAAGGCATCATTGGCCAAAAAACCTCCCGTCGACTTCCCCGGCCTACTCAACAGGGTCGAGAAGTACATTCAAGCGGAAGAGGCCCTAAATTCGTAGGGCACCAAAGAAGCCACTATCAAGGGGAAGTGGAAGGCCTACGACGTCGAGCCCGTCAAGAAAACCACGAAAGAGACAACGAGTCTCAAGAGAGTTCCTCCGGTCCCCTGATTTGAGAGGTATACGCTGCTGACCCAGAACATTTCGGCAATCCTGATGGAGATACGGATAAAGGGCTCGTCCAACTCCCTTCCCGACCGAGCAACAACAAGAAATAGGACCAGAGATTCTACTACCGCTTCCACCGAGACAACGGGCACGAGATGAACAACTGTCGGGCCCTTAAGGACGAGATCAAGGCTGTAACGCCCTGCCCTAATACTCAGATAATTTTTTATTATTTTTAGAAGACAAATTAGATACTATGTAGTATAACTGCCCACCACAGGTTGCCTCTCAAAAGGTGGTTAACCAATTAGGTGACTCTAGATCATAGGTAATTTTTAATTATACTCAATTAACTTTTGTGTACTCACGATATGGGATTATTATTTCAAATTTCCCCCTTTTTATTCCCGTAGCACACAGGTGGAAGCCGTGGGCCTCCAATTCCGTGTGCCACGTCAACTCTAAAGGCAACAGCCGATATTTGCCTTCTCAAACCTTGCAGGTGGGGCCCATAGCGCCACGTCACCATCCCATTTCTACTCAAAGTCTCAAACAAAGCACTAACGTGCTGTTTTTAAATTCCGTGCCCCCCTCCTATTTCAAATCCTTTCACATATATTTTACCAAATCAACCAACTTTATTATATATATATATATATATATATATATATATATATATATATATATATATATAATACTTTCTTTCTTGAAATTACGGGGTATTACAGAGGCCCTCATCCAACGAGGGTACTTGAAAGAGTTCACCTTGGATAATCCAAGAGACCGGAGGGATCCGAGGAACCTGAGGCCATCACCTCCTCCTTGAACGATCAACCGGCGGCCCGAGTAGGACCCCGAGCCCGAGGAGACCGGAAGGCAGTGTAGCGCCCCGAATTCCTAACATAGGAACTCGTGGCATACTCCAGGATCTTTCTTCAAATGAGTTACAACACAACAAAAGTCACAGGAAATTAAAAAGCTTTTATTACATCCAATTATTATTACAATGTCCAATGACTACAACAAATACAATTAATTGTTACAACAAGAATGTACAATAAAATTTGAAAAATAACTTTCACTTGAATGCTTTCCCCTGCTAGAGCTTTCCCACGATCCCAAGTCGGTAATCCTGCACTGATAACTGTGGGCACATCAGTTGATTACAACAGACGAAATGCTATATTCGGCTTTCCTCTCTACGCCATAATATAACGATTCCAACCTCAACAATCCACAAAATATTTGATGCGAAGAAAAAGGTCAGGTCAAACAAGTGTCGGTGTATGCCATGGCCTAATCTAATGCACACACTATGCATGAATGCTCCTAAAGCTAATGCACGCTTGGTTGACAGATTGATGAACACAAGAATATTCACATTTAGAAGCAATAATCTTATTATAAATGCACATTTAAAAGCTCTATATGTGGTATTTAACTCTTATTTTCTCTTTTCCATAGGAAACAGTCTATAACAGCAAAACGAAGCAAATTCAGGATTGCAAGGATGAAACACAGGAAGCTGCAGGAGATCAGTCGACTGATCATGCTTACAGGCGACTGGACAGGGGAATCAAGTTTACACACCAAGTCGACTGGGCTGATGAATCATGAAAATACTAAAGTCTCGACACAGTCGACTTACATCCAGAGGCAGTCGACTGATAGGCGGCAGAGTATACAGATAAGATATTCAAAGATACACCTGCATCTAATTCCAAATCTATCTGAATCCAGATTTGTGCAAATCAAATCTAGAGACTGGGGATTTCCAAGAGCACGTGGTTAACAGATAAGGAAGGAAAGGAGAAAAGAGAAAGAAATAAATCATCAAATCAAACAAAGAAGGGGTTTTCTAAAAAAGGGCAAAACCCTAATTCTCAGCCGCGCTCTATAAATATCAGAAGAGAAGCATTATTCGGGATCATCATCTTTTCTCTGGGAGGAAAGCGACTCAATCACAAGAGTTTCTGCGCGTTCAAGTCATCAACAAGGGGCATCATTCTATCAGCAGCGAAGAAGGAAAGAAGAGATCCAGTATTCGAAGGCAGTCGACTGTGTGACAGCCAGTCGACCTCATTGCCGGACTTCATTAGTTTATTTCTTCTCCTTTTATTCTTTTATGTTGATCATGTATTCGAATTTGTTGATTAATAAAAGTATTATTATGTGGAACTAAATTTCATAGTTGGGTAGATTGAAGCCGTAGTTATGTAGTGCTATGTTCTTCTGAATTCTTCTAATTTACTTATTGATTGAATCTGATTGAATTGATATAGGTTTGTGATAACCAAACTTGTTCTCGAAGCCTGAGAGCAGTCGACTGAGGTGAGAGCCAGTCGACTGACAAACAGAGCTTGAGAATATCAAGTTTGTGTTACCATTTATCTGAATCTGTTATATGAGCATATTGAGACGACCCGTATCTCGTGCCCGTAATTATAACAAAGGAATCTTTAGGGGTTCCTGGTTCAATCAACTTAAGGGATCTAGATCTGATACCAATTTCTAGAGCCTTGAGTGTTTGTTCGTTTCCACTGATCTTATGTTTTCCTTAAATACAACTTAGTAGATACCATGCTAAGGACTTAATAAAAGAAACGAATTAGAGTAGATACCATGCCTAATTCTTGGCCTAGGAAAACAGTACTTTAAGGAGTAGATACCATGCCCTTAAAGTGAACAAACATGAGTAATAAGAAGAAGTTCAGAAGGTGACTTAGCATTACTAACTATTGGTGGAGATCTAAACCCAACTATTTCATAAATATTTGTGATTCAACATTCCTTAATTTAGTTTTAATCTTTTTATTTCTTTTAGACTTCCAAACAACTCTTTATGATTTTTATTATTTTTATTGATTAGTAAGTTAAAGTCTACAATCTCTGTGGGATCGACCCTTGCTATTGCTACGCTTTTCTAACGATTCGTGCACTTGCGAGGTTTTTTATAATTTGTGTCTAGTTTTATCTATATATTTAGGTAGCTAGATTAGCACAACAAGTTTTTGGCGCCGTTGCCAGGGATTGTCTAGTATTTTAACTTACAGATCAGTAGGAAGTTTTTATTTTCTTTCTTTTAGTTTATTAATAAGTTTTTCTTTTAGGTTACAGGATTTTGGTGGATGCACGGAAGGAGATCACTTCGTCCAGAGCTACTACCAATTGACGCAGAAACAGAACGCACCTTGCACAGGTTAGGTCGACTGATTGCGACCAACCAGTCGACTGCTGCACGAACCCAGTCGACTGCTCAGAGACCCCAGTCACAAGAAATCATGGCAGAAGAAATACCCAATCGTGTACCAATGCAGGATAAATTTACGCCTAAGAACATTGAACAACCCTCCTGCATTGCGTATCAACCAAATGTCACAGGGAACATGCATCTATCTCCTCAGTTACTTAGTATGGTTCCCCATTTCAGTGGCAGACCTGATGAAGAGCCTCATCTTCATTTACAAGATTTTTTCGATCTTTGCAGGACACAAAGCGTCCAAGGGCTTACCCCTGAACAAATCAGGTTAATATTGTTTCCTTTTTCCTTAAAACTTAACGCTAAACTATGGTATAATTCTTTGGAACCAGGATCAATAAACTCATGGGAGCAATTGGCGACAAAGTTCTTAAAAGAATTTTTTCCAGCCCAAAAGACCAAACAGCTGAAAAGGGAGATTCAACTCTTCCAACAAAAGGATGGAGACTTATTTTTCGAAGCCTGGAAGGATTTCAAGAACAAACTTCTCAAGTGTCCAACACACAACAAGCCTAAAGATGATCAGGTACAAGCTTTTTATGAAGGTTTAAATGATACTAATAAGGCAATTGTGGATTCAGCTTGCAACGGAATCTTGATGAGGAAAAGCGGCGAAGAGGCCATAGAACTATTTGAAGAACTCAGCGAGAATTCACAACAATTCTCAACAAGGAGGGGCCCTTCGAAAAAACAGGGAGTTTATGAAATTTCTAGTAGCAATAACATTCAATTGGAAATGGTAAATATGAATAAGAAAATTGATATGCTTGTTAATGCAATGTCTATGATGGGTGGAGTTAAAAATCAAACAAATGAAATTTGTGCAATTTGTTCTCATGTAGATCATACCACTGATACTTGTCCTATGTCTTCTTTCACAGATCAGGAGCATGCAAATTATGTAGGTCGAGGAGTTTTTCCACCAAAGAACAACCCATTCTCGAACACATATAACCCAGGGTGGAGGAACCATCCAAACTTCTCATGGAGCAATAATCAGAATAATCAAGGGACTCAATTCACACAAGGACATACACGGAACTTCCAAATGGGAAGTGGGATGGATAGGCCAGTACAAGAACAGAAGAAGTTGGATTTTGAATCCACCGTTCTTCAATTGCTCCAACAACAACATCAAACAAGCAACCAACAAGGGCAAGCAATTCAGAAGTTGGAAACACAGATTGGCCAAATTGCTAAAGAATTAAGCGAGCGAAAGACAGGGGAACTTCCATCACAAACTATACCAAACCCTGGAGGCCAAGAACAGCTCAAGGCAGTCACAACATTAAGAAGTGGTAAGATAATTGACAACAAAGTTGGAACACACACCGAAGAAAAAGAAGAACAACCATAAAAAATTGTGGGGTCCAACAAGGTAAGTGAAAAAGAAAGAACAGTTTTGCCACCATTCCCTCAAAGGTTAGTCAAACAAAAGAAAGATCAACATTTATTTGACATCTTTGAAACTCTCAGAAAGGTAGAAATTAATATCCCCCTACTTGATGCTATTAAACAAATCCCTTCTTATGCTAAATTTTTGAAAGAATGTTGTACTCACAAGAGAACATTTCAGGTTAGGGAGGATGTAGCTTTGACAGAAGAAGTGAGCGCTGTCTTACTAAGAAAACTGCCCCCCAAATTAAAAGACCCAGGTAGTTTTACTATTCCTTGCAGGATTGGCGAGCACTTCTTTGAGAAAGCACTACTAGACTTGGGGGCAAGCATCAATCTTCTCTCATACACTATCTATGAAAAGTTAGGATTGGGGGAACTCCAACCAACATCCATCACGTTGCAATTGGCAGATCGCAGTATCAAAAGACCTAGAGGTATTTTGGAAGATGTCCTAGTTCAGGTAAACGATTTCATTTTGCCTGCTGATTTTGTTGTGTTAGACATGGAGGAATCTTCAATGCCATCTTCTCTACCAATCATTTTAGGTAGGCCCTTTATGAGTACGGCTGATATAAAAATTTGTGTCAAAAAGGGTACTATAAGCATGAAAATAAATGGAGAGAAGGTTGAATTTAAAATGTTTGATACACTAAAATTTCCACATGATGATCATGAATGCTATAATGTTGATGTGGTGCAGGATATTGTTGATCAAACATTTCAGGTACATAGCGTTGAACCATTACAGGCCATAATTACGCAATCTCTAACTTTATCTAATAATGAACAGGAATCTGATGACTGGGAGATTGCAGAGACAATACATCACCTTGACACTTCACAGTCACACTCAGGTAAGTTTGCACCAGCATTTGAACAATTGGTGACTGATGAACTTTTTGTTTCTGCAGGTAAGTCGACTGGTGCACTGGACAAGTCGACTGGTGAAGGGGATCAGTCGACTGTCCAGACTGCTACCAGGGACCAGTCGACTGCATCAAGACTTACAGACCCAGAGCTTAAGCAGCTGCCCGATCATTTGAAGCACGCATATTTGGGTGAGAACCAGACGCTACCAGTGATAATTGCTGCGAATCTAAGTGCACAGGAAGAAGATAAGCTGCTGAGGGTACTACGAGAACACAAGAGTGCAATAGGATGGACCATTGCAGATATCAAAGGAATAAGTCCATCCAAATGCATGCATAGAATACTACTTGAAAACAATGCAAAACCAAGCAGGGAGGCACAAAGAAGGCTTAACCCAAACATGAAGGAAGTGGTAAGAGCAGAGATTCTGAAGCTATTAGATGTTGGCATCATCTACCATATCTCAGATAGCAAATGGGTAAGTCCTATACATGTAGTGCCTAAGAAAAGTGGAGTCACAGTGGTGACAAATGAAGAGAATGAGCTTATCCCTACTAGAGTGACCACATGATGGAGGGTTTGCGTAGATTACAGGAAATTGAATAATGAAACCAGGAAAGATCACTTCCCTCTTCCTTTTATTGATCAAATGTTAGAAAGATTAGCAGGATATAGTCATTATTGTTTTTTAGATGGTTATAGTGGCTATAATCAAATTGCTATTGCTCCAGAAGATCAAGAAAAAACCACTTTTACATGTCCTTTTGGTACTTTTGCATACAGGAGGATGCCCTTTGGATTGTGCAATGCTCCAGCTACATTTCAAAGATGCATGATGAGTATATTTTCAGACATGGTGGAAAGATTCATTGAGGTATTTATGGATGACTTTAGTGTTTTTGGATCTTGTTTTGATGAATGCCTTAACCATTTGCAGCTTGTGCTTAAAAGATGTGAAGAATGCAATTTAGTGCTGAATTGGGAAAAGTGCCATTTCATGGTACAACAAGGTATTGTGTTGGGACATGTGGTGTCAAAAAGAGGCATAGAGGTAGACAAAGCAAAAATTGATATAATATCAAAACTACCCCCTCCCACCACAGTTAAGGGTGTTAGGAGTTTTCTAGGACATGCAGGGTTCTATAGAAGATTTATAAAAGATTTCTCAAAAATCTCCAAACCCCTTTGTGATTTGTTGGCTAAAAATGATGAGTTTGTATGGACAGAAGAGTGCACAAATGCTTTTAATACATTGAAAAATCTTCTCATTTCTGCACCTATTGTCATGGCACCAGATTGGAGCCATCCTTTCGAGCTTATGTGTGATGCAAGTGATTATGCTTTAGGGGCTGTTTTAGGTCAACGAATCAATAAGAAACCTCATGTTATTTACTATGCTTCTCGAACTTTAAACGATGCACAGCTAAATTATTCCACTACTGAAAAAGAAATGTTAGCTGTTATTTTTGCTATAGAGAAGTTTAGATCATATTTGATTGGTTCTAAAGTTATTATTTTTACTGACCATGCTGCCTTGAGATATTTGTTTGCTAAAAAGGATGCTAAGCCTAGGTTGATCAGATGGGTGCTGTTGCTTCAAGAATTCGATCTTGAGATTAAAGATAAAAAAGGAAGCGACAATGTTGTTGCAGATCACATGTCCAGGCTACTGCAGGAGGAAGAACGAATTGTGCCGCCACTTAATGAGACTTTCCCAGATGAACATATCTTTGAAATAAATTCATCCTCGGGACAGTCGACTGGTACCAGGACCAGTCGACTGGTATCTTACTGCTCAAATTTTCCATGGTTTGCTGACATTGTAAATTATCTAACCGCCATGTTTTCCCTCCAGGTATGACAAGTCAGGAAAGAAAGAGACTGGTGGCTATGTGCAAGCACTACTACTGGGATGATCCTTATTTGTTCAAATTTTGTCCTGACCAAATTATAAGAAAATGTGTGGCAGAAGAAGAGCAATTGAGTATTCTACAACATTGCCACCAATATGCATGTGGAGGACATTTTGGACCAAAAAGAACAGCACTCAAGGTATTACAATCTGGATTTTATTGGCCTAAAGTATTCAAAGATGCTTTTTCTTTTTGCAGGACTTGTGACAAGTGCCAAAGGACAGGGAATATCTCGTCTAGAAATCAAATGCCACTACAAAACATCCAAGTAATCGAGCTTTTTGATGTTTGGGGAATCGACTTCATGGGTCCATTTCCTAACTCATTTGGTTATTTATATATACTTGTTGGTGTGGATTATGTGTCTAAATGGGTCGAGGCTGTCCCCTCAAGAACTAATGATCACAAAGTTGTTGTCAAGTTTTTGCAGGAAAATATTTTCACTAGGTTTGGTACACCACGAGCAATAATAAGTGATGGAGGGAGCCACTTCAATAACTTTCCTTTTGCTTCTTTGATGAAGAAGTATGGTATTACACATAGAGTGGGCACCCCATATCATCCTCAAACTAGTGGGCAGGTGGAGATTAGCAACAGAGAAATCAAGAGCATTTTGGAAAAGACAGTCAACACAAGGAGGAAGGATTGGTCGCTGCGCTTGAACGATGCATTATGGGCATATAGAACCGCATACAAAACACCCATTGGCATGTCACCATACCGCTTGGTGTTTGGAAAAGCCTGTCATTTGCCAGTGGAGTTGGAGCACAAAGCATATTGGGCCATCAAAAGATTCAATTTTGACATGAAACAAGCAGGTGACAAAAGAAGACTACAACTAAATGAGCTTGAAGAGTTGAGGCATGACGCTTATGAAAATACAAAATTGTACAAGGAAAGAACCAAGTTGTACCATGACAAACAGCTAGCAAGGAAGGAGTTTTATGAAGGGCAGAAGGTATTAATATACTACTCAAGATTGAGACTTTTTCCAGGCAAGCTTATGTCAAGATGGTATGGGCCATACATTGTCACAAGAGTCTTTCCACATGGCGCTTTGGAGGTTCATAGCAAGGAAAAGAATCAAACATTTAAGGTGAACGGACATAGAGCAAAGCCATACATAGAGATGAGCATAGAACCGCAAGAGGAGGATGTGAATCTTCAAACCGTTCAATACATGGCATGACCTCATCAAGTCTAGCTGAAGACAGAAAACACAGTGCTTGTTGGGAGGCAACCCAATTTTTCAGGGGAGTATTTACACTTTTCCTTTATTTTCTTTCAAGTTATTTTTCTTCTAGTTATTTTTATTTTTCTCTCCCTACTAGATGTGACATATGCCTATTTTTAAATTTTCTTTCGAACATTGAGGACAATGTTCCATCTAAGTTTGGGGGTATTAGGGTTATTTATATTTATCATCTTTTTGAATTTTTTTTTTAGGATAAACAATTTCTTATAAAGTAAGAAGAAGGTTACCTATTTACTTTAGGATTGTTGAGTTTCATAACTTCCATACAAAATTATATGAGTCATGCGATTATACATAAAAATACAAATGTGATGCTTTTTCTGGTAATTATTCCCTTTAAATCTAGTCCTAAACAGAGTTTAAGTAAATAGAGTAATAGAGAAATAAAAATTAAAAAAATTTGAATAAAGTCAATCTACTCCAATGTTTTGAGTGCTTAGTAACTAGGGGTATTCATCACCAATGTTTACCTTTACGTCAAACGGCAACTTGAAATATGAGTATGCAAAGCACTTTAGAGTTTGTGACTTGCTGAGTAACCGGGTGGATTCATCACCAATGTTTTGCATTCGCGTAAAAAGGCGAGTGACAACTTTAGAGAAGCGACCTTAAAAAAAAAAAAAAAAAAAAAAAAAAAAAAAAAAAAACCCTCTAGTTTGCTACTCGGTTTGTAGTAGAGAAAAGGGGATAATCACAGATTGAGTAATTACATACTATAACTATAATTAATTGCATGACAAGTATGGTTGAGTTTGGAGTTATGAATAAACAATTGCACTAGAGAAAGTGGGTATGTTTAATTTTACTTTATCTGAAATTGTTTATACTTTTCTATATCGATGCCACATAATAAGAACTCTTGGTGATTAAGGCTGATATTGTTATACCCTTGTTCATAATTCTAGTTTGCTTGAGGACAAGCAAAAATCTAAGTTTGGGGGTATTTGATGAACACAAGAATATTCACATTTAGAAGCAATAATCTTATTATAAATGCACATTTAAAAGCTCTATATGTGGTATTTAACTCTTATTTTCTCTTTTCCATAGGAAACAGTCTATAACAGCAAAACGAAGCAAATTCAGGATTGCAAGGATGAAACACAGGAAGCTGCAGGAGATCAGTCGACTGATCATGCTTACAGGCGACTGGACAGGGGAATCAAGTTTACACACCAAGTCGACTGGGCTGATGAATCATGAAAATACTAAAGTCTCGACACAGTCGACTTACATCCAGAGGCAGTCGACTGATAGGCGGCAGAGTATACAGATAAGATATTCAAAGATACACCTGCATCTAATTCCAAATCTATCTGAATCCAGATTTGTGCAAATCAAATCTAGAGACTGGGGATTTCCAAGAGCACGTGGTTAACAGATAAGGAAGGAAAGGAGAAAAGAGAAAGAAATAAATCATCAAATCAAACAAAGAAGGGGTTTTCTGAAAAAGGGCAAAACCCTAATTCTCAGCCGCGCTCTATAAATATCAGAAGAGAAGCATTATTCGGGATCATCATCTTTTCTCTGGGAGGAAAGCGACTCAATCACAAGAGTTTCTGCGCGTTCAAGTCATCAACAAGGGGCATCATTCTATCAGCAGCGAAGAAGGAAAGAAGAGATCCAGTATTCGAAGGCAGTCGACTGTGTGACAGCCAGTCGACCTCATTGTCGGACTTCATTAGTTTATTTCTTCTCCTTTTATTCTTTTATGTTGATCATGTATTCGAATTTGTTGATGAATAAAAGTATTATTATGTGGAACTAAATTTCATAGTTGGGTAGATTGAAGCCGTAGTTATGTAGTGCTATGTTCTTCTGAATTCTTCTAATTTACTTATTGATTGAATCTGATTGAATTGATATAGGTTTGTGATAACCAAACTTGTTCTCGAAGCCTGAGAGCAGTCGACTGAGGTGAGAGCCAGTCGACTGACAAACAGAGCTTGAGAATATCAAGTTTGTGTTACCATTTATCTGAATCTGTTATATGAGCATATTGAGACGACCCGTATCTCGTGCCCGTAATTGTAACAAAGGAATCTTTAGGGGTTCCTGGTTCAATCAACTTAAGGGATCTAGATCTGATACCAATTTCTAGAGCCTTGAGTGTTTGTTCGTTTCCACTGATCTTATGTTTTCCTTAAATACAACTTAGTAGATACCATGCTAAGGACTTAATAAAAGAAACGAATTAGAGTAGATACCATGCCTAATTCTTGGCCTAGGGAAACAGTACTTTAAGGAGTAGATACCATGCCCTTAAAGTGAACAAACATGAGTAATAAGAAGAAGTTTAGAAGGTGACTTAGCATTACTAACTATAGGTGGAGATCTAAACCCAACTATTTCATAAATATTTGTGATTCAACATTCCTTAATTTAGTTTTAATCTTTTTATTTCTTTTAGACTTCCAAACAACTCTTTATGATTTTTATTCTTTTTATTGATTAGTAAGTTAAAGTCTACAATCTCTGTGGGATCGACCCTTGCTATTGCTATGCTTTTCTAACGATTCGTGCACTTGCAAGGTTTTTTATAATTTGTGTCTAGTTTTATCTATATATTTAGGTAGCTAGATTAGCACAACAAGTTTTTGGCGCCGTTGCCGGGGATTGTCTAGTATTTTAACTTACAGATCAGTAGGAAGTTTTTATTTTCTTTCTTTTAGTTTATTAATAAGTTTTTCTTTTATGTTACAGGATTTTGGTGGATGCACGGAAGGAGATCACTTCGTCCAGAGCTACTACCAATTGACGCAGAAACAGAACGCACCTTGCACAGGTTAGGTCGACTGATTGCGACCAACCAGTCGACTGCTGCACGAACCCAGTCGACTGCTCAGAGACCCCAGTCACAAGAAATCATGGCAGAAGAAATACCCAATCGTGTACCAATGCAGGATAAATTTACGCCTAAGAACATTGAACAACCCTCCTGCATTGCGTATCAACCAAATGTCACAGGGAACATGCATCTATCTCCTCAGTTACTTAGTATGGTTCCCCATTTCAGTGGCAGACCTGATGAAGAGCCTCATCTTCATTTACAAGATTTTTTCGATCTTTGCAGGACACAAAGCGTCCAAGGGCTTACCCCTGAACAAATCAGGTTAATATTGTTTCCTTTTTCCTTAAAACTTAACGCTAAACTATGGTATAATTCTTTGGAACCAGGATCAATAAACTCATGGGAGCAATTGGCGACAAAGTTCTTAAAAGAATTCTTTCCAGCCCAAAAGACCAAACAGCTGAAAAGGGAGATTCAACTCTTCCAACAAAAGGATGGAGACTTATTTTTCGAAGCCTGGAAGGATTTCAAGAACAAACTTCTCAAGTGTCCAACACACAACAAGCCTAAAGATGATCAGGTACAAGCTTTTTATGAAGGTTTAAATGATACTAATAAGGCAATTGTGGATTCAGCTTGCAACGGAATCTTGATGAGGAAAAAGCGGCGAAGAGGCCATAGAACTATTTGAAGAACTCAGCGAGAATTCACAACAATTCTCAACAAGGAGGGGCCCTTCGAAAAAACAGGGAGTTTATGAAATTTCTAGTAGCAATAACATTCAATTGGAAATGGTAAATATGAATAAGAAAATTGATATGCTTGTTAATGCAATGTCTATGATGGGTGGAGTTAAAAATCAAACAAATGAAATTTGTGCAATTTGTTCTCATGTAGATCATACCACTGATACTTGTCCTATGTCTTCTTTCACAGATCAGGAGCATGCAAATTATGTAGGTCGAGGAGTTTTTCCACCAAAGAACAACCCATTCTCGAACACATATAACCCAGGGTGGAGGAACCATCCAAACTTCTCATGGAGCAATAATCAGAATAATCAAGGGACTCAATTCACACAAGGACATACACGGAACTTCCAAATGGGAAGTGGGATGGATAGGCCAGTACAAGAACAGAAGAAGTTGGATTTTGAATCCACCGTTCTTCAATTGCTCCAACAACAACATCAAACAAGCAACCAACAAGGGCAAGCAATTCAGAAGTTGGAAACACAGATTGGCCAAATTGCTAAAGAATTAAGCGAGCGAAAGACAGGGGAACTTCCATCACAAACTATACCAAACCCTGGAGGCCAAGAACAGCTCAAGGCAGTCACAACATTAAGAAGTGGTAAGATAATTGACAACAAAGTTGGAACACACACCGAAGAAAAAGAAGAACAACCATAAAAAATTGTGGGGTCCAACAAGGTAAGTGAAAAAGAAAGAACAGTTTTGCCACCATTCCCTCAAAGGTTAGTCAAACAAAAGAAAGATCAACATTTATTTGACATCTTTGAAACTCTCAGAAAGGTAGAAATTAATATCCCCCTACTTGATGCTATTAAACAAATCCCTTCTTATGCTAAATTTTTGAAAGAATGTTGTACTCACAAGAGAACATTTCAGGTTAGGGAGGATGTAGCCTTTGACAGAAGAAGTGAGCGCTGTCTTACTAAGAAAACTGCCCCCCAAATTAAAAGACCCAGGTAGTTTTACTATTCCTTGCAGGATTGGCGAGCACTTCTTTGAGAAAGCACTACTAGACTTGGGGGCAAGCATCAATCTTCTCTCATACACTATCTATGAAAAGTTAGGATTGGGGGAACTCCAACCAACATCCATCACGTTGCAATTGGCAGATCGCAGTATCAAAAGACCTAGAGGTATTTTGGAAGATGTCCTAGTTCAGGTAAACGATTTCATTTTGCCTGCTGATTTTGTTGTGTTAGACATGGAGGAATCTTCAATGCCATCTTCTCTACCAATCATTTTAGGTAGGCCCTTTATGAGTACGGCTGATATAAAAATTTGTGTCAAAAAGGGTACTATAAGCATGAAAATAAATGGAGAGAAGGTTGAATTTAAAATGTTTGATACACTAAAATTTCCACATGATGATCATGAATGCTATAATGTTGATGTGGTGCAGGATATTGTTGATCAAACATTTCAGGTACATAGCGTTGAACCATTACAGGCCATAATTACGCAATCTCTAACTTTATCTAATAATGAACAGGAATCTGATGACTGGGAGATTGCAGAGACAATACATCACCTTGACACTTCACAGTCACACTCAGGTAAGTTTGCACCAGCATTTGAACAATTGGTGACTGATGAACTTTTTGTTTCTGCAGGTAAGTCGACTGGTGCACTGGACAAGTCGACTGGTGAAGGGGATCAGTCGACTGTCCAGACTGCTACCAGGGACCAGTCGACTGCATCAAGACTTACAGACCCAGAGCTTAAGCAGCTGCCCGATCATTTGAAGCACGCATATTTGGGTGAGAACCAGACGCTACCAGTGATAATTGCTGCGAATCTAAGTGCACAGGAAGAAGATAAGCTGCTGAGGGTACTACGAGAACACAAGAGTGCAATAGGATGGACCATTGCAGATATCAAAGGAATAAGTCCATCCAAATGCATGCATAGAATACTACTTGAAAACAATGCAAAACCAAGCAGGGAGGCACAAAGAAGGCTTAACCCAAACATGAAGGAAGTGGTAAGAGCAGAGATTCTGAAGCTATTAGATGTTGGCATCATCTACCATATCTCAGATAGCAAATGGGTAAGTCCTATACATGTAGTGCCTAAGAAAAGTGGAGTCACAGTGGTGACAAATGAAGAGAATGAGCTTATCCCTACTAGAGTGACCACAGGATGGAGGGTTTGCGTTGATTACAGGAAATTGAATAATGAAACCAGGAAAGATCACTTCCCTCTTCCTTTTATTGATCAAATGTTAGAAAGATTAGCAGGATATAGTCATTATTGTTTTTTAGATGGTTATAGTGGCTATAATCAAATTGCTATTGCTCCAGAAGATCAAGAAAAAACCACTTTTACATGTCCTTTTGGTACTTTTGCATACAGGAGGATGCCCTTTGGATTGTGCAATGCTCCAGCTACATTTCAAAGATGCATGATGAGTATATTTTCAGACATGGTGGAAAGATTCATTGAGGTATTTATGGATGACTTTAGTGTTTTTGGATCTTGTTTTGATGAATGCCTTAACCATTTGCAGCTTGTGCTTAAAAGATGTGAAGAATGCAATTTAGTGCTGAATTGGGAAAAGTGCCATTTCATGGTACAACAAGGTATTGTGTTGGGACATGTGGTGTCAAAAAGAGGCATAGAGGTAGACAAAGCAAAAATTGATATAATATCAAAACTACCCCCTCCCACCACAGTTAAGGGTGTTAGGAGTTTTCTAGGACATGCAGGGTTCTATAGACGATTTATAAAAGATTTCTCAAAAATCTCCAAACCCCTTTGTGATTTGTTGGCTAAAATGATGAGTTTGTATGGACAGAAGAGTGCACAAATGCTTTTAATACATTGAAAAATCTTCTCATTTCTGCACCTATTGTCATGGCACCAGATTGGAGCCATCCTTTCGAGCTTATGTGTGATGCAAGTGATTATGCTTTAGGGGCTGTTTTAGGTCAACGAATCAATAAGAAACCTCATGTTATTTACTATGCTTCTCGAACTTTAAACGATGCACAGCTAAATTATTCCACTACTGAAAAAGAAATGTTAGCTGTTATTTTTGCTATAGAGAAGTTTAGATCATATTTGATTGGTTCTAAAGTTATTATTTTTACTGACCATGCTGCCTTGAGATATTTGTTTGCTAAAAAGGATGCTAAGCCTAGGTTGATCAGATGGGTGCTGTTGCTTCAAGAATTCGATCTTGAGATTAAAGATAAAAAAGGAAGCGACAATGTTGTTGCAGATCACATGTCCAGGCTACTGCAGGAGGAAGAACGAATTGTGCCGCCACTTAATGAGACTTTCCCAGATGAACATATCTTTGAAATAAATTCATCCTCGGGACAGTCGACTGGTACCAGGACCAGTCGACTGGTATCTTACTGCTCAAATTTTCCATGGTTTGCTGACATTGTAAATTATCTAACCGCCATGTTTTCCCTCCAGGTATGACAAGTCAGGAAAGAAAGAGACTGGTGGCTATGTGCAAGCACTACTACTGGGATGATCCTTATTTGTTCAAATTTTGTCCTGACCAAATTATAAGAAAATGTGTGGCAGAAGAAGAGCAATTGAGTATTCTACAACATTGCCATCAATATGCATGTGGAGGACATTTTGGACCAAAAAGAACAGCACTCAAGGTATTACAATCTGGATTTTATTGGCCTAAAGTATTCAAAGATGCCTTTTCTTTTTGCAGGACTTGTGACAAGTGCCAAAGGACAGGGAATATCTCGTCTAGAAATCAAATGCCACTACAAAACATCCAAGTAATCGAGCTTTTTGATGTTTGGGGAATCGACTTCATGGGTCCATTTCCTAACTCATTTGGTTATTTATATATACTTGTTGGTGTGGATTATGTGTCTAAATGGGTCGAGGCTGTCCCCTCAAGAACTAATGATCACAAAGTTGTTGTCAAGTTTTTGCAGGAAAATATTTTCACTAGGTTTGGTACACCACGAGCAATAATAAGTGATGGAGGGAGCCACTTCAATAACTTTCCTTTTGCTTCTTTGATGAAGAAGTATGGTATTACACATAGAGTGGGCACCCCATATCATCCTCAAACTAGTGGGCAGGTGGAGATTAGCAACAGAGAAATCAAGAGCATTTTGGAAAAGACAGTCAACACAAGGAGGAAGGATTGGTCGCTGCGCTTGAACGATGCATTATGGGCATATAAAATCGCATACAAAACACCCATTGGCATGTCACCATACCGCTTGGTGTTTGGAAAAGCCTGTCATTTGCCAGTGGAGTTGGAGCACAAAGCATATTGGGCCATCAAAAGGTTCAATTTTGACATGAAACAAGCAGGTGACAAAAGAAGACTACAACTAAATGAGCTTGAAGAGTTGAGGCATGACGCTTATGAAAATACAAAATTGTACAAGGAAAGAACCAAGTTGTACCATGACAAACAGCTAGCAAGGAAGGAGTTTTATGAAGGGCAGAAGGTATTAATATACAACTCAAGATTGAGACTTTTTCCAGGCAAGCTTATGTCAAGATGGTATGGGCCATACATTGTCACAAGAGTCTTTCCACATGGCGCTTTGGAGGTTCATAGCAAGGAAAAGAATCAAACATTTAAGGTGAACGGACATAGAGCAAAGCCATACATAGAGATGAGCATAGAACCGCAAGAGGAGGATGTGAATCTTCAAACCGTTCAATACATGGCATGACCTCATCAAGTCTAGCTGAAGACAGAAAACACAGCGCTTGTTGGGAGGCAACCCAATTTTTCAGGGGAGTATTTACACTTTCCCTTTATTTTCTTTCAAGTTATTTTTCTTCTAGTTATTTTTATTTTTCTCTCCCTACTAGATGTGACATATGCCTATTTTTAAATTTTCTTTCGAACATTGAGGACAATGTTCCATCTAAGTTTGGGGGTATTAGGGTTATTTATATTTATCATCTTTTTGAATTTTTTTTTTAGGATAAACAATTTCTTATAAAGTAAGAAGAAGGTTACCTATTTACTTTAGGATTGTTGAGTTTCATAACTTCCATACAAAATTATATGAGTCATGCGATTATACATAAAAATACAAATGTGATGCTTTTTCTGGTAATTATTCCCTTTAAATCTAGTCCTAAACAGAGTTTAAGTAAATAGAGTAATAGAGAAATAAAAATAAAAAAAATTTGAATAAAGTCAATCTACTCCAATGTTTTGAGTGCTTAGTAACTAGGGGTATTCATCACCAATGTTTACCTTTACGTCAAACGGCAACTTGAAATATGAGTATGCAAAACACTTTAGAGTTTGTGACTTGCTGAGTAACCGGGTGGATTCATCACCAATGTTTTGCATTCGCGTAAAAAGGCGAGTGACAACTTTAGAGAAGCGACTTAAAAAAAAAAAAAAAAAAAAAAAAAAAAAACCTCTAGTTTGCTACTCGGTTTGTAGTAGAGAAAAGGGGATAATCACAGATTGAGTAATTACATACTATAACTATAATTAATTGCATGACAAGTATGGTTGAGTTTGGAGTTATGAATAAACAATTGCACTAGAGAAAGTGGGTATGTTTAATTTTACTTTATCTGAAATTGTTTATACTTTCTATATCGATGCCACATAATAAGAACTCTTGGTGATTAAGGCTGATATTGTTATACCCTTGTTCATAATTCTAGTTTGCTTGAGGACAAGCAAAAATCTAAGTTTGGGGGTATTTGATGAACACAAGAATATTCACATTTAGAAGCAATAATCTTATTATAAATGCACATTTAAAAGCTCTATATGTGGTATTTAACTCTTATTTTCTCTTTTCCATAGGAAACAGTCTATAACAGCAAAACGAAGCAAATTCAGGATTGCAAGGATGAAACACAGGAAGCTGCAGGAGATCAGTCGACTGATCATGCTTACAGGCGACTGGACAGGGGAATCAAGTTTACACACCAAGTCGACTGGGCTGATGAATCATGAAAATACTAAAGTCTCGACACAGTCGACTTACATCCAGAGGCAGTCGACTGATAGGCGGCAGAGTATACAGATAAGATATTCAAAGATACACCTGCATCTAATTCCAAATCTATCTGAATCCAGATTTGTGCAAATCAAATCTAGAGACTGGGGATTTCCAAGAGCACGTGGTTAACAGATAAGGAAGGAAAGGAGAAAAGAGAAAGAAATAAATCATCAAATCAAACAAAGAAGGGGTTTTCTGAAAAAGGGCAAAACCCTAATTCTCAGCCGCGCTCTATAAATATCAGAAGAGAAGCATTATTCGGGATCATCATCTTTTCTCTGGGAGGAAAGCGACTCAATCACAAGAGTTTCTGCGCGTTCAAGTCATCAACAAGGGGCATCATTCTATCAGCAGCGAAGAAGGAAAGAAGAGATCCAGTATTCGAAGGCAGTCGACTGTGTGACAGCCAGTCGACCTCATTGCCGGACTTCATTAGTTTATTTCTTCTCCTTTTATTCTTTTATGTTGATCATGTATTCGAATTTGTTGATTAATAAAAGTATTATTATGTGGAACTAAATTTCATAGTTGGGTAGATTGAAGCCGTAGTTATGTAGTGCTATGTTCTTCTGAATTCTTCTAATTTACTTATTGATTGAATCTGATTGAATTGATATAGGTTTGTGATAACCAAACTTGTTCTCGAAGCCTGAGAGCAGTCGACTGAGGTGAGAGCCAGTCGACTGACAAACAGAGCTTGAGAATATCAAGTTTGTGTTACCATTTATCTGAATCTGTTATATGAGCATATTGAGACGACCCGTATCTCGTGCCCGTAATTGTAACAAAGGAATCTTTAGGGGTTCCTGGTTCAATCAACTTAAGGGATCTAGATCTGATACCAATTTCTAGAGCCTTGAGTGTTTGTTCGTTTCCACTGATCTTATGTTTTCCTTAAATACAACTTAGTAGATACCATGCTAAGGACTTAATAAAAGAAACGAATTAGAGTAGATACCATGCCTAATTCTTGGCCTAGGGAAACAGTACTTTAAGGAGTAGATACCATGCCCTTAAAGTGAACAAACATGAGTAATAAGAAGAAGTTCAGAAGGTGACTTAGCATTACTAACTATTGGTGGAGATCTAAACCCAACTATTTCATAAATATTTGTGATTCAACATTCCTTAATTTAGTTTTAATCTTTTTATTTCTTTTAGACTTCCAAACAACTCTTTATGATTTTTATTCTTTTTATTGATTAGTAAGTTAAAGTCTACAATCTCTGTGGGATCGACCCTTGCTATTGCTACGCTTTTCTAACGATTCGTGCACTTGCGAGGTTTTTTATAATTTGTGTCTAGTTTTATCTATATATTTAGGTAGCTAGATTAGCACAACACAGATATGCATCCCATACTACACATCCCCCAACCAAAAGACGTTCTTCAGTTTGATAGGGCTCAATCTCCATCTATGCATCCTATTCTTGTGCTCTCTCCTATTTCTGATTCCAGTGATGGTAAGGCTGCATTCGTCCGGCTTACTCCGTCACTGCTGTCATTAGTAGCGTCCAATCCTCGTGTTTAATCCACTATGTCCGGGATCCCAGTCACAGGCTTACTCCTTCATGACTGTAACCATGGTATGTTGTTGTATCTACGTCGCCCCTGACTTCACCAAAAGCTGATATACAGGCACCAGGGCTCCCCGCTGGAGGACTTAGAGCCTTTCCCGTTAAGTCTCGCTCTGTGGGGTCTTTTCCTAAACCTCCTGCCGTCATTGATCAACAAAGAACCTGACGGATATAAGGTTTTCCCAACTCCGCTACACTCGTCCTTACAATAGAGCAGAACTTGCAGTCGAGACGACGTCAACACTCCAAATCTCCTCAAAGGTTGTTACGGACATAAAGGCATTCCTGCCGAAATAGCGAAGCCCCTACAGAATCTCCCTGACTCCGTTACAGGGCAGCTCAGGGTCCCTGTCCGTGTTAAACAAACCTAGGATTTGGCCAGGCGTGATGACGCCATGCGTCCCCCTGACAGGTGAACACCGTTGCTAGTGCCTGCCCTTACACTCAACCAAGACTCGATCTAGTCCTACCAAAGTATCCATGCTACCCTACTCCAAGATTAAAGGTAAGGTTAATTACACGATTACTAGTATTTCTTTTATCAACCGATTACTAAACATCCATCACTCTAGCCAAACTCTAATTCTCTTTCATTTTCTTATTAGAAGTATGGACCTCTAGGTGAGCTATCTCATATTACCCATCCCCTTAGTTAGGCGATCTATCTACCATATCCAATTCCTAACTTGGTAATCAACTTGGCTTGCTATGAACAACTAGTTAAGTTCTACTTGTAGACTCTTTCTAATTAGTTACCCTTTTATCATTAATGGATCTTAACCCATCCCACATTAGGAATCTACTAGCCCTTAAGTCCAGCCCAAGGGTTAACCTTCCTCAGCCCACACTTGGCACGAACCAACGATGAATCGACCCCGTTGATTGCCGCAATCGTCATCTACGCTTGGAGATCGATCGCAACCTCGACCCGTCCAACACGTAGCTCCCACTAAACTTAACGCTCCACGGTCCTCGACAAGTGATAGCTCCAAACACAACCATAGAATCCATTCCATGCACGGTGAGTACGTCGGCGCACGAGTCTTCTCCTCCAACGCGTTCGATGCGACACGGGTCCTATTCTACCCGTCTAGGTTTGTCAACAAGACTTAGTCCTAGAGTCTCAATACTCAACCAACGTACCCCAACAAGGTACACCACACTAGGAGTAAGTCCTAACCCATGAATACACAAAAAGGGGTTCTAAGAGCCCTAAAAATGACAATTTATAATTCCAAACAGCAAGCACATATTTGGCTTTTATACCAAAACGAAGTTGTTCCCGGTCCCGTTTCTTTGAGAAATCGCGATCGAGCGCTCCCATGCTTCCACTCATGGTTTAAAGCAAGTATAAGCACACTTTGGACATGGGTTTGATCTCAAAGTGGTCAACAACAATACCCCAACATCCAATACAATTTTCACTTCAAAACAGTGAACAACGTTGTCTATATTGGGGTCTACAAGCAACTATGAGCTCCTCTTAGCAGGGACTTTAGTTAGTTTAAGTCCTAACTCAAGTACACATCTATAACATGATTCTTGATCTCAAACAACAACTCTAAGCCAACAAGATACAAGTTCAAACTCATTTCAATGAATATGGTGCAAAATAGTAAGTTCTAATATTTACTGTGTTTCTGTCGTCACTTGCAAAAATCATATAAAATCGTACACTTAACCAAATCATGATTTCTCAGTCAATCCAGAAAGTTCTATGTGTCTACTACAACTTACTAGTTTCAAGTTTCTTCAGATAATGTCGTCTACATGCTCTCATGGTCCCATCTTTAACAAGTGTACACATTCTCAGAATAGCACATCATATTTACATAGTCTTGGGATAAAAATCAATTTTAAAAAGTAAACGGTGTCAGAACACTATGAAATTTTAGATTCTAACTCCTGACACATGATGTTACAACACTTCCAAAAATCAAGTGATTCTACCAAGTAGATTTTTAATTACGCCTCTTTGAATAACAACAAAAACAGAGCAATAACAGCAGTTCTGTTTACTAAAATAACTAGCTAAGTTTGCATGATTTTATTAACATAGCTATAGTGGTCCAAATCTCATGAAATTTGAAACATATGTCTTAGATACCTTTAAAAATGTCATTCTAAAATTTGATATCATTCCCATAAGCATGCAGCATGATACAAGTCACTTATCTCACAACAGTTACAACAAAAACTGTTTCTTTTTCTTCTGACCAGCATGCAAATTTGAATTTTATTTTAATAGAGGAAAAAATCATAAAAATCTGGAAAAGTTACTGAAGGTGCACAACACATAAAGGAACATCATGTAAAAATTTCAAGTTAATCCAACCAGTAGTGTTCAAGTTATGAGCTACTGACTGACAACAAAAATTCTGCTTTTTAACAGGATTTTCTGTTTTAGAATTCTTAACACAAAACGAGTTATTAAGGTTCATTCTAGAGCATGCAAGTAATTTTTCAGTCACTACAACTATCATCTAACAAACAAAAACAAACAAAGAGATTAGAATCACCCACCTTGATGAGTTTGATGGAAAAGATAGATCCTACAAGCTCCTAGCTCCTTGATTAGCCTTCTTGCTCCTTGGTTCCTCTTCCTTGGCTTCTCTTCTTCTCCTTGGCTTCTCTCCTTCCAAATCAGTAGTAAGAATCTCTTTCTCTCTTTCCTTTTCTCTTTCTCTTAAGTGTGGAGGTAGTAGAAGATGGAAAATGAGAAGGAGAAGTAGGGGGGATTTGAAAAACACAAAAGAGAAGAGGGGGGGGGGGAGGTCTTGGCCGGATTTGGGGTGTGGGAAAAGAGAAGGAATCTTCTCTTGGATTGGTGAGAGTGGGAGGTGGAGTGTAGAGATAGTGAAAGACTCATCATGAGTCAAAACCCTAACCCTAATTCTCAAATTTTCCCTCTTTCTTTTCCCTCCCAAATCTTGGCCGGCCTACACCTTGTCCATGTGCACAATTCTTTTTATTTTTATTTTATTTTGTGTTACATGCCATGGCACCATATATGTGTTGAGTTAAACTAGGGTCAACTCGGGTTCAGTCGGGTCTAGTTGAAGCTTAGGAGTTAATTCCATAATAAAAACTTCAAAAAGAAAAATAAATAAATAACTATAGCATTTTAGTACTTAACAAATCATACATATATTCATATGAAAACCCGGGTTGTTACACCACTCCCTCCTTAGAATAATTCTGTCATCAGAACTACACTTAGTGGGAGGAAAAACAGAAATGAAAAAGAAAACTTTTACACAAATAACTTTGGGTAAGTCTCCTGCATTCAGCTCTCTGGCTCCCAAGTAGCTTCTTCGACGAATTGATTCCTCCAGAGAACCTTTACCTTCGGAATGACCTTGTTTCTCAGCACCTTCTCTTAACGATCCACTATCTGCACAGGTCTTTCCTTGTAGGAGAGATCCACTTGCAAGTCTTCGGGAATTTCGGGTAGTTGATGACTCAGGTCTGGCATGTACTTCCTCAGCATGGAGACGTGAAAAGAATTATGCACCTGGGCTAACTCGGGGGGTAGTTCAAACCTGTAGGCGGCTTTCCCAATCCTTTTCAAGATTCTGTAGGGTCCAATGTATCTCGGGGCCATCTTGCCACCCCTTCCAAATCTAACTACGCCCTTGGTCGGCGAGACCTTCAACAACACGGAATCTCCTTCCTCAAATTCTAGCTCTTTACGGTGGGTGTCAGCATAGCTCTTCTGCCTACTCTGCGCAATCTGAGCATCTTTCTTATCAATTCAATCTTCTCCAAAGTCTGCTGTACAATTTTCGGTCCGAACATCTGCCTCTTGCCCACTTCATACCAACATACGGGTGTTCTACACTTCCTCCCGTACAGTGCTTCGAATGGAGCCATCTCAATACTAGCCTAGTAGCTATTGTTGTAAGAAAATTCAACCAGTGCTAGATGCTTCTTCCAGCTCCCTCCGAAGTCCAAGTTGCATGCTCGGAGCATATCCTCCAAAATTATGTTCACCCTTTCTGTTTGTCCATCGGGTTGTGGGTGAAAAACAGTACTGAAATCTGTCATTATTCCCAATGTTGTCTGTAGACTCTTCCAAATCGTGAGGTAAACCTCGCATCTCTGTTGAAAACTATAGATACTGGTACACCATGTAGTTTCACGATTTCCTGAATGTAGACTTCTGCCAACTTCTCCAAAGACCAGGTCGTCCTCACCGGTATAAAATGTGCTGATTTCGTTAACCGGTCTACGACCACCCAAATGGAATCATTCCCCTTGGGACTCCTTGGTAATCCTGTAATGAAATCCATACTGATGTCCTTCCACTTCCATATTGGAATGGGCAAGGGCTGTAGTAACCCTCTGGGCTTCTGATTTTCTGCCTTTACCTTCTGACAATTGAGACATCTGGCTACGAACTCCACTAATTCTTGCTTCATTTCGGCCCACCAGTAAAACTGCTTCACGTCTCGACACATCTTTGTGCTTCCTGGATGAACTGCCAGTAAGGTGGTGTGTGCTTCCTTCATGATCTCCTTCCTAAGATCCCCTACCTTTGGCACACACAACCAATCTCCAAACCAAAGCACTCCTTCTTTAACATTGAACTCAAGAAGTTTCCCTTCGTTCGCTTGCTTCTTGAGTGCCTGGGTCTCCGCATTGCCATCTTGAATACTCTTCACTCGGTCCTTCAGACTTGGTTGGAGTTCCAATCGAGCTAACATAGCACCCAATCCCTGAGAAATCATCTCAATACCGGCTCTCCTTATCTCTTATTCTAACTCCTTCCTCATAGTTGTTAGCATGGAAATGCTCCTCTTCCTGTTGAGTGCATCTGCCACCATGTTGGCCTTTCCTGGATGGTACAAAATCTCCGGCCTGATATCTTCCAATACTTCCAACCATTGCCTCTGCCTCAGATTTAAGTCCTTCTGCTGATAGATATACTTTAAACTCTTGTGGTCTGTGTACATCTCCACCCTTTCTCCGTAGATATAATGTCTTCATATCTTCAAGGCAAAGATGATAGCAGCTAGCTCTAAGTTGTGAGTTTGATAGTTCTTTTCATCTGGTCAGAGTTGCCTCGATCCATAGGCAATGACTTTACCCTCCCGCATTAGAACGCATCCAAAACCCAAATGAGATGCATCACTGTAGACCACATACCCTTTACCCGGTTGAGGTAAGCCCAAAACTGGTACTGATATCAGTCGGTTCTTCAGCTCTTGGAAATAGGCTTCACACTTTCGGTCCATTCAAACTGCTTGTCCTTCCTGGTCAAAGTTGTGAGTGGTACCGCAATCTTGGCATAATCCTGAATGAACTTCCTGTAGTACCCGGTTAATTCCAAAAATATCCTTACTTCCTTCACTGTCTTTGGCTGAGGCCAATCCTTTACCGCCTCTATCTTTTGTGGGTCAATGGTCACTCCCTCCTTAGAAAGGACATGGCCGAGGAAAGCTACTTCCGACTTCCAGAATTCGCACTTAGAAAGCTTCGCATACAACTCTTGCTCTTGAAGCTTGCTCAAAACTGCAAACAAATGTTCGACGTGATCCTACTCAGTCTTTGGTACACCAAAATGTCATCTATGAAGACCACCACAAATGAGTCGATAAATGTCCGTAGGACTCGATTCATCAAATCCATGAAGACTGCTGCTGGAGCATTGGTCACTCCAAATGGCATCACCAGAAACTCATAATGCCCATGCCGCGTTCTGAAAGCTGTCTTTGGTATGTCTTTCTCCTTGACACGGACCTGATGGTATCCCGATCGTAGACCGATCTTTGAAAACACTGTGGCTCCTTGTAGCTAATCTAACAAGTCGTCGATCCAGGGAATTGGATATTTGTTATGGACTGTGACTGTTCAATTCTCGATAGTCAATACACATCCTTGACGACCCGTCCTTTTTCTTGACTAGTAGTACTGGCGCTCCCCAAGGAGAGGCACTAGGCCTGATGAGTCCCTTCTGTAGAAATTCCTCTATTTGCTTCTTGACTTCATTCTGTTCCACTGGTGCCATACGATGCGACGTCTTCGATACAGGTGCGCTGCCTGGCTGGGTCACGTACTGAACTCCACATCCCTTGGTGGGGGTAATCCTGGTAACTCCTTCAAAAATACGAGTGGAAAGTCCCGCACAATGGGTATCCCCTTGACTTCCTTTGGCACCTTACTCCTGGCTGTAGCCGCCAACATCCTTCCGTTTTTCTTCTTCCCTTGAAACACAATCTCCGGTCTCTCGGGTATAGCTAAGGTTACCTTCTTCCATTTGCAGTTGATATTTGCCTTGCACTTGGACATCCAATCCATCCCGATTATCACATCAGCTCCCACCAAACCCAATTCCAGCAAATCTATATTCAGGATTTCTCCTCCAACTTGGAATCTACAGTCTGTGTAACACGCATCAGTAGTGAGAGTTTCCCCTGATGGTGTAGCTACCATTAGAGCTAACTCGGGGGTCACCTCTTGGGTGCAACTTAACTTCTTCGAAAAAGACTTCGACACAAAAGAATGCGAGGAACGACTATCAAACAAAACATTGGCTTTCATTCCATTGATTTCCAAACAGCCTGTTACAAAAAGAGTTACATATCTATCAACTTCTCTTTCCAAAGTTCAAAATACAAAGCCAAGAATAAAAATTACATCCCATTCGTACCCAAGATCAATCCTTCATCTTCGTCGGCATCTTCCTCAGTGAGCGCAAAGACGCGCCCATGCCGGAAGGGCTTCTTCCCCTTAATGTTGTTCTTTGGGATGGGGTGGTTGCACTGTTGTTCCTTCGCGGCTGGGGCAATCTATTTTATAGTGCCCCACCTTCCCACAATTTTAGCAGGTGACGAGAATGTAACACCCCGCAAAATTTAAATGACAATTTTGTCCTCGGGTGTTACGCACGCGCATTTTGTACTGTTATTGATGATATCCATAACGCATTTTGATATGTATTTTGAATTTCGATTATTTAAGCAATCACGTATTCTTAAAATTCTATTTGAGACAACTCAAATGCTAAATTTCAATCCTTGAGTTTTTCGTGCTTTTTACGTATTATCGATGCACGTGTCGATTTCGGATATTCCACCGTTACGTGCAAAGTTTTCAATGGATTTCAATTATATATATTTTTTTAAGCATGCTTAAATTCATTTTGTAAATAGAATTCAATTTTTGTCTAATTTAAATAAAATAAACTTTTACGTGCAATACACGTGTTTTCCGTACATTATTGAATATGTATATTAAATATATTCTTTATGTTGCATTCCAATTAATTATAAATATTTTTTGGTTGACAAAACCAATTTTTGTATTTTTGAGATTTTACGGGTGACGCACGTGTTTCGGTGCACGTGTTTTAAGCGTATTATTCTTTCAAAATAAATTTCATGAAATTGTTTGTGTCTATTTTTATTGTGTATGAAAAGTATAATTTCTAAGTTAATTTTATATATTTATTACATATATAAATAAATTATTTTAAATAAATAAATTATTTTGTACACAAAGCACGTGCACGTGCACACGTGCGAGGTGCACACAATTTTGGGGACCGGGCTGTTTTAGAGATGAGGGAAAAACTAAAATTTTATTTTTGAAAGAAGGAGGGAAAACAAGTTGAAAATTTTAGAAGTGGAGTTAGCGGTGTTCATGTGAAAGGTGGTTACTCTAATTACCTCCTAATTAACCAATAAAATACCACCTAGTCTCTCTCACCCTCTCAATCTCTTCTATCTTTTCCCTGGTTCCAATCCGAAAGCAGCCCACACCTAGCCATGTGCTACAACCTACTCACCTATCCAACTATATATATAGATACATTATTCATAGGTGTGTGTATATATATATATACATACATATCTATGGTATGTGCACATGAATGAGAAGAAGGTGCTAGACTTGCGCTGCATTTTCGGGAATCTTGATGGATGCTTGCCGAAATATGGAGTTTGTAGGCTTGTTTTGGTGCACGGTTTTCGAGGAGGTTGCAATTGGAGTTTTCTTTAGGAGCTCCTAATTCTAGGAGTTCATTTGAGTACATTTCTTCAACTTTAGGTGGGTGTTTCTTAAATCCTTTCTAATTTAGGAGTAGAAAGTGCATGATAGACGATATATAATTTATTTGTTTGAAATCGAATTGGTATTATGAAATTGCATGCAAATTAATGTAGAAATGAATCATTAAATTTTGATTGGTGTGGTAGATACAAATTGCTATTCTATTTCCCTAAATTGTTATGATTGCTAGTTGAAATGCTAGAATTGAAATTATTTGTATGAAATTGATGCATGTTGAGACTTTGGTTAAAATAATGCAAATGTGTATAAAAGAATTGTTTGTTGTTAATATGGCAAAGAAGTGTGGTTCTAACTTCAAAATATCTATTTTTGAGTATAGAGATTTTTATAAAGTAATTTTTGATAAAAGACAATATTCTATTTGGGAAATTGATTGTATATGTTTTTATGCATTTTAAAGGATTTTTATTGAAAGACGAGAAACTGGTGAATTTGAAAACATATACGATATTGTTTTTAAAAGGAATACATTCTGGAAATGATTTATATTTTGTATATGGAAGTACAAATCAATTAAAAGGTCGAAAAATATATGCAAGCTGCAATTGGTGTAATTGACAGTCGACTGTCTATTTCCACAGTCGACTGGCAAGTATAAGAATTTGTTTTTCCTCGGCGGAACGGTCGACTATCTTCTTTCACAGTCGACTGAACCGAACTGACTGTTGTTTTTGATGTTTCAAAGTTTCACAGAACAGCCGACTGTCTACGTTCACAGTCGACTGCTGCTGTCCTGAATTTTGGTGTTTGAGCTTTCAAAGTATTAGTGGAACAGCCGACTGGTTCCTTGTCAACAGTCGACTGAACCGACTGTGATGTTTCCATATTCGCAGAACAGTCGACTGATACTGTCACCAGTCGACTGAACCGAACTGGTTTTTGGTTCTTGAGTTTGGATTTGATTTTGATGAAAGTTAAATAAGTTTGAATACGAGATTTTATGATTATTAATATTTGATTGAGTTTATTTTGAAATGCACACCAGGATATGAATGGTGAAATTGATATAGATACCGAATTGAATTGTTCTCATGTTATGAGATTATAAAAGAAATGTTTTGAGAAAGAGTTTGTACACAAAAGAAATGGAAATGATTATTTGAGATTAATTATGAAATATTGTTGATCTCTAGAAAGAGACAGTTGTTGGAATCTAGAGGCTAGGCGAGACCCTAGTGACCGGCAGTTTTATTTATGATTTTGAGAGCTAACCGTTGAAGGTTGAGCGTCTCTTGAGAAGTAGCCAGGTAGGCTGACTGTCTCTATTGTTTTGATTTAAGTCCGGTAGGGTAAGCTAGCTCTAGGTTGTGATGATTTTCTTTTAAAACAAACATTGTAGGGATGTAATGAAAGTAAGAGAAAAACATGAGTATGAGGGCCATTGGATGGGTGTTGTGAGGGTATGCACAGGCTGTCTTCACGATGCGTCGTGACATGACGTGGATACTACTCCAGAGTACCATCCTGTAGCAACGCTTGTGGGATGTTTGGTGACTGCAAGAGGATCGTGTGCCATGAAGGAGGCTGAATTACCGCAGAATGCATGCTTGATGAGTCAAGACATGGCGCGGAATTTCCCTCCAGGTTTTCTGTATATATGCTTGTAATCATAAAACATCTATGATACTTACCGAAATTACAGAGAGATACATAGTGAAGATGTGATGAAAGTGAGAGAAAAACACAAGTATGAGAGCTAGAGTTTACGGTGTGGGGGTGAGCCACAGAATGCATGCTTGATGAGTCAAGACATGGCGTGGGCACTACTCAGTAATGATCTGACTTTAGCCATGCTTGTGATATGTTTGGTGACTGCAAGAGGATCGTGTGCCATGAAGGAGGCTGAATTGCCACAGAATGCATGCTTGATGAGTCAAGACATGGCGTGGGATTCCCCTCCAGGTTTTCTGTACGCGAACTTGTATTCATAGATCATCTAGGTACTTACCGTAGTTACAGTAGTAGATTAAGTCATGGCGAGGGATTGAACCCTACAAGATGAAGAACGATTAAGAGACTTGCCCTCGGACCTATGTAGTATGGGATGCATAGAATCCGAACAAGTGTGCATTAGTGTCATGTAATATAAATAACTGCATTAAGGACTAAGTGCACCGCACAACACGACATCAACAGGATAGTCCCTTTGTAGCTTTGTTTGTAATCAAGTTTGCGTTTGCTAAAGTATTTAAGAATCGTTATACTGTTTTCGGCATAGAGAGGATGGCCGTGTATAATATTTCGTCAGTTGTAAGCAACTGACGCGCCCACAGTTTTATATGCAGGAATTGGAGTTACATGAAGATATAAAGAGAATTGATGTTGTTGATTATTTAAATGTTAAAGTTGTAACAATTGTACATTTATTATTGTTGTATTTTATTGATTCCTCTGCGTATTGATGTAAAAGACTCTGATGTAATTATTGTTGAAATAAAGTTTTAAATTCCTTATAAAATTGTACGAAAGAAGTGTAAAGATCCTGTGGAAATCTCGAATTCAGCTGTTTTTGGAATTCGGGGTGTTACAGAGTGGTATCAGAGCCACGCTTCAAAGTAGTACAAATTTATAAGGAACGACACCCTAGAAGTGGACATTAGAGTGTGAGTTCTGTTTATAGAGATTTAAATGTAAGCGATTTACATTTGTGTTGCTCTATAGGCTGACGTTTTTTCTCTTTCCTTTTCCTATTGGATGGCTGGAGTCATGAATAGAAATTGTTATCGAATTTGCGTTCAACCTCATTCATGATGCTCTCCTCGTATGCATTTATGTGAAATTTTATGCGAGCTCATTTTCCCTGGGTATCAGAGTGGCGCAGCGGAAGCGTGGTTGGTTTGAACCGTCATTCATGATACCTTACACATAGACACACTTTCCCTTCAAATTATTTTCTGTGGATTTTCATCATAGTACTTTTCAACATTTAATATTTTCCAAATAAATATTTTTCTATACTATTAAATCATATTAATGCATAATATTTTGTCTATTTTCCTTAGTCTTGATATTTTTTTTTTTAAAATTTGTTTTTCCTTCAGTTTTAAAATTCTGTTTATCGTGTTTTATGTCACTTTATGATCATCCGTCTATATCTGCTATTACTTTATATATTCTATTAAATTTATACTACAACTATTATTTTCATTCATTATTACATTTTGAATTTTGCTTGTGAATTTTGCTTATGTGCATTCATTTTACATGATTTGATTTTGTGATGCGATATTCTTGTATTGCTCTATATACTTCAATATATTTTATCCGTATAGATACAACAAACTAATTTGATTTATTGTCTGCATTCGATATTATCGTTATTATATATTGTCTACTAATTTGTTTTGTAATTACGTTTCCTTAATATAATGCATATACTCGCTATTCATACTTTACTTTATCCTCTAATTTTAAATTGTCTTTAGATTCTTGATTACTATATATATTTTCCATTGATTTTATATGTGTCATGTATTTCAAGATGCTTACTATACACATAATTTCACCCTCCTCAAATTACTATATTATTACTATTTTTATATATAATTGTTTGTGTCTATTGTCCTAAATTGCTACATTACATCATTATTGTTTTCATTTGTCCTTCCAACACATGCATATATTCTGCATTATTTGTTTCGGTGTTATAAATAAATTTTTTTTTCCAGCACTACTAATTAGTACCGCCTATGTTTGATATATCCTGTACACCTATTTTGATATTTCATTGTGTAAAATCCTTTTCTGTATCATTGATTTTTTTAACATAACATCATACTTTATTAAACATCCCATACGTAAGTATACATGGAAGATTACATCTTACCATCTTCTATTTTGGTGCAACCTGATGTCGAGTGGGCATATATGCAACTAGACATCATTGGAGGCAACTGCAACTGGATGTCGGTGAGGCAAAGTTTACAACCGAATGTCCAGAAGGCAAACTGCAACCGGATATCGTAGAAGGAATAATGCAACTTGAGATCAAGACAGGCAAGTCTGTTGTTGGATACCAGCGAGACGAACCTACACTAGAAGGAAATACTATACTTAGATAACCCCTGCCTTGTTTTTCCATAATATTCACTTACAACTATTCCATGTTGTACTAGCATATACTATTTCCTAGTATTATACTGTTTATACTAATTTCTATATCTATCAAACCTGTGAATTTACCACTTAATCTCAATTACCTTGCCGTCTTCTTTGCAGTACTTTGTATTTTCATGTGAGTTAGTATTTCATACAACCTTATCGTATTTTTCTATTTTAGATTTGGTGGCTACTCACAAAACAAAAACATATCTCTTGTTATTTATGTATTTTTGTTTATGATTCATAAATTTTCTTCTCTATCCTCGGTTTTGTGACACGTCATTGTTTTTCAATTATAATGTCTTGTTTACTACTACAAATTATTTATGATTTTCATATCATGCTATTTGTTTCATCCCTATAATTTTCGCCTATGTACATATATAATTTCGCATCCTGGTTTTTCTTGGTCTACTTGACAAATCGAAATTATTTGGATTTCTGTCTTTTCATTTTTATCATACACATATGATTATTGTATTTACCTTACAAATTATTTTATGATATTAATTTGTATACAGAATCATTTTTTATGTTTCGGTACTTTTACTATATTCCCCTCTCGTGTATTTCTCAAACTGTTATCCAACAAGCCTTCTTTTAAATTGCTAGTTTTGTCATATAGCCAATTTGGTTTACGACTTTCTACCATTTATTACATTGATGAATTTTTAGTATTGAATCTATTTATAAAAATTGATTATGCTGATTAAATTGTTTTCTGAACTATTTCACAATTAATGATTGAGTTTATTTATCATTTTACCTAATGGTTTACTTAATAGTATTTTTGTATGAAAACTCCTTTCAATATACACTATCCTTTATTGTCGCATTCATTTTCTTATGCTACTTTCCTAGTTTTGTTGTTCTGTTCTCATAAATTTTGATGCTCAAAAATTTTCTTAAATAGATTTTTGTCTTATTCCTCCACATTGCTTCCTTTTATGCTATACATATTTTATTTATATTTGTAGTTTCTATATGTTATACTGATATTTTATTTGGTGTGTACAAAATACAGCCTTTACCATAGTGAGTTCCGGGGACGGAACTGTTCTAAGGGGGGGAGAGTGTAACACCCCGTAAAATTTAAATGACAATTTTGCCCTCGGGTGTTACGCACGTGCATTTTGTTCTGTTATTGATGATATCCATAACGCATTTTGATATGTATTTTGAATTCCGATTATATATGTAATCACGTATTCTTAAAATTCCATTTGAGACAACTCAAATGCTAAATTTCAATCCTTGAGTTTTTACGTGCTTTTTACGTATTATCGATGCACGTGTCGATTTCGGATATTCCACCGTTACGTGCAAAGTTTTCAATAGATTTCAATTATTTTTTTTTTAAACATGCTTAAATTCATTTTGTAAATAGAATTCAATTTTTGTCTATTTTAATTAAACTTTTACGTGCAATACACGTGTTTTCCGTACATTATTGAATATGTATATTAAATATAATCTTTATGTTGCATTCCAATTAATTATAAATATTTTTCGGTTGACAAAATCAATTTTTTGTATTTTTGAGATTTTACGGGTGACGCACGTGTTTCGGTGCATGTGTTTTAAGCGTATTATTCTTTCAAAATAAATTTCATGAAATTATTTGTGTCTATTTTTATTGTGCATGAAAAGTATAATTTCTAAGTTAATTTTATATATTTATTACATATATAAATAAATTGTTTTAAATAAATAAATTATTTTGTACACAAAGCACGTGCACGTGCACACGTGCGAGGTGCACACAATTTTGGGGACCGGGCTGTTTTAGAGAGAAGGAAAAAACTAAAATTTGATTTTTGAAAGAAGGAGGGAAAACAAGTTGAAAATTTTAGAAGTGGAGTTAGTGGTGTTCATGTGAGAGATGGTTACTCTAACTACCTCCTAATTAACCTATAAAATACCACCTAGTCTCTCTCACCCTCTCATTCTCTTCTTTCTTTTTCCTGGTTCCAATCCGAAAGCAGCCCACACCTAGCCATGTGCTACAACCTACTCACCTATCCAACTATATATATAGATACATTATTCATGTGTGTGTGTATATATATATACATACATATCTATGGTATGTGCACATGAATGAGAAGAAGGTGCTAGACTTGCGGTGCATTTTCGGGAATCTTGATGGATGTTTGCCGAAATGTGGAGTTTGGAGGCTTGTTTTGGGGTACGGTTTTCGAGGAGGTTGCAATTGGAGTTTTCTTTAGGAGCTCATAATTCTAGGAGTTCATTTGAGTACATTTCTTCAACTTTATGTGGGTGTTTCTTAAATCCTTTCTAATTTAGGAGTAGAAAGTGCATGATAGATGATATACAATTTATTTGTTTGAAATCGAATTGGTATTATGAGATTGCATGCAAATTAATGTAGAAATGAATCGTTAAATTTTGATTGGTGAGGTAGATGCAAATTGCTATTCTATTTCCCTAAATTATTATGATTGCTAGTTGAAAAGCTAGAATTCAAATTATTTGTATGAAATTGATGCATGTTGAGACTTTGGTTAAAATAATGCAAATGTGTATAAAAGAATTGTTTGTTGTTAATATGGCAAAGAAGTGTGGTTCTAACTTCAAAATATCTATTTTTGAGTATAGAGATTTTTATAAAGTAATTTTTGATAAAAGACAATATTCTATTTGGGAAATTGATTGTATATGTTTTTATGCATTTTAAAGGATTTTTATTGAAAGACGAGAAACTGGTGAATTTGAAAACATATACGATATTGTTTTTAAAAGGAATACATTCTGGAAATGATTTATATTTTGTATATGGAAGTACAAATCAATTAAAAGGTCGAAAAATATATGCAAGCTGCAATTGGTGTAATTGACAGTCGACTGTCTATTTCCACAGTCGACTGGCAAGTATAAGAATTTGTTTTTCCTCGGCGGAACGGTCGACTATCTTCTTTCACAGTCGACTGAACCAAACTGACTGTTGTTTTTGATGTTTCAAAGTTTCGCAGAACAGCCGACTGTCTAGGTTCACAGTCGACTGCTGCTGTCCTGAATTTTGGTGTTTGAGCTTTCAAAGTATTAGTGGAACAGCCGACTGGTTCCTTGTCAACAGTCGACTGAACCAACTGTGATGTTTCGATATTTGCAGAACAGTCGACTAATACTGTCACCAGTCGACTGAACCGAACTGGTTTTTGGTTCTTGAGTTTGGATTTGATTTTGATGAAAGTTAAATAAGTTTGAATACGAGATTTTATGATTATTAATATTTGATTGAGTTTATTTTGAAATGCACACCAGGATATGAATGGTGAAATTGATATAGATACTGAATTGAATTGTTCTCATGTTATGAGATTATAAAAGAAATGTTTTGAGAAAGAGTTTGTGCACAAAAGAAATGAAAATGATTATTTGAGATTAATTATGAAATATTGTTGATCTCTAGAAAGAGATAGATGTTGGAATCTAGAGGTTAGGCGAGACCCTAGTGACCGGCAGTTTTATTTATGATTTTGAGAGCTAACCGTTGAGGGTTGAGCGTTTCTTGAGAAGTAGCCAGGTAGGCTGACTGTCTCTGTTGTTTTGATTTAAGTCCGGTAGGGTAAGCTAGCTCTAGGTTGTGATGATTTTCTTTTAAAACAAACATTGTAGGGATGTAATGAAAGTAAGAGAAAAACATGAGTGTGAGGGCCATTGGATGGGTGTTGTGAGGGTATGCACAAGCTGTCTTCACGATGCGTCATGACATGACGTGGATACTACTCCAGAGTACCATCCCGGTAGCAGCGCTTGTGGGATGTTTGGTGACTGCAAGAGGATCGTGTGCCAAGAAGGAGGCTGAATTACCGCAGAATGCATGCTTGATGAGTCAAGACATGGCGCGGGATTCCCCTCCAGGTTTTCTGTACACGTGCTTGTAATCACAAAACATCTATGATACTTACCGAAATTACAGAGAGATACATAGTGAAGATGTGATGAAAGTGAGAGAAAAACACAAGTATGAGAGCTAGAGTTTACGGTGCGGGGGTGAGCCACAGAATGCATGCTTGATGAGTCAAGACATGGCGTGGGCACTACTCAGTAATGATCGGACTTTATCCACGCTTGTGGGATGTTTGGTGACTGCAAGAGGATCTGTGCCATGAAGAAGGCTGAATTGCCACAGAATGCATGCTTGATGAGTCAAGACATGGTGTGGGATTCCCCTCCAGGTTTTCTGTACACGAGCTTGTACTCATAGATCATCTAGGATACTTACCGTAGTTACAGTAGTAGATTAAGTCATGGCGAGGGATTGAACCCTACAAGATGAAGAACGATTAAGAGGCTTGCCCTCGGACCTATGTAGTATGGGATGCATAGAATCCGAACAAGTGTGCATTAGTGTCATGTAATATAAATAACTGCATTAAGGACTAAGTGCACCGCACAACACGACATCAACAGGATAGTCCCTTTGTAGCTTTGTTTGTGATCATGTTTGCGTTTGCTAAAGTATTTAAGAATCGTTATACTGTTTCCGGCATGGAGAGGATGGCCGTGTATAATATTTCGTCAGTTGTAAGCAACTGACGCGCCCACAGTTTTATATGCAGGAATGTAACACCCCAAAAAATTTTTTTTCTCCAAATTCAATTCTTTCAATTTCTATATCACTTTAAACATAAACTAAGAAAGTTATATTTCAGGAAAAATTTTGGCAGAGTCTCCCCTGTAAATTTTGCACCGAAACACAGATAGCTTACGGAATTCTGCTCAAAATTCCGTAGCTCACAATACACACAATAATTTCACTGGCTCCCCAGGCTAAAATGAGCAGATACACACAGGCAATATAATATAATGCTCTGGGGGCCAAACTCATAACGGATTATCAAATATCAAATAAAAACTATAAATTTCTTTGAAAAACAAGGTAAAATTTTAGAAAAGTCCTTGTAAAACCTACCACAGAGCCCTGTACTCCACAACGAGATGGGTACGGGTCACAAACATACCATACCACCTCACACTATACTCATCATCGAAATATACATGCTTATACATCCATAATACAATTTAAATCATAAATTTTACTATTCACATAGCTAATTAGTACAAATTTTTAAAATAAAACTTTATCCTACCAATCCACGTCTCACCTCTGCACTGATGAGAACCTGCAACAGTAGGGGATCTAGGGTAGTCCTCAGACTCCCCTAACCCCCCAAACACTAAGGGGTCAGCCATTTCTGATGTGAGTATAGTTATTAACCTAATAACAAATTAAAATAGTATAAATAAAATAATTTAAACTTAGAAATACCAAGTTAAGATAATGCAACCTGAATCCTGAACACAACAACATCATCAATACGACGATATATCAAATACTTTGCCCATCCTGCATTCAACTATTCAATTATCCATAACTTCCCACATTTCATAATATACTTCACCTCAACCTCGTATATATATATATATATATATATATTCATATTTTACATCCGCATAGTACGAATACACATACAATCCATTGCTTTTCAATTTAAATTCTCTAACCCAAATATTCATTCTTCCTCAAGTATCGTCATAATAGCATTATATGAATATACCACATGATGTTATTACTCCTTTCATTAATAACCATTTATAAGAATATAACTCATAATACAACATACTCTCTTAATAACCATTTTCATAACCAGTCTCATCATACGGGTATTTATTTTATCATGCCCTATCAAGTATCACTTCTTACAAATGCTTCTATTCTCTTAATACCACATTCATTCAAGTCTTATAACGTAAATATAACATCTTATTGCTTATTGCAATGCTCTCACATTCCATTGCAACATTAACACATCATTAATAGAATGCTTATACTCAGTACATCAAAAACATGCTTTATAGCTTATTCCCATCTCATTATACCACTTTAGTAATTTCTCATTCTTATAAGTAATATATCTTATTATCATTTTCACTTAATCCCCAAACACAATCTGGGGCCACAACATATCACATCCCATAGCCGATAGCTTGGGTAATAATCACTGTACATCAAACACACAGTTTGGGTAATATCACACCACATCTCAAGCCGATAGCTTGGTTATTAATTTACTTCAATCACTTATCATCTTCACTTCACTTTATTTCTCATTTCTATCAATCATTACCACTATTATATCCACTCACCCTGCGAATTATGCCAAGGCAGGTAGTTCCCACAATTTCCACAGAAATTGCGGGCAGGTAGTTCCTTGACACAATTCCAAGGTACAACTCATATCAATCTGTATTTACTTTAATGATCACACACATAATACAATTACTTCGTATTATTCATGATAACACATCTCTTTTATTATTTTCATCTTAAATTAATCACATGCTGCATTTATCATTTCTTTTCATGCACTAACTCATAACACGTTCACTTTCACATTTACTTCATTCACAACAACCTTCTTTCCCACACACAGTTCACATTTCTCTATCCACTTTCTTTCCCACACACAATTCACATTTCACTATCCACTTTCTTTACTACCACATTTATTATTAACACTTATTTATTTTATTAGTTTGTCGACCAGTGAGCCACAGTATCCCAACATACTGAAAGCCGACAGCCCAGTAAACATGCGGCCCGATGCTCACATAGAGTCTTACTCGTCCGAGGCTACGTCTTCCTCCTAGCTGAACTAGCGAGGGAACCACTAACCCCAAGTAGAACTTGGGTACTTCCTCCCGGCCGAAGCCAAGAGGGAAAAAGCCACTGACCCCAGGTAACCTGGGTACTTCCTCGCGACGGCTGTCATCGAGGGAAAAACCACTAACCCCAGATAAACTGGGTACTTCCTCCCAGCCAAAGCCAGGAGAGAAAAACCACTTACCCCAGATAAACTGGGTACTTCCTCGCGACAGCTGTCATCGAGGGAAAGCCGGGCCTCAAGCCGATAGCTTGGGCGATAAAATCCACTTACCCCAAACATAGTTTGGGTCCACTTACCCCAAACCCCCAGGATTGTTGTAGGTACTGGTCAACAAAGCCATCTGTTATTAGCATTAATGATTGCATCTTTTCAACTTATTAAATCAACATAAAGCATCACAGCTTTTAATTAAACAATTGACACATCCTTGACTTTAATCATGTGAATAATAACACATTTTATTAACACTTACCATCTTGTCTTTTATCTTGCATTTGATGCATATCCGGCATCCACGATATTAATTATCATCTCATTGTATCACATATATACATACACCATGTCATTTAACATAGATACCATCATGTCATAGTATTACATAATATGAATGCACCATGTTATTTAATTTGCCATAACATCACCCATCATGAATACAATGCTATTTGCTACTTCATTAAATCACATATAAACATACACCAAGTTATAATATAAATAAAAGAACTATATTAGGTTATCCCATATCCTAAAAGTATCAAAATAGATAATTCATCACATTGTAATACCATACCATTGCCCATTAATTCATGTCAAACATAATTAGACCGTAAACATGTACCCACTTACTAATTTCATCAATTATCACATCACAAGTCAATATCATGATACATATATATATCCCAAACATACACCACACATGTGGATTTCCAAGAAAAGGGGCCAAAATAATTTATTTCCTCTAATTAAATCTCATAATATCCAATTATAGCATACTAGCTCATGCATCATGTTTCATATAAGTAAAGTCACCTATAGGGGCTTATATGCCCCAAAACATGCACAAAACATGCACGGGGTAAAAATATGCATAAACGATTTAATATATTTAGTTTTTATACATCAACACATCACATTAACCCATAGTATAGATTTTATATACTTAAAATAGTCACTTTCACCACATATCTCAAAAACCCATTTTGGATCCTTAAAAATCCGTATTTTCAACAAAAACCCACTTTTAGCATAACTCCCACAAAACATATCAAAAGGCCACGAAATTTGGCCACAATATAAAATATTTATAATTACACATACTCACCTGATGGATCGAGCAAACGATGTCCCACGTCCGCCCTGTAGCCAGTCGAAATTCGACTTTTTCCACCTAAATAGGAAATTATAGGATCGATTAGCATGAAACTCAAAACTCGACATTCGGATCTCCAAATTCAAATCCGTCTTCACCCACATGTCACAAATAACATACGTAGGCGAGCTACATCGACGGATTTCAAATTCGAACCCCAATACAAGAACTTACCTATTGATCGGAGGCTTTCTAATAAGAAAATTTCATATTTTCTAATTTCTTTAATCCTCTTTTTCCTAATCTCACATATTAGGATTAATAGTAATAATGAGACTCAACTACACCTCCGAACCCATCAAATTCTCACTTAAATCTCGCTCGGGCATTTCATTGAACACCTGGCGTGCACTTTTCACCCATAGTCTATCTCACTCAATTTTATTGAGCTTAAGCCTATAAAAATCATCCTAAATTTATATTAATCCTTTCATAATATTCTACACCCTCACATGCATTTTCTACAATTATTTGGATCGAGTTTTCTACCCGATTTCATAAACTCTATAGTTCGAGTTTATACCAAAATCACTACTCCTCATTATATTCTAATGACTCACTACAATTTTTACCACCATACCAGAGATAATTCTTATATATATATATATATATATATATATATTTTACAAACCCAAAACCCTAATTTACTAACAACTTGTAATTTCTTTAACAATCCACTAATTCCTCAAATCTTCCACTTCCAACACCTCTAAATCTCTCTACCATAATAATCCTGCTCAATAAAACTAACCACACTTAATTTTATACGAATAAGTAAAATAAGATATACCTTTTCGAAATCCTTTTGAAAATTCGACACTTCCACGATGTAGAGAACCCTTCAATTAGCCTATTCCCCAATTTAATTAAAAAATCATGGAGTAAATCGGTGGATTTGAGCGTGGGGAGGTCGGGCCGAATGGGGTTTCGGTCGCTGCTTTTGGTCGGGATCAGGAAAAAGGAAAGAATGGAGGAGGAAGAAGAATGGAGGGGGGGGGGTGGAAATATCACATTACTAATAATATAATAGTATGGAATAATTACATAAGAGCCCCCAATCTTCAAAATATTTCAAATAGATCCTCAACTCTACTTTTAGCAATACAAAATATATGAAAACATTCCATAATAATCCTCCAAAATCATAAAACAAAATAAACAATAATTTTCCATATAAAACTCGACTCATACTTCAGTATACCATCTTCACCAATCCAACAAATATTCATACCAATATCAATATTTAAATAAAATATCCCAAAAACAGTTTTCAGCACTCCAAATATATAAAAATAGATTTTTTCGGTATTTTAAAATCCGAGGTGTTACAAGGAATTGGAGTTACATGAAGATATAAAGAGAATTGATGCTGTTGATTATTTAAATGTTAAAGTTGTAACAATTGTACATTTATTATTATTGTATTTTATTGATTCCGCTGCGTATTGATGTAAAAGACTCTGATGTAATTATTGTTGAAATAAAGTTTTAAATTCCTTGTAAAATTGTCCGAAAGAAGTGTAAAGATCCTGTGGAAATCTCGAATTCAGCTGTTTTTGGAATTCGGGGTGTTACAGAGAATTGGCTGCGACCACTGCTTCGGGCACTGGCTCTTCATATGTCCCACTTCTCCACATCCGAAGCACCTTACCGGCCTGTTCGCTCCTATGCCATTGTTCACCTTTTGAAACTTTGGGCTGGGCTCCTGCTTTCTGAAATTGGCGGCTGGCATCGGCCACTTCCCTGTGTTCCAGTTTCCTGACCTGCTTTACAGTGGCTGGTTCTGGTTCATGTATTGTTCAGTTACTGCCACCCTCCTCACAAGCTTGTCGAACCTCCGAATGCATAGGGACACCACCCTCGACCTCAGTGTAGGACTAAGTCATTGCTCAAATCTCTTCGCCTTCTTCACCTCATCCTGCACCATCTCGGGGGCATAGCGGGACAATTGAGTAAACTTAGTCTCATACTCCCTGACGGTAATGTTCCCCTATCGCAGATTCATGAATTCCATCGCCTTCTCTTCTTGAACGTCCAACGGAAAATAGTGTTGTCGAAATTCTACTAGAAAGTCGTCCCAAGTGATTGGTCCTTCGCCCAGTCCGCGCTTGACGGACTGCCACCACACACCAGCGTCCTTCTCCAGGAGGATCATTGCAAGCTTCACTTTGCTTCCTTCGGGGGTTTCCAACACTTTGAAGACGGTCTCCACCTGGCGGATCCAGTTGTCCGCAGCTGTGGGGTCTGCCTGACCCTTGAAAATTGGTGGCTTCATCCTTTTAAAGGACTCCACCACCTTTACTGGGTCAGGGACAACATTCCCCATATTGACTATTGGGGCTACGGGTGGCGGCACGAAATTTCGCTGTGCCTCCATGAAGGTGGCCATCGCCTGATACATGCTAATGAACTCGGTCTCTACATTGAGGCCTGCATTATTGGCCCCGCCTCCTTCATTCCCCGCTCTGCTTCCGCTACGAGTGTTCCTCGACATCTAGATAATGAAAATTAATACCGGGTGTCTGAGGCGATAAAATTTATGACAGCAACATAAACTGTAATCATGATCCATATAAACCAAAACATCATGCCCAAATCATTCATTAATAGTACCCTTAGTAGTTCCCTTAAACCGTACATCAAAATATCATAGCATAAAGATGGTACCAAGAATTTGCAAAAGATAACAAAATATCCCAAAATAACACAGATTACACATCATAGAGGGTAATAAAGCCTAAGGATACTGCTGCCTGCTGCGTGGCCTCGCCTGGGACTATAGCTGGGCCTCCTGGGCCCTCAGCAACTCCATCCCCACCTCGAGTCGTGCAATCTTCTCTCGGTTTTGGGTTTTGAGCTTCTTGATCTTTCGAGTGGCCTTAACTTTGAACCGCTCGACCTTGCTCACGGCCTTGACAAGGTCCAAGAGCTCGTCTCCACACCTTTGAAGTCGGTCCTCCAGCATGCCGTGGCTATACTGGTAGATCGCAAATTCTCTTAGTACCCTATCCATGGTGCGGTGCAATGCACCTGGCTGGGGAGGTGGTGGGGGAAGCTGCTGAGCTTCGGGCTGGTTCTCTGCATCGGAGAGCTGCCCACCCTCATCTCAGCTTCATCTTTGGGATCCTCGCCCTCCATCATTGGCTCCTCCTCCTCCATCATCGGTTCTTCTTCGTCTGAGGTCTCCCCTACCTCAAACCACAAGTTATGTTTTGGGGCATCGCTGTCAGCCATCCTGCGAGAGAAGACAAGGGCATTAGTCCAGATATAGAAAATCATAAAACATAAGTTGGAAGTGCAACAATATGAAATACGATCACCAAATATCTATACAAAGCTAACCCTACTGACGCACCCAAGTCTAATCTCCTGTGTGTTGGACTACAATTTGAAGTAAGCTCTGATACCAACTCTGTAGCACCCCGACTTCATACAATAGAAACTCGTGACACACTCCAGGATCTTTCTTCAAATGAGTCACAACACAACAAAGTCACAGGAAATTAAAAGCTTTTATTACATCAAATTGTTATTACAATGTTCAATGATTACAACAATTACAATTAATTGTTACAACAAGAATGTACAATAAAATTTGGACAGTAATGTTCACTTGGATGCTTTCCCCTGCTAGAGCTTTCCCGCGATCCCAAGTCGGCAATCCTGCACTGATAACTATGGGCACGTCAGTTGATTACAACTGACAAAATGCTATATTCGGCTATCCTTTCTACGCCTTAATATAACGATTCCAACCTCAACAATCCACAAAATATTTGATGCGAAGAAAAAGGTGATGCCAAATAAGTGTCGGTGTATGCATGGCCTAATCTAATGCACACACTATGCACACTTGCTCCTAATGCTAATGCACGCTTAGTTGCCAGATATGCATTCCATACTACACATCTCCCAACCAAAAGACATTCTTTAGTTTGATGGGGCTCGATCCCCCGCTATGCATCCTACTCTTGTGCTCTTTCCTATTTTTGATTCCAGTGATGGTGAGGCTGCAGTCATCCGGCTTACTCCGTCACTGCTGTCATTAGTGGTGTCCAATCCTCATGTTTTATCCACTATGTCCGGGATCCTAGTCACAGGCTTACTCCTTCACGATTGTAACCATGGTTTGTTGTTGTATCTACGTCTCCCCAGACCTCACCAAAAGCTGATATACGAGCACCAGGGCTCCCTACCGGAGGACTTAGAGCCTTTCCCGTAAAGTCTCGCTCTGTGGGGTCTTTCCCTAAACCTCCTGCCTGCATTGATCAACAATGGACCTGATGGATATGAGGTTTTCCCAACTCCGCTACACTTGTCCTTACACTAGAGCAGAACTTGCAGTCGAGACGACGTCAACACTCCAAACCACCTCAAAGGTTGTTACGGACATAAAGGCAGACCTGCCGAAATAGCGGATCCCCCACAGAATCTCCCCTACTCCGTTACAGGGCAGCTCAGGGTCCTTGTCCACGTTAAACGAACCTAGGATTTGGCTAGGCGTGATGATGCCAAGCGTCCCCCTGACAGGTGAACACCATCGCTAGTGCCTGCCCTTACACTTAACCAAGACTCGATCTATTCCTACCAAAGTAACCATGCTACCCCATTCCAAGATTAAAGGTATGGTTAATTACACGATTACTAGTATTTCTTTTATCAACCGATTACTAAAAATCCATCACTCTAGCCAAACTCTAATTCTCTTTCATTTTCTTATTAGAAGTATGGACCTCTAGGTGAGTTATCTCATATTACCCATCCCCTTAGTTAGGCGATCTATCTACCATATCCAATCCCTAACTTGGCAATCAACTTGGCTTGCTATGAACAACTAGTTAAGTTCTACTTGTAAACTCTTTCTAATTAGTTACCCTTTTATCATTAATGGATCTTAACCCATCCCACACTAGGACTCAACTAGCCATCAAGTTCGGCCCAAGGGTTGACCTTCCTCGACCCACACTTGGCACGAACCAATGACGAATCCACCCCGTCGATTGCCGCAACCGTCATCTACGCTTGGAGATCGATCGCAACCTCGGCCCGTCCAACACGTAGCTCCCACTGAACTTAACGCTCCACGGTCCTCGACAAGTGGTAGCTCCAAACACAACCATGGAATCCATCCATGCACGATGAGTACGTCGGCGCACGAGTCTTCTCCTCCAACACTTTCGATGCGACACTGGTCCTATTCTACCCATCAAGGTTTGTCAACAAGACTTAGTTCTAGAGTCTCAATACTCAACAAACGTACCCCAACAAGGTATACCACACTAGGAGTATGTCCTAACCCATGAATACACAAAAAGGAATTCTAAGAGCCCTAAAAATGATAATTTATAATTCCAAACAGTAAGCACGCATTTGGCTTTTATGCCAAAACAGAGTCGTTCCTGCTCCCGTTTCAGTAAATAGCAAGTATAAGCACAATTTGGACATGGTTTTCATCCCAAAGTGGTCAACAACAATACCCCAACATCCAATACAATTTCCACTTCAAAACAGTGAATAACGTTGTCTATATTGGGGTCTACAAGCAACTATGAGCTACTCTTAGCAAGGGACTTTAGGTAGTTTAAGTCCTAACTCAAGTACACATCTATAACATGATTCTTGACCTCAAACAGCAACTCTAAGACAATAAGATACAAGTTCAAACTCATTTCAATGAATATGGTGCAAAATAGTAAGCTCTAATATTTACTGTGTTTCTGTCGTCACTTGCAAAAAACATATAAAATCGTACACTTAACAAAATCATGATTTCTCAGTCAATCCAGAAAGGTCTATGTGTCTACTACAACTTACTAGTTTCAAGTTTCTTAAGATAATGTCGTCTACATGCTCTCATGGTTCCATCTTTAACAAGTGTACAGATTCTCAGTTATATTTACACAGTCATGGGATAAAAATCAATTTAAAATAGTAAACGGTGTCAGAACAGTATGAAATTTTAGATTCTAGCTTCTGACACATGATGTTACAACACTTCCAAAAGTCAAGTGATTCTACTAAGTAGATTTTTAATTATGTCTCTTTGAATAACAACAAAAACAGAGCAATAACAACAGCAGTTCTGTTTACTAAAATAACTAGCTAAGTTTGCATGATTTTATTAACATAGCTACAGTGGTCCAAATTTCATGAAATTTGAAACATAGGTCTTAGATACATTTAAAAATGACATACTAAAATTTTAGATCATTCTCATAAACATGCAGAAAGATACAAGTCACTTATCTCACAATAGTAACAACAAAAACTGTTTCTTTTTCTTCTGACCAGCATGCAAGTTTGCATTTTATTTTAATAGAAGAAAAAATCATAAAAGTCTGGAAAATTTACTGAAGGTGCAAAACACATAAAGGAACATCATGTAAAAGTTTCAAGTTAATCCAACCAGTAGTGTTCAAGGTATGAGATACGGACTGACAGCAAAAACTCAGCTTTCTAACAGGATTTTCTGTTTTGGATTTCTTAACATAAAACGTGTTATTAAGGTTCATTCAAGAGCATGCAAGTAATTTTTCAGTCACTACAACTATCATCTAACAAACAAAAACAAACAAAGAGATTAGAATCACCCACCTTGATGAGTTTGTTGGAAAAGATAGATCCTACAAGCTCCTAGCTCCTTGATTAGCCTTCTTGCTCCTTGGTTCCTCCTCCTTGGCTTCTCTTCTTCTCCTTGGCTTCTCTCCTTTCAAAATTAGTATTAAGACTCTCTTTCTCTCTTTCTTTTTCTCTTTCTCTTAAGTGTGGAGGTAGTAGAAGATGGAAAATGAGAAGAAGTAGGGGGGGGGGGAGATTTTAAAAACACAAATGAGAAGAGGGGGGAGGTATTGGCCGGATTTGGGGTGTGGGAAAAGAGAGGTAATCTTCTCTTGGATTGGTGAGAGTGGGAGGTGGAGTGTAGTGATGGTGAAAGACTCATCATGAGTCAAAACCCTAACCCTAATTCTCAAATTTTCCCGCTTTCTTTTCCCTCCCAAATCTTGGCCGGCCTACACCTTGTGCATGTGCACAAATCTTTTTTTTTGTTACATGCCATGGTACCATATATGTGTTGAGTTAAACTAGGGTCAACTCGGGTTCAGTCGGGTCTAGTTGAAGCTTAGGAGTTAATTCCATAATAAAAACTTCAAATAGAAAAATAAATAAATAACTATAGCATTTTAGTGCTTAATAAATCATACATATATTCATATGAAAATTCGGGTTGTTACAGGCAGGCCATACTACACTACATCCATGGTGGACCTATGGGAGAGGAATCTAATACCTCCTGTAAGGCCTTCGTCCAGGAGGTTAACTCCGTTCGGGACCATCCCTCCCCCCAGATTCAGCAGCAATCGGTATTCTTTTCTGAAGAAGTCCTGGAGGGAGTCCGGCTCGTACACTGCGACTCCCTCATCATCAGCATCGTCATGGCAAATTTCGAAGTCCGCCGAATTCTCGTGGACAAAAGGAGCTCAGTTAACATCCTCTTCTTGGAAGCATTTGAGAACCTCAAGATCCCTCGAGATAAGCTGAAGTCGGCCGGGTACACCCTGCACGGGTTCTCGGATGTCCCAGTACAAATTGAAGGGATCATGATGTTGGATGTAACGGCCGGCACGACCCCCATCACACGGACCGAATCAATGGATTTTATGGTGGTTAATGTCAAGGCAACATACAATGCCATCCTCGGTCGACCCGACCTCTGCTCGTTCCAGGCAGTTCCTTCAGCCTACCACTTGAAGCTGAAATTCCCCATTGACTTTGGGGTCGGCATTGTTAGAGGAAATCAAGAGTCTGCACGATCGTGCTACATGACCGTGGTTGGAGGCGGGGTGTTCCCCCTCGACGCAGTCGAGCTTCCACCTGAAAGAAGCAGGCCCGAGTCGGAGCCTGCGGACGAATTGGAGGAGGTCTCATTCGAGGCGGAAGATAAGTCTAAGTGGTTCCGTGTGAGCCGCACTCTTTCCCCTGACCTGAAGCCAGATCTAATTGATTGTGTCCACTATAATATTGACCTCTTCGCTTGGTCGCCGTCTGACATGCTCGAGCTTTCCGAAGATCTTATCATGCACAGGCTAAGCGTCACCCCGGGTTCCAAGTCGATCTAGCAGAAACACTGTAAGTTCGCCCCGGAGAGGCAACATGCAGTGAAAGTGGAGGTGGACAAATTGCTGTCCGCCCAGTTCATTCATGAGATCAGCTACCCCGAGTGGCTGGCTAACATCATAATGGTGAAAAAGGCCAGCAGGAGCTAGAGGATCTGCATAGACTTTACGGACCTCAACAGGGCGTGCCCCAAAGATCCTTTCCCCCTCTAGAGCATCGACGCTCTGATAGACGCAACGTCAGGTCACGAGCTCCTGACCTTCATGGACGCCTTTTTCGGCTATAATCAGATCAGAATGTTCCCTCCGGACATCGCCAAAACGTCCTTCGTTACAGACCAACGTCTCTGCTGTTATCGGGTTATGCCCTTCGGGCTCAAGAACGCCGGGGCCACCTACCAAAGACTTGTCAACCGAGTTTTTAAAGATCAGATCGGTCATAACATGGAAGTATACGTAGACAACATGCTCATCAAGAGCCAACGGGGGCAGGATCATGTCGCCGACCCCGAGGAAGCTTTTGGCGTCCTTCGGTCCACTAACATGAGGCTCAGCCCCACCAAGTGTGCCTTCGGCATCTCCTCGGAGAAATTTCTTGGGTTCGTCATTAGCCAGCACTGCATAGAGGCCAATCCCGAGAAGATCCAGGCCATAATCGACATGGCCCCTCCCAAAAACATTAAGGAGGTTCAGTGGCTTATGGAAAGGCTGACGGCCATCGGCCGCTTTCTCTTCAAATCCGGAGAGAAGTCCCACCCCTTCTTCAAGGCCCTGCGGGGGGCAAAAGTCTTCGAATGGGGTGACCCCCAGCAACATGCCTTCGACCAATTGAAGTCCTACCTCACCAACCCCCCACTTCTGAGCAAACCCGAATCAGGTGAACCTCTCTTGCTATATCTCTCTGCCTCGAAAAACGTGCTCAGTGCCATGCTCGTTCGAGAAGAAGACTGTGTTCGGAAGCCTCTCTACTATGTGATCAAAATCTTGCTCTCGGCCGAGAAAAGATACGCAAAGATGGAAAAGGTGGCATACGTACTGGTAATGACCACGCGAAATCTCTGCCCTTACTTCCAGGCCCACTCTATTCAGGTCCTCACGGACCAGCCTCTGAAGGCTGTCCTCCACAAACTCGAAAGTTCCGACCACTTAGTAATGTGGTCGATCGAACTAAGCCAGTACGATATCTGCTACCAACCCAGGACAGCCATTAAGGGGCAGGTCCTTGCCGAATTCATCACGGAGTGCACTATCTCCGAGCCATCCGACACTCAAGAGGCAGATCCGATCTGGGAAGTTTATGTCGATGGCTCATCTTGCGAGGTGGGAAGCGATGCGGGCATCATCCTCAAAGGCCCCAACAACTTCATCCTCAAGTATTCTCTTTGCCTGAACTTTCCAGCCTCTAACAACGAGGCGGAATATGAGGCTATGATCGCAGGGCTCACCCTGGCACACAAGGCAGGGGCCAGACAACTGAAGGCCTTTAGCAACTCCCAGCTCATGGTCAACCAGATCACCGGGGAGTATGAGCCTCGTGATGCTTAGATGGTCTGATACTTGGCGATAGTCCAGAAGCTCTTAACATCCTTCGATTTCTCCTCGGTGGAACGGATCCCCAGGGAGTAAAATGCCTAGGCTGATTCCTTGTTGATACTCGCCTCTTCATCCTTCAAGGGCCTCGACCACACCGTCCTGATCAAAGTCCTCCTGAAGCCCAGCATCGACCTCCTCGAAGCTCTCTGCCTCACCACCGAACCCCCACCCGAGGACTGGATGACTCCCATCAGTAAGTTCCTGGCGGAGGGTGAGCTTCCTCAAGATCGGGCCGAGGCGAGAAGGATGAGGGTCCATTCAGAAAGGTTTATCAAAATCAACAAGACCCTCTTCAAGCGCTCGTACACAACTACAGACGAAAGGCCCTACCTCTGCTGCCTGGCCCCCGATGAGGCCAAGTACGCTCTGAAAGAAATGCATTAAGGGGTCAGGGGATGTCACATGGGGAGCAGGTCGCTTGCCAGAAAGGCCATAAACCACGGATACTACTGGCCGACCATGTTACAAGATGCCCAAGACCTCGTCAAAAGGTGCGGACCTTGCCAAATATTCTCCTCGGTAAAAAGGCTTTCACAAGCCAACCTCTGCTCCCTGGTCAGTCCGACTCCCTTTGCTATGTTGGGGGTGGACTTAGTCAGCCCTTTTCCGAAAGCCACGGGCCAAAGGAAGTTCCTGGTGGTGGCCATCGACTTCTTCACCAAATGGATCGAGTCAGAGCCCCTGGCCACTATCACAGAGCACCAAACTCAGCAATTTTTCTGGAAGCACATCATCTGCCGGTTTGGGATCCCACTGGTACTCATCACATACAACGAGACCTAATTCGCAGGCAAGAACTTTCGAAAGTTCTGCGAAGACTTCGGTGTCCTGCAACGCTTCTCATCCATATGTCATCCTCAGTCAAACGGTCAGGCCAAAAACGCGAACCGCCAAATCCTTGACGGCCTTAAGAAGTGATTGGATAATTGACCCAAGGGGCTATGGGTTGACGAGTTGCCGAGTGTACTCTGGGCGCACTGGACGACGAAGAGAATCCCCATGGGCGAGTCACCATTCAACCTAACCTACAGCACAGATGCAGTTATCCCCTTAGTGATCGGCCTCCCTTCGCACAGGATCATGGCCATCGACGAGGTGAACAACTTAACGGACCTCAGAGCCAACTTGGATCTAATCGACGAGGTTAGGAAAAAATCCACCGTCCGAAGAAGCATATACCAACAATGCATAGAGAGATTTTACAACAAGAAGGTACACCCCACCAACATCAAGTTGGGCAACCTCGTGCTCAAGAAACTTTCGGTATCCGATCCGGAGTAAAAGAGAAAGATGGCGCCCAACTGGGAGGGGCCATATAAGGTCTCCAAAGTGGTGCGCCCCGGCATGTACTGACTTACAGACCTAGCAGTTAGAATAGAGAAGAGGTCGTGGAACGCGGAGCACTTCATCAAGTTCCTCGAAGGGGAGGACTAGTTATTATGTAACCGACCTATTGTAATCGGCACTACGTGCCACCCCTTTTTTGTATGAAAAAGAATAAAGTATATAACCCTATTTCTTTCCCGTTTTTGTTTCAAATTCTCTATATAATCCCATGCACTTTTCACAAACAGAGCGACTCTCTGTGCCAACCCTCAAGCCTCGACACCTCACGGTGATTTCGAGCACATGGGTAGCTTTCTCAAGCTAAGGCACCTAAGTTCCACGCTCTGTACCGACCCTCAAGCCTCAACACCTCACGGTGATCTCGAGCACAAGGGTAACTTTCTCAAGTTAAGGCACCTGAGCTCGACGCTCTGTGTCGACCCTCAAGCCTCGACACATCACGGTGATCTCGAGCACATGGGTAGCTTTCTCAAGCTAAGACACCTAAGCTCGATGCTCTGTGCCAACCCTCAAGCCTCGACACATCACGGTGATCTCGAGCACATGGGTAGCTTTCTCAAGCTAAGACACCTAAGCTCGATGCTCTGTGCCAACCCTCAATCCTCGACAACTCACGGTGATCTCGAGCACATGGGTGGCTTTCTCAAACTAAGGCACCTGAGCTCGACGCTCTATGCCGACCTTAAAGCCTCGACACCTCACGGTGATCTCGAGCACATGGGAAGCTTTCTCAAGCTAAGGCACCTGAGCTCGACGCTCTATGCCGACCCTCAAGCCTCGACACCTCGCGGTGATCTCGAGCACAAGGGTAGCTTTCTCAAGCTAAGGCACCTGTGCTCGAAGCTCTGTGCCGATCCTCAAGCCTCGATACCTCACGGTGATCTCGAGCACATAGGTAGATTTCTCAAGCTAAGGTATCTGAGCTCGACGCTCTGTGCTGACCCTCAAGCCTCGACACATCACAGTGATCTCGAGCACATAGGTAGCTTTCTCAAGCTAAGGCACCTGAGCTCGACGCTCTATGCCGACCCTCAAGCCTCGACACCTCACGGTAATCTCGAGCACAAGGGTAACTTTCTCAAGCTAAGGCACCTGAGCTCGACGCTTTGTGTCGACCCTCAAGCCTCGACACCTCACGGTGATCTTGAGCATAAGGGTAACTTTCTCAAGCAAAGGCACCTGCGCGCGACGCTCTGTGCCGACCTTCAAGCCTCAAAACCCCCAGTGATACCAAAATAAAATTTAAAAAATAATAATAATAATGAATGAATAAAATTGAAAGTCATTTTTATTGAGAAATGCCTTAGGAGCCACGGTACAATAAAGTTATTACAAACGACTATCACCTCGGCCTAAACTCTCCTCAGAACCCCTCTGGGCTAACACGGGTTAACTCAAACCCCGCCGAGCAACTTGGCTCCAAGACCTGGCTACCAGAATCTATTGAAGCAGCCAAGGAAGACACGCCGGCCACAGAGCTTTGAGCATCGCCCGGCCTAACATATTCCAACTGTCGAACCGAAGATGCCTTGCAACCCGAGGGTGCCCACCACCCAAAGAGACCGACCTGGCTCCCGACAACCCCAACATCGTCTTGTAACGTTGAATCTCGATCTCTTTCTCCACAATAACCTTGCGAAGGAACAACTCTGAGGTAGGCCGCTGAACCGAGGCACTTGACATGGAAAACCCAAAAGCCAACACCTCCCAAGTTGCGGTCGACTATCGCCTTCTTCAACTGAGCCGCCTCCACACTCAGCTCCTTCGAATTGTTTCAGAAGTAGTGGAAAGTTTCATCGTGATTGCGAGCCTCCTTCTGGTATCGATCAAGGCTGGACTCCAATACCTTAATCTTACTCCGAAGCCATGTCACCTCGGATCGTCGAAGATTCGACCCAAGGAGGGAGGCCGACATCTGACAGAAGTGAAACAAAAATTCATTCCGAGGCCAATAGTTCGTAACTTCCAATCTAAAAAATAATACAAGTCAGAAGGGTCGTAAAGAAGATCATCCCAAAATCAAAGTAAAATTCGAAGTCAAAACACTTGTCCTAACAAAAATTCTTTGTTATAAATTAGAAGACTTTACAAAATATTGCGGTGGCCAGTCTGCCTTCGGCGAATACAATTTCAAGGAAAAAAAGTAAAAGGACAAGAAAAAACAACTACTGCGTATTGCCAACCTCTCCCTCGGCGTCGGGGGCGACGACATGGTCGACAATCAACTCAGCTCCGGTAGCTCCGCCCTCAGTCTCCCCTTCAACTTGAGTGTTTCGCCCCCAGGGGTCCTCGGCGGCTCGTTGATCTCCATATCATAATCGAAGTCTGTCAGGTCCAAGGTCAGATAGAAGTGTTTTGCGTGGCCCAGCGCCCGATCGTACACCTCGTTCTGGGCCTCGATGACCATGTCTTGGGCTTTCATGGTGAGCATCCCCCTTTCCACCTCAAATGCCTTCTTCAGTGCGGCCTTTTTCCATAGCCCCTCGTCGGCCATCGAGACCAGGTCGGCCTTCATGACCTGCTCTCACTTCTAGGAAGCATCCAAAGCAAGTTTGAGGTCCATCATCTCGCGCTTGAAGCGGTTGGCTTGATTTCTATCGTACTTCAACTCCTGATCGTGGAGTCTCATCACCTGAGCGCCGGATAGACAAGCCTGCAGTCGAGTTGCTTTGGAAGAGGCCCCCGCCTGCTTTTCCTTCTCGAAATGCTCCACCTTTTGCCTCTTCAGGGCAAGCCTCATCTCCTTGATCGATTTGGGGTACATCTTTGCACGAAAGTCCATTAAAAAGTGATGAGCAAAAAAGAAAATTACAAAAAGGAAAAACAAACAAAAGACATACGAGACGGGGCGGGGCTCAGTCTGACGCAGGCCATGTGACTCTCTGTCACCTTCAGCCAACTTATGCTGTTACTCTAGCGGAGACGCTCTACAAAGGCACACTCCTCGACCGAAAGTTCACCCTTTTTGGGGCCCTTGAAGTTAGGTTTATAGAAGTTCCACCTTGTTGGAATTTCCCATGGCTCCTCGCTCCTGACGATGAAGTACTTCTTTTTCCATTCCTTTATCGAGTCAGGGTGGCCATGCACGACCTTGCCTCTGCTCTGAGGTGACACGTAATAGATTCCTTCAAATTCGCCTAACGAGCTAACGCCCAACATGGCTCGGAAGATGTTTAGCCTCAGCAGTACCCTCCCCTCCATGCATAGTAAGATGAAGCTCACCATCTGCTTCCATGAGTTCGGACCATACTGCATCGGGCATAACGATGCCCAATTCAGTACTTCACGGATGAAGGGGTGGATGGGCAGCCTCAGTCCCGAGGAGAACGCGTCCACGGGAAAGATGCAGTACCAGGGCGCCAGAGGGTCGGTAGGCCTAAGACCGGCATTGGGGACCATCAACTCGAACTCCCTCCCAATGAAGTAGCTCGCAAGAATCACCGACAGGTCCTCCTCTTTCAAAATAGTGGGGGTACCATCCATCTTGATCTTCACACGGCTCGGCAAGGAGGGTTATACCCCATAACGGACCAAGTCCCCAATGTCGTCCGGGTACTTCCTGATCGATATCGGCTGCAATAGGAAGGGGACCTCTAGCTTTTAGGGATCAATCGTCTTGTTAGGACTGCTAGGAATGGTCCACTTCATCTTCTTCTTCTGAATCTTATGAGCCTTCTCAGGCGATGGAATGACCAGCGGCTCGAGGACGGAGGCCCTCGAGGAGGAGTCCATCCCCTCAGCTTGTTCACCCTCAACTCTGGTACCTTCGGTGGAACGCACCCCCTCGACCCGTCCCCCCTCGACATTGGCTCCTTCGGCAGATTTCACCTCCTCGTCCTCATCATCAACGTCCTCGACAGGATGCTCCTCCTCATCCGAGTTGCTGCTTTCCACCATAAACAGCTTGCAAGTACGAAGTGGTTGCACAACATACACGTTCTCGTCCCTTTCCCAAGAAGAGGATTCAGACAGACCCGTGCGAGTACCACTGCCAGGGGTAGAGGCTAAAGAGCCGGACTGAGCCCTAGACATATTAAAAGTACTAACCTGATTGAAATCTCACGAAAGATCGCCAGAAAACTCGTCGACGGTGACGGAAAACTTCTAGAGAGAGAAGCTCTGGGATCTAGAAAGAGAGCAAAAGTGAGAAATGAGAAAGGGGGTGTGGGATATGTATATATAGGAAACTTGTGACTCTTCAATTCTCGCATTTAAAAAATGGTTCCTATAACGCCTCCTCAATTCTCGTGAAAAACGATTCCTATAATGGCTCCTAGAATTCCCGCCATAATGGTTCCCTCTAAGCCTCGACGCTCGGCGGTGATCTCGAGCACAGGGGTAGCTTTCTCAAAGCTAAGTTGCTTGGGCTCGATGCTCTGTGCCGACCCACTAAGCCTCGACACTCGGAGGTGATCTCGAGCACAGGGGTAGCTTTCTCAAAGCTAAGTTGCTTCAGCTCGACACTCTGTGCCACCCCCTAAGCCTCGATGCTAGGAGGTGATCTCGAGCACAGGGGTAGATTTCTCAAATCTAAGTCGCTTCAGCTCAACACTCTGTGCTGACCCCCTAAGCCTCGATGCTCGGAGGTGATCTCAAGCACAAGGGTAGCTTTCTTAAAGCTAAGTCGCTTGAGCTCGACGCTTTGTGCCGACCCCCTAAGCCTCGACACTCGGAGGTGATCTCGAGCACAGAGATAGCTTTCTCAAAACTAAGTCACTTGAGCTCAACACTCTGTGCCGACCCCCTAAGCCTCGATGCTCGGAGGTGATCTCAAGCACATGGGTAGCTTTCTCAAAGCTAAGTCGCTTGAGCTCGATGCTCTGCGCCGACCTCCCAAGCCTCGATGCTCGGTGGTGATTTCAAGCACAGGGATAGCTTTCTCAAAGCTAAGTCGCTTAAGCTCGACGCTCTGCGCCGACCCCCTAAGCCTTGATGCTCGGAGGTGATCTCGAGCACAGGGATAACTTTCTCAAAGCTAAGTCGCTTAAGCTTGACGATCTGTGCCGACCCCCTAAGCCTCGACACTCGGAGGTGATCTCGAGCACAGGGATAACTTTCTCAAAGCTAAGTCGCTTAAGCTTGACGATCTGTGCCGACCCCCTAAGCCTCGACGCTCAGAGGTGATATCGAGCACAGGGGTAGCTTTCTTAAAGCTAAGTCACTTAAGCTCGACATTCTGTGCCGACCCACTAAGCCTTGGTGCTCAGAGGTGATCTCGAGCACAGGGGTAGCTTTCTCAAAGCTAAGTCTGTAACATCTTGATTTTTTCAAATAATTAAGTATAATGTTTTTCATTTGTTTTCATTTTGCACGTGCAATTTAATATGTGTAGTTAGCTTTAAAAATTATTCTTATATCATGAATAAGTATTTTCTTCTCTTTTAAAATTAAAGCCTATTGTTAATCTTTAGGCCTAATAATCTAATTCTAGTCCACTTAAATTAATTAATTAATTAATTAAAGAGCCCATGGATTTTAGCCCACCTAATTAGCCCACTAGTTAATTCAATTAGTAATTAATACAATTTGTAGTGTAGACTTGATCATGTAACAAATAAATGAACAATTAATAATTGTACAACTTAAACTAGTGTGCACATGGAGACACGTGCATTGCACATGCACGTGCAATGGAGCTCAAGGAGGTGGCCAGCCATATTTGAAGTGGAGGGAGAGAGTGGAAGAGTGGTGAGGTGGTTACTAGATGATGGGTAGTTCTTCTAACTCCCAAATGTATCCTAACCTTTCATCTAAACTCATCTCAACCCTCCATTCACCCTTGAAATGTGTATAAATACCCCTCTCTTATCACTCTTGTCATTTGCATTAGAAATTTCAAAGGGGAAAAGATAAAATTGTGTAAGAGAAAAGATAGAGTTGTGTGAGAAAAGATTGAGTGTTTGTGTGTTTGTGTGCTCTTGTACTTGGGTGGCCGGCTAGCACATCAAGGTGGTCTCGAGTTCAAGCTTTGCTAGGAGGAGAAGGCTCGAGTTTGTGTGGCACAAGCTAGGAGAAGAAGGGAGACGATCGTGCATTCAAGGAGTTCTCTAGAAGTTTTTCATTTGTTTCATCAAAAGGTGAGTGATTTCTCTAACTTCTAATATAAATGCCACGCTAGGATTTTAATTTATGAATATGTTAGAAACAAATAGAAAAATTGTCATATACTTGCTTGAAGAGACTAGTAAGAAAGAGAGGGAGCTCTAGTTTATCTATATGAAAAAGTAGTAAGATGAATTGAAATGTGTTATAAGAGTTTTCATTATGCTTTATTACTATATTTTCATGCTAGAGTACATATAAATTTGATAAATCATGTTTGTATGAAATTGTGCTTGTGAATGGATTGTAGAATGCAAATTAATACCCCTGATTTGTGAAATAAATTGATTAGCATGGAAAAGTTACAATAATTGTTGAATTTTAATTGTATTGTATGAGTAAGTTTTTATTCACTTGATTGTTAAATGCATTCTCTTTTGAATCATAAGAAATGAGTTAGTTTCTTTTTTAAAAAGATAACAAAATAATTTAAGGGAATTGACTATGATAAAGAATGAAAAATCGTATAAACACAATGTGAATAAATGGGGAACAAGTAGATAAAAAGATTCATCTAGAAAAGGAATTATTCAATGACGAAAAATGTATTAATGTTCCACTTTTCAAAAGAAATAAGAAAAATAGTCTACTATATGGTTAAAAATGAGAATTTTTGAAATCTAAGAAAATATAGTATACTGTTTTTCAAAGAAATACATTCTGGAAAAAGATTTAAATTTTTATAAGTACAAATTGATTGAAAAAAAATTGATTTTATTAAAGGAAGAACTAGATACAGTACAGTCCATATGAAAGTATTTAACTAAGTTCCTTATATCGGTTAGTCACTCAGACCAACTGGTCTTCGGGTGCATTTTGGGTATGTTACTGTAGTACAGCGGGGGTACTGGTCTCGGGTTTGAGTCTTGAAGAAACTCTGCTTTTATGAAATTTCGATTTTAAAATCAAATCACCGAACTTTACTCTAAGTATAATTAAAGCCCCTTTCATATCAGTTAGTCACTCTGGACCAACCGGTCTTCGGGTGCGCTTTGGGTCGGTTGCTGTTCACGGGCAGGGGCGCTGGTCTGGGTTCGAATCCGGCCCTGGCCTTCTGGCCTTTTTGTTGTGGTTTTTGATTTTTTTTATTATTGCAATTTTTTTTAGTATTTTAAGTGTATAAAAAATTGAGAAAAAAATATTAAAATTCTTCCAAAATTACCTAGACTTCATAAAAATTATTTCTACCATATTTGACATAATACAATGAGAATTAGAAGTAATTTTGAGAAGGAGAATTTGATAAATATTCTTAGATTATGACTTGATTAATTAAAGAAAATGAATATTTTGAAGATAAAGAATTTTTATGTAGAGATTAAAATTGAGAATGTCAACATGGAAAATTGAGTAAGATAATAAATGAATTTTGTTGTTTAATATATGCAAGTGTGTATGGAAAATGAAACAAAAAGATTATGATGATATGTGGAAAATTTGTGAGTATAAACACTCATTTTGGTGAACATAAAAAAGAAGTTAAGAACTAGAGTGTAGCTAAGTCCTTATACCGGCATGAATGAATTCTTGAAAAATGAAGGTTGTAGAAAAAGACCAAGATTTGGTTCGTTGTTATAAATTGATGGTTAAGCTCGGTGTAGAGGTGATGCTAACTCTAGGGTGTTAATTTTACTCCTGATTCAATTATCTAAGGATTAGACACATAGTGGAGATGTGATAAAGTAAGAGAAAAACACAAGTATGAGGGCCTTGGATCTACGGTGTGAAAGTGTTCACGGGATGTCTACATGATGCGTCATGTCAGGACGTGAATACATCTCCAGAATATCGGGACCGTGGCGACGCTTGTGGGGTGCTTGGTGACTACGTAGTGCCATCGTTCCATGATGGAGGCGAATTATCCATAGGATGTCTGCATGATACGTCATGTCATGACGTGAGATTCTCTCCAGGATGTCTGGACATGAGCTCGTAACTCATAGAACATCTAGGATACTTACTATAGTTACCGTAGTAGTTAAACTCATAGCGATGGAATCAACCCTACAAGATGAAGAACGATTAAGGACTTCCCCTCGGACCTATGTAGTATGGGATGCATAGAATCCGAACAAGTGCGCATTAGTGTCATTAAATATAAATAACTGCATTAAGGACTAAGTGCACATTCATGCACGACTTCAATAAGATAGTCCTCCTTAGTTTTGTTTGTGAACAAGTGTGTGCTTTCCAAGTAAGAGAAATTGATGTATTATATCCTAGCGTCAGTTGTATGCAACTGACGTGCCCACAGTTTCTATGCAGGATAAAAAAATGAAAGGACTAAAGAGGAAATGCTGCTTAAAGAAATGTTCAAATTATTATTTATTTCATGTATCATGTTGTAATTATAATTCTGCTGCATTGATGTAAAACATTATTGTATAAAAAGTTTTAAATTTCCTCGTAAATTGTAGGAAGTGAAGTGTAAAGATCCTTTGGAACTTCGAATTCGGACTTGTTTACAATTCGGGGTGTTACAAAGTCGCTTGAGTTCGACGCTCTGTGCCGACCCACTAAGCCTTGATGCTCAGCGGTGATTTTGAGCACAGGGGTAGCTTTCTCAAAGCTAAAGTCACAATAGGCTCGACGCTCTGTACCGACCCCCTAAGCCTCGACGCTCGACGGTAATTTCGAGCACAGGGGTAGCTTTCACAAAGCTAAGTCACTTGAGCTCACGCTCCGTGCCGACCCCGTAGGCCTCGACGCTCGATGTTGATCTCGAGCACAGGGGTAGCTTTCAAAGAGCTAAGTCGCTTGAGCTCGACACTCTGTGCCAACCCCCTAAGCCTCGACGCTCGGCGGTGATCTCGAGCACAGGGGTAGCTTTCTCAAAGATAAGTCGCTTGAGCTCGACGCTCTGTGCCGACCCCTTAAGCCTCGACACTCGGTGGTGATCTCAAGCACATGGATAGCTTTTTCAAAGCTAAGTCGCTTGAGCTCGACGCTATGTGCTGACCCCCTAAGCCTTGACGCTCGACGGTGATTTCGAGCACAGGGGTAGCTTCCTCAAACTAAGTCGCTATAGGCTCGACGCTCGGCGCCGACCCCCTAAGCCTCGACCCTCGACGGTGATTTTGAGCACAGGGGTAGCTTCCTCAAAGCTAAAGTCGTCAGGGGCTCGACGATCTGAACCGACTCCCTAAGCCTCGACCCTCGACGGTGATTTCGAGCACAGGGGTAGCTTCCTCAAAGGTAAGTCGCTATGGGCTCGACGCTCCGAATCGACCCCCTAAGCCTCGACCCTCGACGGTGACTTCGAGCACATGGGTAGCTTCCTCAAAGCAAAAGTCGCCAAGGGCTCTACTCTCCGAACCAACCCCCTAAGCCTCGACCCTTGACTGTGATTTCGAGCAATGGGGCTCGACGACCCGAACCGATCTCGACGATCTCCCCCAACCTCGGCACTCCGAGCCGACCCCCTTGCCTTGATGCCTGGGGGAATTACCAGGGCTTGGTCGTCGACACTCGGCATAAGCACCTCATGCTCGGCCACCAGGACTCGGCTCGGCTCGGCGCCGACCCCAAAAAGACCCCAAAAAACTCTCTTTTCCACTCTTTTCTGTTGATCCAGACTACTCCTCCCCAACTGTTTTTCACACCGCCCTGCAGGAGTAGGGGGCTTGTGATATGGAATAAAGAGAGGCGCAATCAGGGCCCTCAGATATCCTCAAAACCTGCTTTCCTGCGATCATCAGGTCCAGCATCAGGTTAGGATTCAACCAGTTCAGGTCCATGGGTAAACGGGTCCAACTCGGCCCGTTAGGGTCTCAGACCCGTTTACCCCTGTCTATAAATACCAGCCCCCCTCCTCACATCAAAGGGTAATAACTTTTCCCCACTTGAACCCTAGCTACTCTTGCTTTCTCAGTGACTGGCTAGATTGTCGGAGGGCCTATCGCCGGGACTTCTCCTGGTGTATCTAGGCTGTGTGCAGGTACACAAGGCCGAGCCGAGCTACTATATCCGAGCCGAGCTACTAGATCCGAGCGGAGCGCCCAGCCTCTACCTATCTCCTGTTACTCCCGAGCCGGTCCTACTCCCTATGATCGGATCGACGCCAGTACCACAGCTTTCACTTCACAAATTACAAGAACTCACACCTGTTGCCACCACGCCTCAAAAACAAACAACATCAATTCACATAATATTGGTGAAGGAATGAATAGAAAGATCCATTTGGTTTTGGCATATATCCTGACCATATGTATATACTTATTCTTAGCTTGGTACGCTACTCCCAGAGTAAAAATTAGCAAACAATCATTATAGTACCTACTTTTTTGACATTGACATAACTTGATATATGCATAATGTGACATGCTGTGTGTGTTGTTTTTCAGTGTTGTCTCAATTATTGAATTATATCTCTACCATGAAACATTTTTCACAGTATACAATCGTTGGTTTGTTGCAAGGTGATAAAGCTTGATTCTCAAAAATCAGCTGAACTAGAATAGATCCGACCCGACCCTTTAACAGTAGAAGCACATTAATTATTTCTAATGATTAATAGTCATTGAATCTCCTTGAGACCTGTTTGTATCTCTTGCACGTTCTCTAAAATCGGAGAAATCTCTAACACAAATCTTGACATATTGCAAGAACCACTGGTTCTATGCCTCATTTTTATAGTGGTTGGGGGTATGTTTAAGGTAAAATGTGTGGTATGTGTGGTCCATTTAAAATATGGCATATATAATTGGTGAGTAATTTTTTCTGCATTAATTCCTTCTGGTCCTTGTGATTTCTAATGAAAAGAGGACATCATATCACCACAAAGGCAAGGAATCATCTAACCATGTACGTAGAGAGTATAAAAGACAAAACCCCACACTCATATTATTGGCTGCATATAACACACAACTGCTGCTGGATTGAAATTGAGAAACTTGTAATTCGATCCATCCATCCATCAACTCAATTCAATGAAAGGCACATCATCAATCAATTTATGTGTGAATGTCTTAATCGCAAGTGACGATTGACGAATGCCTATGCTCCAACTGTTGACCCCACTTTGTTTTTAATATGTATGCGTGCTCCAGTACTAGAAGAAAATTAAAAGATATATATCGAGTTTAATTGTTTCTTCCCCAAATTGCTCTTTCATGTATCATTATGGTAGCCAGCCAAATTGTATCACTACTTGAAATAACCCCGAAAGAAAATACAGTAGTTTCCAAATTGTATTTGTGTGCACAAGTACTTGTATGTATGCAATGCATTGCAAAACAAGGAGAGTAGGTATGTGTTTTGTTTAGAAACATTAATATTGGCAAATTGAATATGTATATATATATATATATGTTATTATAACTACAGAGAGTTGAGGTTTTTAGTTGTATGACCTAATATTATTTAATTATTATCGTGTATATGTACAACATATGCAGATGTTCCTTGTTTGTATCTAGATAAGTTGGTGGTAAACATGGGTTATCATGTGCTCTCAAACTTTGTGATAAAAAACAAACATCTTTTAGATGTACAAAGAAACATCTGAGAACTTGGCTGGAAATGGCAAATCAAATCCAATTAATTCTCAACCCACCCACCCCACCCCACCCCACCCCACCCCACCCCACCCCACATGCTCATCTTTAAGAACCCTGGAAGTATAATCACAACACGTACATGTTGAGCCTGAAAATAGAGGAGCATGGTTCATTGAATTTGAAAGAACAAATTAACACCACAACATTAATAATTAGAGACGTACTCACGAGAGAGATGGACAACAGAGACATTTTCTTGTAGGATTCTTGAAAATATGATCGATCCTTCATTCGAGCTCTCAAACAAATTATGTCTTACATGTACATGTTTGAACCAACGACAGATAGCATCTGGTTCGTACCTGACCGTCTTTTTAATACACTCTATATATGAAGTAGACATGTCATAATGCCGCCTCACTGGCACTGCCCGTTGGTTGTAGAGTCGAGCGCACACAGCAGTTGTTCCTGCAGCCTTGTTAGTTGATGACGTTGATCAAATGAACACCACATGCAATGCAACACCCATTTCGATCAAGGAGGGTTTATCCAAGTAAATCGATCTGGTCCATCTGACGTGGATGGTAGACTTGAACAATCGACATCTCTCTCTCTCTCTCTCTCTCTCTCTCTCTCTCTCTCTCTCTCTCTCTCTCTCTCTCTCTCTCTCTCTCTCTCTCTCTCTCTCTCGCGTTTGGGTCGACCAGAACTGAACATACGAAACCTGGTCCACTGGATACTTTCTCTGAATGAATGAAAATCAATGGCAGCGTTAATAGCATGAACCTGTGGTTTCAAACAGCTGAAAACAGTGTTGTGCGGAATACAAACTAACCAACAATCAAACGAGAGAAACAGCGAGAAAACACAGAAAAACAAGCAACACAAGAACACAAGATTTAATGTGGTTCGGCAAAACACATGCCTACATCCACGGGGCGGTTGGGGTTTCTTCTTGCTATAATCAACGATGGGCAAAACAAAGTTTACAAGAGATGACGGCTACAAAACCGAATAGAGGTCTCTAATTTCGTCTCTTAATTACAAAACCCTAACGGGTCGTATTTATAGGGAAACTATTGGGCCTTTCGAAATGGGCCTATTCTGGATCCAAAACCCGCCGACAGTCGACTGGTACTTCCTTCGGGACAGTCGACTGATCAGTCGACTGACTACTGCTGCTGTATCTTTAGTCTTTGAAACTCCTCTGGACAGTCGCCTGATCCTCCAACCCAGTCGACTGATATACTGTAACTTTCATTTGCTGCAGATACTCCAAAACAATCTGAACCAGAATCGAGCCATTATCCTACAATCTCCACCTTGGCGAGATCTTCCAAGTAGCCCAAGCAATCTCCACAAATACTCCAAAACAACTGCTCATCACCAAATGTAACAAAAGAACCCAAACTCCACCTTAGTATGATATCACATACTAAACAAACCAATAGCAAAGCACTATCCCAACCGCCCATGCCAAATTATCAAACATGCAAAATATTAGCCAGGTTCATGCAATGCTTGAACTTGGCTGCCCCAACAATTTTGATCAACATATCAGCAGGATTATCAGCTGTTCCAATCTTCACCAAATGAATATCACCATCCTTTATCAAATCACGCACAAAATGATAACGGACATCAATATGTTTGGTCCTCGAATGATGAACTTGGTTCTTCGCTAAATGAATAGCACTCTGACTGTCACAGTGTACCTCCACCTTCTCCCGATGAATTCCCAAGCTCTTCAAAAGTCCATGAATCCAAATAGCTTCCTTCATGGCCTCAGCAACCGCCATGTATTCAGCCTCAGTAGTAGACAACGCTACAGTGGACTGCAAATTGGACCTCCAACTTATAGGTGCTCTAGCCATAGTAAACAAATAGCCTGTAGTAGACCGCCTCTTATCTAGATCACCTGCATAGTCCGAATCAACATAACCCACCAATAACCTGCTAATATTGTCATCCCTTTCAAACTTCAAACCCACATCTGTGGTGCCACTTATGTACCTCAAAATCCATTTAGCTGCTTGCCAATGCTCTTTGCCTGGATCATGCATATATCGACTAACCATACTCACCGCCTGAGAGATGTCTGGTCGAGTACACACCATGGCATACATCAAACTGCCAACCACGCTAGTGTAAGGTACATTAGCCATATACTGTCTCTCTTCATCTGTACTTGGAGACTGAGAAGCACTAATTCTGAAATGAGGAGCTAAGGGTGTACTGACTGGTTTAGTTTTCTCATCTATACCAAACCGTTTCAGCACCTTCAATAGATATTGCTTCTGTGTCAAACTCACTATGCCCTTTGCCCTGTCTCTAGCTATCTCCATCCCAAGTATCTTCTTGGCTTCACCAAGATCCTTCATCTCGAATTCAGAACTCAGCTGATTCTTCAAATTTTGAATCTCCTTAGCATTTTTAGAGGCAATCAACATGTCATCCACATATAATAACAGATATATGAAAGAACCATTCTGCAACTTCCTGAAGTAGACACAATGATCATACTCACTTCTGGAATATCCCTGCACTTTCATAAACTGATCAAACCTCAAATACCACTGCCTTGGAGATTGCTTCAATCCATAGAGAGACTTCTTCAACCTGCAAACACAATTTTCCTTCCCAGCTGTCTTAAACCCATCTGGCTGCAACATATAAATTTCTTCATCTAGATCCCCATGTAAGAACGCAGTCTTCACATCCATCTGTGTCAATTCAAGATCAAACTGTGCTACCAATGCCAACAAAATCCGAATAGAATGATGCTTCACAACTGGAGAGAACACTTCATTATAGTCAATACCTTCCTGTTGAGCATACCCCTTTGCAACGAGTCTAGCCTTGAACCGAACACTGCCTTTTGGACCTTCTTTCTTCGTATACACCCACTTGCAACCAATTGCTTTCTTCCCCTTTGGTAGTTGCACTAGATCCCAAGTCTTATTCTTATGAAGAGAGTTCATCTCTTCATCCATAGCAACTTTCCAATCTGCATTTTCAGAACTTCTAGTAGCTTCTTTGAAGTTGGAGGGAACTTCATCATCCACAATGGGAAGAGCAAATGCAACTGTGTCTGTAAAGCGAGATGGTCGTTTGATATCTCTTCTTTGCCTTCTTGCTGCAATTGATTCTTCGTGCTGGGAAGGGTTAGGAACTTCTTCCTCATCCTCAGTATCAACCACATCATCTTTATTTTGGGCAGGATTTTCAACTGAAAGCTTTTCTAACTCCACCTGTTGGAGAACTCTCCCATTCTGTTGCTGCTGTCGATCACCAGTCGACTGATCATGTACACCAGTCGACTGTCCCGAGCTTCTGCTGCTCACCTGTTGGAGAACCTTCCCACTATTCTGCTGCTCACCAGTCGACTGTTCTCGACCACCAGTCGACTGTCCCGAGCCTATCATGCTGGTCTCATCAAAGGTCACATCCCTGCTGATTACTAACTTTTTCTATTCTGGACACCACAACCTGTAACCTTTGACACCAGTACTAAAACTAACAAATATAGCCTTTTTGGCTCTTGCATCAAGTTTAGTTTCAGTTACATGAAAATAAGCAGGACAACCAAATATATGCAAAAAACTATAATCAGATGCAGGTTTACCACTCCATACCTCAATAGGCGTTTTGCCTTCAAGTGCTGCTGATGGTAAACGGTTGACAATGTGGCTTGCATATATAACAGCTTCTGCCCAAAATGTCTTCTTCAATCCAGACTGTGCTAACATACATCTCACCTTCTCAAGTAAGGTTCTGTTCATCCTTGCTGTAACCCCATTTTGCTGTGGAGTCTTCCTAACTGTGAAGTGCCTCTGGATCCCTTCATCTTCACACAATTTCAGAAACGGATCGTTCTTGTATTCCCCTCCATTATCTGACCTCAGAACCTTAATCTTCCTACCAGTCTGATTTTCAACTTTCTTCTTCCAACTTGTGAACAATGTCAAAACTTCATCTTTGTGCTTCATGGTATATACCCAAACTCGTCTGGAGTAATCATCAACAAAAGTAACAAACCAGTGTCTACCACTCATAGAAGGTGTCTGAGTAGGGCCCCAAACATCTGTGTGCACATAATCGAGGATACCCTTTGTCTGATGTACAGCTGTACCAAATTTCACCCTAGTTTGCTTACCCAAAACACAATGTTCACAAAATTCCAACTTGCACCCTTTAGCATCTTTAAGCAACCCTTGCTTCACAAGCCCCTGCAAGGCCTTTTCTCCTGCATGCCCGAGTCGCATATGCCACAACCTAGTAGAGTCGGGAACAACCTGTTTAGGCCTTTCAGTTACACTGGCAGCCTGACCCAAATATGTTTTTCCCTGCAAGAAAAACAAGTTCCTTTTTCTTTGCCCTTTCATCACCACGAGTGATCCGCTAGTCACCTTCAGAATGCCACCTTCACTAGCAAATTTCAATCCACTGGCCTCCAAAGCACCAAGTGAAATCAAATTCTTTTTCAAATCTGGAACATACCATACATCTGAAAGCTCCCTAATAAGACCATCGTGCATTAGCAATTCAATCTTCCCGATTCCTACCTTCTTACAAGGTGAATCATTTCCCATCAAAACTACACCACCATCCATATACTCTAAAGAAGTAAACCACTCCTTTCTCCAAGACATATGATAGGAGGCTGCTGTATCAAGAAACCATACTTCTTGATAAAGTGAGGGACTAGAAGCAAGTGCAAAAGAAAAATCCTCGCCACTACCTAAATTATCAACAGTCACATTTGCAGTCGAATTTCCCTTATTTCGTAGCTTTGGACAATCCTTTTTCCAATGCCCCCTTTCGTGACAGAAAGCACATTCATCTTTGGTCGGTATTTTCCTGTCCTTCGAAACTCCTCTCGATTTGGAACGAGATTTGTTTCCCTTTTTCCCAGATTTGGACTCAGATCTGGTCTCAGTCCTGCCCCTTACAATCAATGCTTCAGAAGTTTCTCTATCAACCATTTTATCCCTTCTCCTAGTTTCATTATTCAACAAAGCATTTGCAACATCTTCATATTTCACAGTATCTTTTCCATATATTAACGTTGTTGCTAAATGATCATAACTTTCAGGTAATGAATTCAACAGAATTAGGGCTTTATCTTCATCTTTAATTTGCTCATCCAAATTTAACAAATCAGCCAATAATTTATTAAATGATTCAACATGAGCGTTCATAGACATACCTTCCGTATAGGTGAAGCGAAAAAGTCTCTTCTTCAAATACAGCCGATTCTCCAAACTTTTCCTCATGTATTTGTCTTCGAGCTTCTTCCACAACACCGCAGCAATGGTAACCCTCATCAAATCGTACTTCTGAGCCTTCGCAATAAAGAGCCGAATAGTCCCACACGCTACTCGATTCAACTTCTTCCAATCTGCTTCGGACATATCCTTTGGTTTTTCTTTCTCCAAAGCAACATCTTGTTCTTGTTGAACAAGAACATCCAACACCTCACATTGCCACATCCCGAAATTGTTTGTCCCATCAAAATTTTCAACTTCAAATTTTGCGTTGTGAATCGTTGTTCTGGACGAACTTGATCCCACAACATCCTTGGTTGCATCTGCATCACTCGCCATCTCCCTCTAGGTCGAACCAACAGCTCTGATACCACTTGTTGTGCGGAATACAAACTAACCAACAATCAAACGAGAGAAACAGCGAGAAAACACAGAAAAACAAGCAACACAAGAACACAAGATTTAATGTGGTTCGGCAAAACACATGCCTACATCCACGGGGCGGTTGGGGTTTCTTCTTGCTATAATCAACGATGGGCAAAACAAAGTTTACAAGAGATGACGGCTACAAAACCGAATAGAAGTCTCTAATTTCGTCTCTTAATTACAAAACCCTAACGGGTCGTATTTATAGGGAAACTATTGGGCCTTTCGAAATGGGCCTATTCCGGATCCAAAACCCGCCGACAGTCGACTGGTCGAATTACCAGTCGACTGGTACTTCCTTCGGGACAGTCGACTGATCAGTCGACTGACTACTGCTGCTGTATCTTTAGTCTTTGAAACTCCTCTGGACAGTCGCCTGATCCTCCAACCCAGTCGACTGATATACTGTAACTTTCATTTGCTGCAGATACTCCAAAACAATCTGAACCAGAATCGAGCCATTATCCTACAAACAGGACCTCCCAAGTGTCGAGTTCATGGAGCCCAGAACAACAATAATGAAAAAGTTCAAAAAAAACCACTTGGATTTTTATCAATATATATAATCAATCCCCAATCAAGTAGAAAAGATAGAATGGCAGCATCCACGTAAATTAACAAAGATGCTAGTGTTTTAGGATTTGTCAAGCAAGAAGAACAAGGTGTCAACATTCTAATTTCTAACATCCTGTCCTTTGAAATCCCACAAGGGCAGAAACCATAATACTTTATATATAATACTCGAAGATTAAAAAATAAAAAGTTCATTTGGTAATTACATCAGATTTCAGAATCTAATCCTAAAGTTGGATGATGGTTTTATGAGATGAATCTTATTTTCGTCGAGAAAACCCAATGAAAACTCGTTTTATCATTTCAATTGGGTGAATACTTGTAAACCCTCTTTCATGGGATCTTGGTAGTTGTCACCTGTCAAGATTTAAATTTAATGTGCGCGAGAGAGAGAGAGAGAGAGAGAGACGTTCACAAAAACGTTCACAAAATCCTGAGAATAAACAGATTTATGTTCTACCTCTCTTCACAACACTTAACTCACAACTTCTGATCTCAATGAAAAATCTAATAAATGAAAGAATGAAGAGGATAATACATTGTAAAACCCCTCTACAGTCTCAATATGATGTAGCTTGTCATACAGAAGGCGAACTAAAATTCAGAATCCTTCGAGCTCCAACTGTCTAATTAGTTAAAGCTTCGGACACGCCTGCCTCAGTCCTTCATTAACGTACTGAGTCATTTTCTAACACCCAGCAGCCTTCAAAAAGTTATCGTATGGGCTCGAAGCTGGAAGCCTCAAGAAGTCCGGCTGTTGGTACTGGTACTGCATCCCAGTTGCACATGGAAATGCAAGGCCAGTCGACATGGTCTGTGGACACTTACTCTCATTATCATCAAGGAAATGATTTCCGGTCTGCACCATAAAAACATGAATATTCCAGAATCAGGTTTTGTTTTGAAAATGCCAAAGAACTAAATTTAGTTTGTCGGCCATCTACAATCAAATGGGAAACTGGAAAGGGTTAACTGGAAATAAGATAATAGATATCAAATTCCCCAATTAGGGTTGTTATCAATTTCTTCTTCTTGATATTGCAGAAAGAAGTAGGGATATTGCTTGAGCATGTAACTCAATAACCATATTTGATGAAAACATATTTTAAACTCAGATCTAACACTAATATTAGTCAGATATTACTTAACAACACTAGTATTTGGAATAAATTAAGCTAATTTTTCATTCTTTTTCCTTTACATGGGGTACACAATATTTCTGTGGTTACATTAACTATTTAATATAATGGTGCCAAATATAGATAGGAACATAATTTTTATAATCTATCTTCCCATGGATCGGTCAAAAATAGAGAGAGAGAGAGAGAGAATTAAATTAAAACCTTCATAAGAGACGTTTTCTTGAGAAGCTCGCCTATACTTTTTGAGTCTACATAATTCATCCCGGCCTCTAATGCATCCCAAATAGTCAAGATTTCAAGCTTAATTCAGATATTTCAGCTAGGTTAATTGAGGTTTTTACTGCAATAGGTCAAAAAGATCAAAGGAATGCACCTATCTATAATAAAATCACGTGAAGTTTAGTATATTTTATGCGTGGCCCACGTTGTGTATGTGTGGGGGTGGGTGTGAGCGTGTGTGGTGTAGTTACAATTGGCAGACGTGTATAATAATATGTAAAGGGGCGTGTGTGCGTGCGCGTGCATGTGTGTAATAATATGTAAAGTTGTGGCAGATGTGTATTATTGAACTTTCAATGAAATTAGACTATTAGGATTCCTCACCGTTTGATCGGTGCCCATGATTGAGGTTTGGTTCACATCAATTAGATCCTGAGAACTGCCGCTAAAAATAGACAACTTCTGTTGCTTCCCCATAACAAGGGCCTCACAGTGACCAGCCATTTCTTTAAACGGCATATCGGTGGTGGTAAACGTGGATAATCTTTGGACTGTCGAATCCCGAACCTAGAAAGAGACAGATAAGAAATCATCAAAACTGTTTGAGATATAGCAAGGACAAGGAATCATCAAGCCATCAGCTTAAGCTTTTTGCTGAGTGGTTATCTGACATGCTATGAGAGCACGATAAATTTAGGAGTCTGTTCAAAGTTCTCACTTTATCAATGACAAAATATTAACCTATAGATTCTTCTTACAAAATGAGTCACCGCCAATGTGAAAAAGAAAAATTGAATCACATCAACCTATGTCAGTCACAACAAAGAAAAAGAGTGCCATCATTATTTTAAGGGCTGGACTCTGCAGGAGTAGAGTAACAAACGTAATAAAGGATTGCAAAACAGTGTTGTAATAGTAGCATGTTACACAACAGTTCACAAGTATGATTGAACCTAACATTCAGCTTTCTTTCTCCTATGTGAAACTAATCCAAAACTAAGAAAAGTGGAAAACGTACCGAATCTAGTAATTGATTGACACTCAGAAGTAAGTTATCTATGGGCAATGCTGGTTTAGTGTCTCCTTGATTTTCAAATGCGAAATCATCGTCAAGCATAAAACTTTTGGTCGCCATCTGCAAAACAGAAAATGAATACCTTCAGGTGCTGCATGTTTATTTAAATAATTATTTTTGCTTTAACCAATGTGCACCTTATCTGCAGCCAAGCAATCTTTCTTTGCAACAAATATAGGAGCTTGTCCAGGTGCCTCCACAAACTGGGACCCCAGTGGGCACACATCGTCTGGAACAAAATCACTAAGAAGTTGTGTCTTCAAGGAGGGTAATTCTGACTGTCGAGATGTTCAAGAGACCAGAAAGAAATGACAAATCAGTAACCATCAAAACTCAAGGAAATGCTAAAGAAATCTATAATAGTGAGTGATGCTATTTGTATTACAAATCTATACTACTTTTGATACTACTAGACACAAACAATGGGTTCAACGAGCAATCAACTGTATTTGGCTCAAGATATATCCCACATGATTAAGTCTAGTAGTACAAAAGTAGTTAGCCGACCCCAAAAATTCAGGATAAAAGGCTTTTTTCTTCTTGTTGTATAAAAGTACTAGAACTTTTGCAGTTTTTGGTAAAGATTACATCAGATATATCTCTCAAGCTGTTCAATATCAGCGAAACAATGGATTCTTTTGACTGGTTTTCTGTTAATGATATTGCTGAAAGAGACTCCAAAGCAGCACTGTCATCCTCTTTCGAACCATAAGCTTTTTGCAGATGACCAGGTGTAACGGCCTTTAATCTGCTTTCCTCAACCAAAGATAGGAACGGATCAACCTGGCATTGACACCATGAGAATAAGAGGTACAAACTAGGTTTAAGATACAATGACTATTAAGGATCATAGAGTGACAAGGTGAGAAACATCCATAGGTGGGAAGGTGAGAAACACAATATCCACTGTTGCATTCGAGAGATGACTCAAATTTGAGATAGAGATGTGTTTATGATTAGGTATTAGGCCTTTTTCAAAAATTCTTTTTCATTCTTTATCTTTTTAAGTTTAGATGAATTAAAGCTGTCCCTTCAATTTTGGTGCAATCCATCGGGACCAATCTCTCTCTTTCTTTCTATCACACGCACACACATGCAGACTGACACATTAACAATAACAAGTATAAGAGATCTGATCAATATTGTCAAAGAATATGCTTGATTTTTATTTTTCCAACTTGAATTAGCATAAAGGAAAATTTGTACCCAAATAGTAGGAAAAAGGAATCAAGGGGCAGGGTTTAATTTTAATCTGAATCCCAGATAAATTAAATATACCCTCAAAGAAATACTGTAGTACTGGTACATAAATTATGCATCAAGACAATTAAAATTTTCATCATGTAACTGTATTTGAAGATGGGCTAATCATGTAAAATGTTTATGACTGATTAAATGTGCTAAACAACCGGAAAATTGCATATATTAGATTAGATATATTAATAAAAAAATGAAAAGCATTAAAATGATGTTTGTTGCTTCTCAAAACAAACACTTCAAGTTTAGCTCCATCAAGAAGATCAGAACAACATTGCTTACAGTTCTTGCACTGAGGGATGACTTGACAACGGGAACAACAGGTACTATATCAAAAGCTTTGGAAGAAAACACGATCATAGAAGTTGCCAGTGTGAATAAAGAACGGCGACGTGCTGGTGGTAGTGCACCTGCATGAGCACGAGAGCACCATCAGCCAATAGAATTACCATTTTGAAAATTAAAACAAAATTCATAAAATGTGCATATTGCATGTAAAACTAAATTTGTTAGTCTTTTGGCTATGGAGTTGCAAAACTACAATGGAGATCACGCACATGGGGATGATCCTGTGAGAAATCCATTGGTGATAACCATGTAGGAACTCTATTTTGGGACATTACTTAAATGATCCACACCATTCCCTCTGATCTACATGACTAAATTAGTCTAAGGATTTGAAATAGTCATTAAAGATTCGATTTGCCCATGCATTTAAGTTTTACCAATTGTATAGCTGAATTCTCTTATATGTATTATAAACTTCTAAACTTTAGGTGTTATATGTATATATAACAGACTTTAACTATTAGTTTCATAATTATCTTGAAACCTGGAGGTAATGTGTGGGGAAAAAGTAACAAGCCAATTAAAGGCCACTTCTCCTTTTAAGGCTGAGTAGTTCATTATTATGTTTTCAGTAGTTAGTCGCGTTTATCATTAATGTAAGTCGCTTAGAAACAGTTAAAACTTTTGCAAACAGCAATAGGTTAAGATTAAAAAATCATCAATGATGTTGAGAATGTCATAAAGCAAGTTCAAACCCAACCATCTTGACCTGAATGAATTAAGATTGTACCCTAACTCATTTCTCACTTTCTTTTTTACAAACAAAGGCGATCACAGTAGGAGGTGTCTACTGCACATACGATGAAGGTACGTAGCCCTTCTCAGACAGATAGTGTAACTAAAACGACAAATCATAGTTCAGCGCAACAATAGACTTATTAATGTGTGCAGCTTTTCTTCAATTTTCTCCTCATTTTCCCTTCTTTCTTTCTTTCTTTACCAGGCATCAAGTGGTCTAGGGTTGGCAAACAGGTCGACTGGGCCGGGTCGGGTCGAACCCGTCCGGGTTGGAACCCGAGTAGGTCGGGTTCGGGTCGGGTCCGAATGTTAACCAGGCCGGGCCGGGCCGGGTTGGATTTGCAAAATGTCGACCCGCCCAACCCGTGAACCCATTCGGGTCCAACCCGGGTCGGGTCGGGTCACGGGTTGGTCCGGCTATTTAAAATTTTTAAATTTTTTTTTTTTTTAACTTCAAAAAATAAAAATTTGTATATTTTATATTAAATGGGTGTGAACAACAAAACTAATTGCTCACTAGCTATTTATAGCCCACTACTCAATTAGCCCACCCCACCCTAGCTATTTATAGCCAACTCTATCTTCTCACTTCTCTCATCTCACCAATGTGGGACTAAATATATTTGGATTTTAAACATTGAAAATTTTTAGTCCCACATTGGTGAGATGAGAGATGTAAGGATGTGGAGTTGGCTATAAATAGCTAGGGTGGGGGTTGTCTAATTGAGTAGTGGGTAGTAATCAATTAATTTTGATGTCCACCCTCATTTTTCTAAATTTTTTATAAATTTTAGAGTATATCTAATGCATATACGCCTATATATATTCATATATATTTTCAATATATGTATACATACATATATATATATATATATATATATATATATATATATATATATATATATATATATTTGGCACACAAAAAAAATATTTTAAAAAAATCAAAAAAAAATCAAATGGGTCGAATCCACAAACCCGCTGGTCACGGATCGGGTTCGGGAGGGTTTGAAAGGGTTTGCGGGTTGAGCGGGTTGGTATTGAAAATTTTTCGACCCGGGTTGACCCGGTTGGGATAACGGGTCCGACCCAAACCCGAACCGGGCCAAGGCGGGTTGGGTCGAATTGAGCGGGTCGCGGGCTGACCCGACCCGGATGCCATCCCTAAAGTGGTACCTTGGCTTGGCTGCCTCGGGCAGTATCATGTATTTTTCTACCTTAACTGAAAGGAATGGGATATCTATATATAGTTGATTAAGTATTACTATATACCCCAGTTATAATTGTTAGTTGACATAGCTTGGTTGTCACATGATACAACAACAACAACAACGAAGCTTTTATCCAAAGTGTTGGAGTCGGCTAAATGAATCATTTTTCTCTGCTCAATAGACAACTATATTGAGGGTCACCTCCGTTATCAAATTAACACTTTTCAAATCCCTAGTAACAGCTTCATTAAATTAACACTTTTCGTATGGCTGTCACATATGATGCCAACATACAATTGATAACTCCTTCGAGTATTGTACTGTATTAGTAGGCAAAGAAACCAACAAAAAATTCCTAAACATACTGATAAAGGCACAAATAAGAAGCCTCACATTAATGGTTACAAAATTATATAGTAGGTGAATTCAAACATAAAAAATGGAGCAAATAGGACACTAGATCAGTTAAATTTCAGTAGAAACTTCTGCAAAACCAATTTATTAGCTAGACAAGCAGAAAAAGACCGATTCTTTAAGGATATAATGTATGTAACCTGTACTATAAGCAGATCCAAAATTCTTACCTCCACCAAGAGAAATGCTTCTTAGAGAAAATGCAAGCTGAAAACTCCGTGACAGGGTCTCATGAAAAGAATTCTGCATTAAAAATGCTAGGAATATGAGAGAGAAAAAGCTTCCGAAATAGACACATATTAATTAATGTATGCATGTAACATGTAGACCAATAACTATAGTGATCATAGACGTAAAGACGTGAAAAGAGATGGTCAGTGTACAGCAGAATGAACAAAGAAGTTAAGAAGTAGGGCTGCAAACGAATCGAGCTATTCGCGAGCTATTTGGCTCGAGGTCGGTCAAAGCTCGGCTTGAACCGAGCTCGAGCCGAGCTCGAGCTCGAGCCTGAAGGTATTCGGCTCGGCTCGGCTCGATTGCAGCCCTATTAAGAAGAAAGGGACACGGAAGAGAAATTTGATTTAGGAGAAGTAGGAGAATTTGTGAGAGGAGGAGAAAAAGGAAAATGATGGCCACTTGACAAGAAGCACTCAAGTCAATTGTCTATTTCACTGGTAGGCATGGCCATCTATTAAAGAATACAACTTAGGCGGCCTAAGAAAGCTATAATTTCCTACAAAGACATACAATTACAAATATATAAATATATAACAAAATTCTTAGCCAATCAAACTAAACTTGAAATAGCAACCAAAAAAATCCTATCACTACCTACCTAATCTAAATGATCCACAAACTCTTCAAAATCCAAAAAAAAAATTACTGCCTACCAATTCTACTAGAATCTTCTTCACTAGGATCTCTGCCATAGTGTGCTAAGTGCTAATCGTCAGCATGTAATTTCACCTAGGTGGGCTTAGTGGGAAAAAACTTTGAAATTGCCAATCTAAATGATCCACAAACTCTAACTGAATCAATTCAAAATCCAAAAAAGAAATTACTGCCTACCAATTCTACTAGAATCTTCTTCACTAGGATCTCTTCCATAGTGTGTGTCAGCATGTAATTTCACCTAGGTGGGCTTAGTGGGAAAAAAACTTTGAAGTTTTCATTCAGTTTTACAGTCACAGTAAGTTTAGAATGTAAGCAGGGTGATTACAAAGTGCATGTGAATCTAATGATGACTCTCAAATACACTTCTAGAGTATGACTGAAATCACCAACTCTAATTTAATACAATTATAACTTTAAAATATATGAATACGACTAGATAAAATATTAAAATTCTAGTAAGTAGTACTATTTCAATAAGTTATTATTAGTTTATCAAAATAGTGATATTTATATTAAGTAATTACAATCAACAGAGGATTAATATTAATAATATTTTTTTTCTAAAATTTAAGATAACTATAATTATATGAGGATACGGGCGGTCAAGCAGCATAGGAGGAAATTTCCTTGGTCACACTAAAAATCCATTCTCCACAGTCAAAATTCACTATCGTACCATTTAAGTTGATCTTCATACTATAAAACATTCAGTTAAGTAAAATCACTAAATGTGAACATGTTTTGCCCATTCATCACGAGGTAGCAAAATGAACGGCTTTTCAATAACAAAACAATTGCAACCACTTAATGCGTGGGTAAAAACATATTTAACTTTGATAATATTTCATCCTCATATGTTTCATGACGTGTTGAATAATCTGAACAGAAAAAGAGAAACCATAAGTTGGGTTTCGAAAGACATAGATAAGGCTTGAGGGCTGTAAGGCAAGTGTTTTGGATGTACGATTTGAGGCCTATTCTGTGAAATGTGGCTATGAAATTGGAAGAAGTAGGATTTGGTGAAATTACCTTGATTTCAAAATCTTTTGACTGAACTAAAATGTGAAGTCATGTATGCACCACTAACATCTAAGTTTGAGAACACCTTGATTTACCTTCTGTGTTTTTAAAACCTCCTCACTAACACCTCCTTAGAGAAACTATTATACAGTGTAGAAAACAACATGTATGAAAACAAACTAGAGTACGGTAAGGAACTCCTGCAACCTTCCCTAGAAGCTAACAGTTCATGTTACGTTATTACCATGAGAATATAATATTCAACAAAGCTGCTAAAGAAGTGTAGTCTGATGTGTATAACTAATGTGATGGATCTCTATGAGAATTCATGAATATATTCCTCAAACCAGATGAAAAATCCTTTTGCTATTTATATCACTCATGGTATTGCTACAAAAAATTGGTAATGCCAAACAAGATATTGTTGGAAATCGGTTTCATCGTATTCTACTCATCAAGACGTATAAAATGATGTACTCACATGTCCAAAATGGATTTGAAATGAATGAAATATTCGCCTCCAAAGTTAGCTTGTTAAAATGAAGAATTGGACTTTTGCTTCATATGTGACATTGAAAGTTAGTCCCATATCGGAAAGAAGCAAAAAGCAAATGAAGTTATAAGTTAAAAACTGAGCCAAAGGGATGTGCCCTTATGGGTACGAATATTTTCTCCGAAGGGAGAACACACCCAACTTGGGCGTTGATGTGAAACACACACGCACGCCCGCCCGGCCAGGACTTGGGCTTAAAACAATAAACTTAATTTTTTGCAAAAAACCAGTTCTGATTTGATACGAGCTGGATACAGGCAGTTGCAACTGTCGTGAGAATTTTTGTCTGAACAGTTGCAAAAACCGCCAAGGACTTAGGGATATAAATAGGACTGGATTCTGATCAAATCCGCACCAATTCATATCTTCCCTACCACCCTGTATCAGTGCAAACATATCACAAAACACTGTCATATCCATTCTCGCCCGAGTCTCCATTATTCTAGTATAAGTTAGTGGAGTTCTGAATGTTGTATCTTAGGAGACGACTGCCGAATAACCTGTATACACCGTAGCAGTGGCAGAATAAACGTCTTAAGGACATTGTTTCAACAAGCCCCAGTCTGTCTATTTGTCTTCACCATATTCAAGGTCGGAATTGAAGATAACTTATCTTCTTTCTGTGCTTTGTGTACAGTGATATACGCTGTTTGCGAAACAGTTCCTTAATTCACAATACCAAGGTTCGAATTGAAGATATATTATCTTCCTTTTGTTCTTTGTTGATAGTGAATGTTACTGTTATTATAACAGTATAACTATAATTAAATTTGAGTAGGAATTTAATTGGTTTCTTTTATTAATTTTTCATTATAAAATTAATTTTTGTCTACTTAAGGTATAACAACTTAAGACGTTTAGTATTTTTTTCTTTTTCTTTTGTAGACAACAATATGACTACCAAAACAAAACTCTCGAAAATGGTCAATAGTACGCACAACAAGCCTGAGAATTTCAAAGGGGCTGACTTCAAGACTTGGCAGAGCAAAATGCTCTTTTATCTCACAACCTTCGGGTTGGATAGGTTCCTCGAGGAGGAACCTAAGCCAGCTGTGGGGCAAACTCCTGAAAGCCATAAGGAGATGTTTGTAGCCATTGATGCATGGAGGCATTCAAATTTTCTTTACCGGAACTACATCCTGAATTGCTTGGATGAAGTTCTGTACAAGATATATTGTCTGCTTACTACTGTAAAGACTTTATGGAACTCTCTAGCCAACAAATACAAGACTGAGAATGCCAGCTTGAAGAAATTTATCGTGGATAAATTTATGGACTACAAAATTGTGGACTCTAAGTCCGTCACTGTCCAGATGCAAGAGCTTCAGATCATTATTGATGAGATTGAAGCTGAAGGCCATAAGGTTGGCGAATCCTTTCTAGTGGAAGCAATCATTGGAAAGTTGCCACCATCTTGGAAAGACTTCGGGTACTACCTCAAGCACAAGGAGAAGGAAATATCCTTGAAAGATCTTGTTGTTAGGTTGAAGATTGAAGCAGGCAACCGAGGAACAATCAAGTTCAAAAGCAAGGAGGCTAAAGTACACGTTGTGGAGAGCTCCAACAATTGGAAGGGCAACTCCAACAACAACAAGAAGAATTCCAAGAAAAGGAAAGCTTCCGATCAAGGATCCAGAGTCAAGAAGCCCAACAAGAAGTTCAATAGAAAGTGTTGGATTTGTGGGAAGCCTGGTCACTCTGCTAGAGAATGCCATTTCAAGAAAACTGACGGCACTTCAGAAGCAAATGTCACTGAGAACATCATTTCCAGCATCGATGACCGAAACTTGTCATCTGTGTTTTCTGAATGTAACCTTGTCCAACATTCCGGACAATGGTGGGTAGACACAGGTGCTACTCGACACATGTTTTGATAAGTCATTGTTCTCGACTTATCAGAAACTGGATCACGAAGAAAAACTTTATATGGGCAATTCTGCTGTGTCAATGGTCGAAAGGTCATCTTGAAGTTCACATCTGGCAAGAACGTCACGCTGAAGGATGTGCTTCACGTGCCAGACATCCGCAAGAACCTTATTTCTAGATCTGTGCTCTCCAAGAAAGGCTTTCGAATTGTGATTGAATCAGACAAGTTGGTGCTGACCAAGGCTGAGGTTTATGTTGGGAGGGGATATCTTTGTGATGGATTATTCAAAGCCAATGTAGCCTTAATCGGAAAAAATCTCATGTACTCTGATTCTATAATTAATAAAAGTTCAATCTCTTATTTGCTTGAGTCTGAAATACTTTTATAGCATGATAGATTAGGGCACATAAATTTTCGAAAAATGAAAAAACTTGCAAATTTAGGTTTGATTCCAAAATTTAAATTTGATAAAAAAACACAAGTGTGATATTTGTGTAGAAGGAAAAATGGTCAAGAAACCATTCAACACGGTGGACAGGAGTACTGAGCCGTTATGCTTAATCCATACTGATTTATGTGATTTCAAATCCTTACCCACGAGAGGTGGGAAAAAGTATTTTATCACATTTATCGCTGATAGCACTCAGTATTGCTATGTCTATTTACTAAATAGCAGAGACGAAGCAATTGCAGCATTCACAAAATATAAGGCTGAAATAGAAAATTAGCATAACAAAAAGATCAAAGTATTGAGGTCTGATCGAGGTGGAGAATATGAGTCTCCATTTGCATAATTGTGTGAAGAGTATGGAATTATCCACCAAACTGCCCTATACTCACCTCAGCAAAATGGAATTGCAAAAAGAAAGAACATAATGTTAAAAGATATGATTAATGTCATGCTTATAACTTCTGGTCTACCTACAAACTTGTGGGGGAAAGCCTTATATATGTCCAATCACATATTAAATAGAGTCTCACACAAGAAAACTGATTCCATTCCATATGAGTTATGGAAAGGATATATGTCTAATTACAAATACCTCAAAGTGTGGGGGTGTTTGGCTAAGATATCGGTTCCTCTTCCCAAGAGAACGAAACTTGGACCAAAAACTGTAGATTGCTATTTTCTAGGCCATGCCAAAAATAGTAGTGCGTACAGATTCTTAGTCTTCAAGTCTGAAGTATGTGACATCGGTGTAAACACAATCACTGAGTCAAGAGATGCCATATTCTTTGAAGATCCACACAAAAGAAATAATGGAAACCCTGATCTCAAAAGAACAAGAAAAGTGTCAACTGAGAAACATGATGAAACTCATCATGGAAATTGTGAATCCGAACCGAGAAGAAGTGTAAAAACTAAAACCTCTAAGTCTTTCGGTCCAGATTTTCTAACATACATATTAGAGGCTGAACCTCAGACTTACAAAGAGGCAGTCTCATCCTCAGAGTCTCCCTATTGGAAAGAAGCTATCAATAGTGAGAATGAATCGATTCTAAGCAATTACACCTGGAAATTGGTTGACCTTCCACCAGGTCATAAACCAATTGGATATAAATGGACCTTCAAACGCAAGATGAAACCAGATGGTTTCATTGACAAATATAAAGCTAGATTAGTAGCTAAAGGGTATCACCAGAAGGAGGACTTAGACTTCTTTGATACCTATTCACCGGTTACGCGGATAACCTCTATAAGAATGCTGATAGCAATAGCATCTATCTATAATCTTGAAATTCATCAAATGGATGTCAAGACGATATTTTTAAATGGAGATCTCGAAGAAGAGATCTACATGGAGCAACCGAAAGGGTTTGTTTCAAAGGGGACTGAAAATAAAGTATGCAGACTTGTTAAATCCCTATATGGACTTAAACAAGCTCCGAAACAATGACATGAAAAATTCGATAATGTCATGATGAAATATGGTTTTCGAATTAATGAATGTGATAAATATGTTTATTACAAACAAATTGGACAGTCATGCATGATTGTTTGCCTGTATGTGGATGATATGCTAATCTTTGGTCCTAACCTGGAAGTCATCAAGACTGTAAAGAAAATGCTAATCAACCACTTTGACATGAAAGACTTAAGTATGGCAGATGTTATTTTGGGTATCAAAATAATAAGAACACCTAGTGACATTGAATTATCTCAATCACATTATGGAGAAAAAGTGCTTGAAAGATTCAAGGAACATGGGATAAGGAGTATCAAACCCTTTTTCACCATCTGTAGTTTTGCACAAAAATACTTGTGAAAGTATAATGCAACTGGAGTATTCTTGTGTAATAGGCAGTTTAATGTACCCCATGAACTGTACGAGACCGGACATTGCTTATGCAGTGAGCAAACTAAGCAGATACACAAATAACCTAGGAATATGTCACTGGGCGTCACTGTTAAGAGTGCTTGGGTATTTAAAGAATACTACAAAATATTCATTGCATTATGACAGATATCCTACCGTTCTTGAAGGATTTAGTGATGCGAATTGAATATCGGATTCAGAGGAATCAAAATCCACAAATGGTTATGGCTTTACCCTAGCAGGAGTTGTTGTGTCCTGCAAGTCTTCTAAACAAACATGTATTGCTCGAACCACAATGGAATCCGAGTTTATTGCTTTAGACAAAGTAGGTGAAGAAGCAGAACGGCTTCGCCACTTTTTAGAAGATATTCTATTTTGGCCTAAACCTTTGACGGCCAAATGTATCCATTGTAATAATCAAGCTGCGTTGAGCAAAGCACACAATTCTGTATATAATGGCAAATCGAGACATATTCGCAGACGCCATAATACTGTTCGACAGTTACTCTCAAATGGAATTATTTCCATTGACTATGTAAGGTCACAGGATAACTTAGCGGATCCATTTACTAAGAAATTATCTAGAGAGAAAGTTAACTATGCATCGAGGGGAATGGGCTTAAAACCTAAAACAATACGAGTTACCTTATACGGAAACCTAACATGGTGATTGAAGATTCCACGGACCAGGTTCCATAGGACAACCAGTTATGAGTAACTCAATCAGTAATGCATTTGGACTCAGTCTCATCTCATTCCTATGGTGCAACAATAAATGCATACCTACAGAAGTATTAAAAGGTTAAGCTGTGCTTTTAATGACGTCCATATCTTGAAACTCACAAGTGGAGTATTGTAGGATACTCTTTATGGATGCGGTCACCTATGTAAGTGTGAGCTGGCTCGGCTCTATAAGAATTTTAAAAGGCTGAATTTCTCTAAAACACTCGCAGAACTGAGATTTGTTCAGGGCCAAAATGAACACAACTGAGAGATTGGATGTGAAGAACACAATGCTGTGTGGACTTTATTGTTTGGGCATATACTAACGGCTGACAGTTAAAGATGAAATATTTCACCGATTAGCCAAATATGTCCGATAAACTTTAACTAGGGAAGGTTCAAAGTGAAATATCTACCTATCCACGATGCAACATTGTTTCAATTGCATTCTGTGATATGTATCTTTTATAAGGCGGGAGACAAATTATCATTCATGTGGGGGATTATTGGAAATCGGTTCCATTGTATTCTACTCATCAAGACGTAGAAAATGATGTACTCATATGTCCAAAATGGATTTCAAATGAATGAAATATTCGCCCCCAAAGTTAGCTTGTTAAAATGAAGAATTGAACTTTTGCTTGATATGTGACATTGAAAGTTAGTCCCGTATCGGAAAGAAGCAAAAAGCAAACGAATTTATATGTTAAAAACTGAGCCAACGGGGTGTGTCCTTAGAGGTACTAATATTTTCTCTGGAGGGAGAATACACCCAACTTGGGCGTCGGTGTGAAACACACGCGCGCGCCCGCCCGGCCGGGCCAAGCCCGGGCCTGGGCCTGGGCTTGGGCTTGGGCTTAAAACTGTAAACTTATTTTTTTGCAAAAAACCAGTTCTAATTTGATACGGGCAGTTGCAACAGTCATGACAAGTTTTGTCTGAACAGTTGCAAAAACCGTTAGGGGCTTAGGGCTATAAATAGGAGTGGATTCTGATCAAATCCGTGCCAATTCATATCTTCCCTACCACCCTGTATCGGTGCAAACATATCACAAAACGCTGTCATATCCACTCTCGCCTGAGTCTCCATTTATCTAGTGTAAGTTAGTGAAGTTCTGACTGTTGTATCTTGGAAGACGACTGCCAAATAACTGGTATACACCGTAGCAGTGGCAGAATAAACGTCTTAAGGACATTGTTTCAACAAGTCTCAGTCTGTCTATTTGTCTTCACCATATTCAAGGTCGGAATTGAAGATAACTTATCTTCTTCCTATGCTTTGTGTACAGCGATATACGCTGTTTGCGAAATAGTTCCTTAATTGACAATTACCAAGGTTTGAATTGAAGATATATTCCTTTTGTTCTTTGTTGATAGTGAATTTTACTGTTGTTGTAACAGTATAATTGTAATTAAATTCGAGTAGGAATTTAATTGGTTTCTTTTATTAATTTTTCATTATAAAATCAATTTTTGTCTACTTAAGGTATAACAGATATAATATACTATTGTCAACCGCATATCTATGATGATTTCCTCCTATAGAGTGAATATAGTCACCTTGATTTTCATGCCATAATCTCTGTGTAAGAAAAATCAAGTGGTTCAGATGGAACTTGATCATGTTTCACGTGTTTGCAAATGCGGTTTCCAAAATAGTTCAAACTGGACCACATGATGCATGGTGAGAAACCTCCAATTCACTTGATTCTTTGATTACATGCATCTTTTGACAAAAAAAGCATGATGAACGATGTTGGTTGTTCATAATAGGTCTCACCAATCAATTATAATCACTCCATGTGAGAGAATATCCTCATAAGATTAAGAAACACATATAATAAGATAGTTTTATAAGCGAGGTAAGAATTGACAAAAAGTGGAGTGTCACCTCTAAAAAAATATTCCTATATTTATAAATTTTATGATCCATAAAACATTTGTTGGTATGGTCTTACAATTTTTCACTTGCTTAAATATACAAAAAAAGTAGCAAAGTTTTAAATCTCGGATTTCGGGCTCATCTCGGAAAGGGGTGTTTTAGTTGGGATCGGAGATATCGGAGGAGATATCGGGAAAATGTGATCATCTCGGATGTTCATTTTGGACACTCAATAAACTTTTTTTTTGCTAGTAAACAAGATATTATATATTCTACATGTCATTTATCATATAAAATATTGTATAATGTAACTAATGATATGAATCAATCACGGTAAATATTCGCCGAAATTTAACAACAATACAAAAGATGATATAATATAAGTATATAACTAAATTGAATTTGTATTGATTAGAAAAAAATGTATTAGTTAATAGACTTACTTGTCTTTACATATACACTAACAATAGAGAGACGAAATCCACACATTATCTTAAGGTTTTATATTGAAAGACTTATATGCAAAGTAAAATTTTAAAAAATGTTATATATTCACAATAACATTAGTGTGTCTATTTCGGCTATTTCGGCAATATGTCGGCCTATATTTCGGCAATTTTGGCTGAAATCTACACATTTCGGTCCAAAATGATATGGAGTATAAAATATGTGATTTCATATCGACAATCTAGCTGACATGAAATTTTGGTCGAAATTACGGCCGTATCAGCCGAAATTTATAATAGTGAAAAGTAGTAACTTTTCTCTTGCCAAGTCCTACTGTAAGATAGAAAACACTGTTAATATAGAAGAAGAAATCTAATGATGACACACTAACATAACTAATTTTTCTCTGCAAGCATCCTATATATGTTAAAATACAGAAAATGAGAGAAGAAAATTAGGGAACTAATAAAAAACACTATAAAGGTTCATGAAATAAAGCATTTGTCTCACTAATCAATTATAATTGATTCCATGCGAGAGAATATCCTCGTAGATTAAGAAACGTATCTGATAAGATAGTTTCATAAGCAAGGTTTTCTCTTGCCAAGTTCTACTGTAAGATAGAAAACATTGTTAATATAGAAGAAGAAATCTAATGATGACACACTAACATAACTAATTTTTCTCTGCAAGCATCCTATATATGTTAAAATATAGAAAATGAGAGAAGAAAATTAGGGAACTAATAAGAAACACTATAAAGGTTCATGAAATAAAGCATTTGTCTCACTAATCAATTATAATTCATTCCATGTGAAAGAATATCCTCGTAGATTAAGAAACGTATATGATAAGATAGTTTCATAAGCAAGGTAAGAATTGACAAAAAGGGCAGTCTCACCTCTAAAAATAATATATTCCAACATTTACAAATTTTATGATCACAAATTTTATGATCCATAAAACATTTGTTGATATGGTCTTACAATTTATTACTTGCTTAGATATACTAAATAGCAGTAACTTTTATCGTGCAAAGTTTTGCTTTAAGATAGAAAATAACGTTCATATAGGAGAAGAAATCTAATGATGATACACCAACATAACTAATTTCTCTTCAAGCACCCTATATATATGCTAAATTAAAGAAAATGATAGAAATAGGGAAACAATAAGAAACACTCTAAAGATTCATGAAATCAACCTCAATCCAACGTATGACAGATGGATTAATGGATGTGCTGAAATGCCACAAGACTTAACAATTACATATTTGTTTAGAAATAAATGTACAAAACTTCCCCCTATGATACCAGATGTTCAAGAAATGACCTTAACCATAATATATCACTCTAACAAGTTATACATTTTCTGGTTTTGTACCACTAAACTTTTGGGTTTTGACTGTGCTAAAGCACATTTGGAATGAGCTTTGGAAGCAAAAGAAAGGTAAACACCATTCATGTCATCTAGGGTCTCACATCACTCATATCACTCCATGTTAAAAATGCACCTTCACCCATTATAACATTAACTGATAAGATATGCAGAAGATGTTAGATAAATATCAGCTTTTGAATGGCTAGCCATCTTGGCTAGTTGTTTTGGCAGAAAAATAATTAAAAATAAAAACATAAGGGATAAAGTGTACACCTTTGCTCGAGCAAACAAAAGAGTCAGGCTGAAAGTATGAGCAATAGCTTCATAATTCTCTGGAATATTTACAGGAGAGATAGCCTGAACCCATATGGATGTAAATATCACGGCAATCTGACGATTGCTCAATCTCAGAGAAGTTGGGTCCTGAATAAATAACATTACAAAAATAAAAATAAAGCTGTGAAGCATAAAAAGAAATTCTACAGTGCTATTTTCTACCAAACTAAAGCACATACCATAGTCTTGCATGGATCGTTCAAAGAAGTTTCTTCTTCAATTGAAGGTAAGGGAATATCCTTTACACTCAGATATCGGGTTTGACATGACTTAAATTTAGCCTCATTAGATATTAATTGCTGTCCTTCTGCAGAAATATCAGATCCGCCAAAGGAATGCATATCCTTTTTGAGTTTTTTAAAGAGAGCAGCAGATGACGAAAAGACAGAGACAGTCCTTGAGAGTGTTCTTTGAAGATCATTTTTATTGGTATTGTCCGGAGATGAATAAGGACATATTGAAGATGGAACGAGAACAACCGAAAAAACACGGTGTGCACCCACATGGGTTTCACGATCTGGGTGAACCATTGCTAAGAGCAAATGATGGAAAAGTGCTTCAGGAAATGCCTACATTGTCAGGAGGTTAATAAAATCAATGCATACTAAAGAAGAAAATTTGCAGTTAACAAATTTTCTCTCATCAACTTGCCTTGTTCTGATAGGAGGGATTTGGTAAAGATGCAATTATTTGAGCTATTCGATAAACTGCAGAAATAGTTGACCTGGCAACTGATACATTGGTTGAGATGTTTTCCAACATCACAGCCATCATATCAAGAACGGGACCCGCTTCACCAATCTGAATAGAAAAGAAGACTCGTGTATGCATTTAGTTTATAGACAGCAACACAAAACCCGATAAACTATATAAATACCATAAAGTCGGATCATATAAGCTACATGAAAACTTTGGGAAAAGTTCCTACATTTTGGTGACAATGACATGTAGATGGAACCAGAAACTTATAAATACCTTTTTAGATAACTGAACAAGGCATTGATCTACCGCTTCTAGATATTTATTGTTCCAGTTATCTGTGCCTTTCCCTGAATCCCCATTACCAAGTGCAGTATGCATACTTTTTCGCAGCTGCCTGACAAGATCACTAATTGCATTGATCACTGCAAAAGACGTCTCAGATTTTGAATGTGCAGCAAGGTAGGTGGTGACCTCAACTATATTTAATTGCATTTCAGGACTTTTGGAGATGGTCTTGTGGTCAAGATGCTTTATCAAAATAGATAACAGCAAATTTGGGTTTTGCCCTGAAAGAACCAAATAGGTAACAAGCAATTAAATACATACAAAATTAAAATAGCATCATCCTGGCGAAAAAAAGGAAAACTTTCATGTATCTTCTAGTAAGTATAACATATTGCAACAGCAAGGGGACCATTTCTTACCGGATCTTTCCATTTCGGTTTGCATATCCAGCAACACACACAAGGCAAGACCATTTTTAACTGACCACAAATTCCCGTTATCAAAAAACCGAAAGGATGACTCCAAGACACGACGTACTGTGGTGGCCTCTTTGGCTAGGTTGGCCATATTATGCACACAAATCCTTGACCAGAAGTGGGGGCTCTTGGTATCTTCACTGTTATGAGAAAGCAAAAATGATAAAGAAAATGGTGAGCTAAAAATTGGCTGTCAAAAGGAAAAAAATGAAACACCGCTGCAGAGTTCTAGATCATAAGTCTTACACAGACAAATTAAGTTCTCCCTTGTCATTCACAATCTCTTTCCAAGAAGGAATCCTTGTCATTGAAGCAGGTGAAGGAACTGAATGACCCTCAGTTTTGCGAACCTCTTGCACCCATTTACTCTGGGAGCCTTGATTACCATCCTCAGAGTTACTATTAGGACCTTCATAATTTTCCAGGATTACTGTTACGACCTAAGGTAATCAAACAATTTACGAGGTTTATTGACAAATCACAATCGACCTACCATGCATACTTAGATCCCTTGTGAAGCATTATAAAAATTTAAATAACTTTTTTTTAAAATAAAATAAATAAAAAGGGGCAAATTTTGAGTCACTCCAATTACAAAATGTTATATGTAATTTATGATCTGATAAGGGTTTACAGCTTGCCAAATGTGGCTGTTAGTCTACAGTTGACTCACAACCAATTTGCAAACCATCAATGCGGGGTTGAGCTGCATCAGACTTGCCTTAGGATCTTAATACACATAAGCCAGAAATAGAAGAGTATAATAACAATGAGTGTTGTATTTTTTTGCAAAGAGTAGATGTAATGCAAGAAGACAAAGCATATTGTTACTAAATAGTCATTACTTCATTAGGATGTTGGAGTTGCCAATTTAAAGAGGATTTGCAATTGTATAATCATGTTGGCAGCATGCAACGGATTTATTGGTGTTTGTACTATTGTATAGGTAGGTGAAAGATAAGCATGAGGACTCAGATGGGTGTTCACCGTTTTCAAGATAATCTCTGTCCTACATGGAATTTTAGTTAAAATATGAAATAAAGGCGTAAGCTTGTGTGCCTTCTACCCAACTACGAAGGTGGCAAGCATTTAAAAAAAGAAAATGTCCATCAGACAACAGCCTATGGTTTTACTTTGTATGGGGCTGTAGTGCAAAAACCGTTGCAAGTTTTAGAAGCCAACATACGACTCACTGTCAGCTGTCTTCACTAAAAGTGAGTGCCACCATGATCCTCATTAGAGGCATAGGGGGTATTTGGTTCATTGCAACTGCAACTGTGAATTATGGATTTTCCTTCAAAACATGTTGGCTCAAGTACCAAAATATCCCTACTTTTCAATTCACATCTATCTATATATTTTAATCATCATTTTCCTCCAAAACTTAAAGACGATGTTTGGATATTTGAGTCAAAAAGCTTTGGAGGAAACCTCAAAGTTACACTTGCAAGGAACCAATTACCCCCCTTAAAGCTTCTGGGATATCGTATATTATCAAATGAATCATCACTGTATTGCTCATAGAATGTGCGGAGTCTCTGTTGCTCTTCTATTTTCTGATTATCTTTCTTTTTTGTCCGTGCTTCTGTTACTGTTAGTATTTTCCTTAACACATGCACCAATGTGTTTATATTTCCAAGGTAATATGTTTGCAAGGAAAGCTGTCCATATCAGAGTTCAGACACTAACAATCCATTCGTAAGAATATTCATGTAAGGCGGAATGGACTGTATAGTTGATTTGCAAACACATGTTGCAATAACATATTCAACTGAATCAGCTCCAACTTTTCTTAATATGATTGAAAGGAAAACTTTAATATTGATTATTAACTGAAATAGTTAAGAATGCTACTCGATCGAACACAAATAAAATATTAATTATTAACTGAAATAGTTAAGAACACTACTTGATCGAACACAAATAAAATAAATAAGTAATGTCGAGGAGAACTAAAATTAAGAATGTTGAGGAGAACTACAATTAACAGTAGTATACTCTTCAAAAAGAAAAGTTGGAGTTATCAACAGTATCAAAAATAAATAAGTAATGTATAGTTGATTTGCAAACACATGTTGCAATAACATATTCAACAGTATCAGCTCCAACTTTTCTTAATATAATTGAAAAGAAAACTTTAATATTGATTATTAACTGAAATAGTTAAGAACGCTACTCGATCGAACACAAATAAAATAAATAAGTAATGTTGAGGAGAACTAAAATTAAGAATGTTGAGGAGAACTACAATTAACAGTAGTATACTCTTCAAAAAGAAAAGTTGGAGTTATCTTACATTGTCAAATTCTGCTGTGATATGGGAGTGTTCGCCCATAAACCAAATCTGTAGTGACAATAAAGAAAACAGATTAGTGCAAACATATGGGCCACAATCTACAAAGAAATTTGGATGCCTCTAAGAAGAGAGAATTGAACCCACAAGGACAAAAAGAACTGTAAAAAAGAAGCTGACATCAAATAATTGTCAATATTCTAAAACCTTCAAATAAAGTCCACAATTTGTTCAATATAAGTACTTTTGGAAATACTTGAATGTTGTTTTGGTATCTGTTAATCTGTATACATGATGTGGATCATAGATGAAAGAGTAATGTTACACCTACACTTTTGTAGACTACCAAATGAACACACCTTGACATGGCGGTCCTAATTAGCACAACCACTTCATCAGAATGAATGAAATTAATCCCAGCTTAGACCCTAAACCTGATGAAATTAATCCCCAATTAATTAATCTGAAATAAAATCAATAAGAGATTAATTAGGATTTGATTTGGTTGAGGAGGCAAGTTAGATTTCCACTAGGCTGATGATGTGGTAGTGTTGATTAAAACTGCCACATCAGAGTGTGTTCATTTAGTAGTCTACAAGGGTGTCGGTGTAGCATTACTCTAGATGAGAAGGTAATAAGAAGATTTCTATAAACACTTAACTCAATGCTTCCCCTCATCACCATCATTTACACAGGTGCAATTTTACAACTTGCTTAAAGCTGACATTAGCTATTTAAGTTCCAAACTCCTTGCCATAGTGGACCAAGTGGTGAAAGGAAAATCGGTCCTATTGATTATGTAATTTAAGTTCGTGTAGCTAAGGTCAACAGATGAACCAAAATTCTCCTAAACTAAGAAAAACACTGGGATGAGAGGTGACAATTTTCTACTGTGGTTCATGATACAAGACAAACAGCCAAACAAACTAACACTCCCACCTACATCTTCAATGCATAAATTCTTTTTAGGAAAATGTTTGCCTCGAGTTTCGACAAATATGAGTGCACGGGACAATGGCATAGTGTGGAAAAGTACGGCTGTAATTTACAAATGTCCTTTATTTTTTTTGCTAATCCAATTCTACATTTCAATCACTTGTGTTAGAGAATGCATGTATCTTGTCCATTAGGAAAGTCATAGAACATGAATCAATCTTTTCAAATAATATTTACGGTAATCAACAAGGAACTACTAATATAAAAAGATGGATGGGTACAAAGAAAGGCACACGGATGGCGTGAGTGTACACAAGCAAACACACATCTTAAAATGTCAGATATACTCTGGATAGTGATATTCTTTATAATAAAATAATAAATCAGTTAAAAGATACCATTGAAGAAAGGGCTTGGAGCCCTGCTGCGCGCAGATTGAGTTCCATTTCCTCTGTTCCCATGACTTGGGCTAGCTGACAGAGCGTGGGAATAAGGCCTTCCAGATTGAACATGTAAGTTCCATCCATCTGAAACACAAAAAGGAAAAGCAAAGATCTTGTATCATAAACAGGTTCCACCGACTTAATCACGGCTATCAATAGTTGCCTACAAAACTGACCTGACTGTTTACAAAGACAAAAAGCGTTTGGCATCCTACAATCCGCATTTCATCTTGTCTTGTTTGATCCAAGAGAGTTTGTATGATGGTAAGCAAACTATTTGCAAACAGCGGACTGCAAATATAAAATTCATTTGTCATAATACAATTAAAGAAATGACAACATAACATAAATGTCTACTAATACTGCCAAGACAAACATAACTAAAATTGAGTTTAAATGTTTGATCCAAAAAGCCAATTGATATGGCTAAAAACAAGGTTAAATCAGGACTGTTCGAAGCAGGGCACGAATCTTAAAGCCATCAGGGGCAAAATGGTAACTTGACTTGCTAACGGGTCCGAATCAGGAGCCTCTATCTAGAATCCGACAGCCCTGAAAACGGATCCGTCCTACTGGGTACGGGTCCCAAGCCATGAGAGACCCAGTCAACAGGATAAAAGAGAATCCAGATTCATGCTTATCCTTAACTGTGGTTTTAACCACTTCTATCCATCTACATCGGGAAGTAAGGATTTGGTCTTATCCTGAAGGAGATCCCCATGGCGACTATAAAAACCCCCTTACCTCATACTGTAAAAGGTGATCACTCTTTGTGCACTTGAGCTCTTTCCCTTTACTTTTTCTGGTATTGACAAGAGCGTCGGAGGGTTCGTCGCCGGGATCCATCCCGGTGTTTCGAACGTTTGTGCAGGTCAGCAGGAGTACCAAGGAGCCAACTTATCAACAAGGAAGAAGGGAGATCCAGCCAGGTCAGCAGGAGCACCAAGGAGCCAACTTATCAACAAGGAAGAAGGGAGATCCAGCATGTTCGAGTTCCTCACGAATCTATAAATCTCATCTATTGCCCCCACACCAGAATCCAGTGGCAACAGATTGGCGTCGTCTGTGGGAAACCACTCGACAAGCAACCCCATCTTCCTCCTTCAGCCCATGCTACTCCTAGCCATGCCTCCCAAGAGGAAGCCCGCAAACTCCAACCGAAGAACAACCTCTTCTCATCATCCTCCTCCGCAGGGGGATCTCCCTCCTCCCAACCAACTGACTCTGCAACTCGATCCCCAGGCTCTGCAGTCCATTCAGCAACCTCTGGGACCTCAGGTCGCTGTGGGGGAACCCTCTCAACGAAGCCGCCACAAGCAACCTGTGCATCAGGTTCGGGTTTTCATCCACAATGCCGACACGGACTCTATGGCTTCCTATACTCCTCCCACTCCAAAGGATCTACGGGATGTGCTTAACAATCGGCATACCGAGCACGGACCCGATCTTCGTACCCATCTGGATGAGAGGCGGACCCACGATGCGAACCATCGCCGGTCTCCATGCCGATCCAACCGAGGGAGGTCCAACTCTCCCCAGAGGCAGAGGGAGTCGCCCCAGCATCGCCCAAGATGGAGCCGCTCTCCGGTAGGCCGTCCTGCGCCTCAAGCCCAGCAGGAGCAGGAGGCCCCCGTCACGAGGGCAGAATTTCAGCAATTCCAGGAGGTAGTCCTCCGGACGCTCAACGCTACCCCCAACAATGGCCGTCGGGCACCCAGCCCTCCGCCAGCTCCTTGCCACCCTCTCCGCTCCCGTGGTCCTCGACCAGCTCCTCGCCATCCTCACCGCTCCCACAGTTCTCGACTGGCTCTGAGCCATCCTCGCCGCTCCCGAAGTCCTAGGCCGGCTGCGAGCCATCACCGCCCTTCTCCCGAACACCAACGCCACTCCCGGAGTCCTCGGCCTACTCCGAGTCACCCCCGTCGTTCTATCAGTCCACCTCCCACTCAGAGCCATCGCCGTCGCAGCCCCAGCACTCCTTGACATGAGGATGAGTCTCGGGGCTCAGCAAGATACGACCGAAGGGAGGACTCGGTCTACCGCCGTCTCCACGAGATGGAGAGGTGCCTCGGCCAGCTCGACCGAGACGAAGAACGACGGGCCAGGGACCTCCGCCCAAGCAGGCCTTCATTCTCTCGAACCATCATGGAGGCTCCAGTCCCAGATAACTTCAAGCCTCCACACTTCGAGACCTACACCGGGGAGTCAGACCCCGCAGATCACATTGAGAGTTTCAAAACTCTTATGATGATCCACCATACATTCCATGCCCTCCTCTGCAAGACATTCCCAGCCACCCTTAAGGGGCCAGCTCGGGAGTGGTATTCTCAACTTGCACCGACATCTATCTTCTCCTTCGACCAGTTTGAGGGACTCTTCCTCATGCATTTTGTGAGCAGCCGCCGCACCGAGTAGACGAGCGCCTCCCTCCTATTCCTCAGCCAAAAGAAGGGCGAACGACTGAGAGACTATGTCAAGCGTTTCACTGCTGAGGCCAGATCCATCGCCTCCTTGGAACCCTCAGTCGCCACTGTCGCCTTCCAGTCCAACGTCCTCAATGCGGATCTCAAGACGTCCCTTGCCAAGAAGCCCCCTCGGGACTTCTCAGAGCTCCTACTCCGGAGCGAAAAGTACATCCGAGCGGAAGAAGATGTCCACCACCCCACCTTTGAGGCGTTGACTTCAGGGAATAAGCAAAAGGGCACGGAAGGAGCTAAGAAGCTCCAGAAGGATAATAGGGGTCAGCGGCGTCCTCTCTCCCGCATCGAGAAATTCACTCCGCTTAATGCGAGTGTATCCGCCATCTTAATGGAGATCAGGAACGAAGGGCTCCTGTCACCCCCTCCTAAGATGAATCCCGGGAAGAAGAGAAACCGGTAAAAGTGGTGTCGTTTCCACCGGGACCACGGGCACGACACCGATGATTGTCGGGCCTTGAAGGATGAAATCAAGGCCCTCATCCAGAGAGGTCAGCTCACCCGATTTGTGAGAAGGGACCAAGCCGATCTACCTCCACCACCTAGGGGGCTAACAGGAGAACTGAGCGCGCACGGAGACTCCGGAGGCCGAAGTGGAGGGCATCTTGCACCTGATACACGAAGGCCCAATGGGGGGAGATTCCAACTCCTCCCGAAAAGCCTTCGTAAGGAAATTCAATTCCGTACAGAGCCATCCTCCCCGCAAGGGCCTAGGTGTCCCGGTGACGTTCTCCGATAGGGACCTAGAGGGCGTCCACACACCCCACTACGATGTCCTCGTCATCAATCTCCGAATGGCGAACTTCGACGTTCATCGAATCTTGGTGGATAATGGTAGCTCCGTCAACATTCTTTTCTTGGAGGCTTTCAAAGGCCTCCAGCTGTTGAGGGACCGGCTCAAACCCGCAAACTACACTCTTCACAGGTTCACTGGGGTCCCGGTTACGATCGAGGGATTTATAACCCTCGACGTAATGGCTGGAAAGGCCCCGGTAATTCGCACGGAGCCAATGGACTTCATGGTGGTGGACGTTAAGGCCGCCTATAATGTTCTCCTGGGTCGACCAGGTTTGGCCGCACTCCAAGCTATTCCGTCGGCCTACCACATGAAGATGAAGTTTTCCACGCCCTCAGGGGTGGAAGAGGTGAGGGAAAGCCAAGAAGCAGCTCGGAAGTGCTATATGACCTCGATGGGGATCCAGTTCTCTCTTTGGAGGCGCTCAAACTTCCTCAGGAAGGCGATCAAACTATCTCCGAGCCCGTGGACGAATTGGAGAAAGTGGCCTTCTCCGAAGAAGACACCACTAAGACGTTCCGTGTCAGCAAGGCTCTCTCCCCCTCCATTAAGCAAGACATCTCCCGGTGCATACGGGAGAACCGCGAGCTCTTCGCCTGGACTGCAGCCAATATGCCCGGGATCTCAGAGGAGCTCTCAATGCACCATCTGAGCGTCACCCCTGGGGTCAAGCCTGTCCAACAGAAGAGGCGGAAGTTTGCTCCCGAGCGGCAGCAGGCGATCAAGGAGGAGGTTGAGAAACTCCTCAACGCCCGCTTTATCCAGGAGGTAAACTACCCTGAGTGGCTCTCTAATGTGGTGATGGTGAAGAAGGCCAACAGGAGCTAGAGGATATGCATTGACTTCACCGACCTCAATAAGGCTTGCCCGAAGGATCATTTTCCTCTTCCCAGCATCGACGCCCTGATCGATGCAACCTCCGGGCACGAGCTCCTCAGTTTCATGGACGCCTTCTCAGGGTACAACCAAATCCAGATGCTCCCTCTCGACATCCCGAAGACCTCGTTCGTGACGGACCAAGGCCTCTATTGCTACCGTGTTATGCCATTCGGCTTGAAAAACGCGGGAGCTACCTATCAGCACCTTGTGAACAGGGTCTTCCGAGACCAGATTGGCCGAAACATGGAGGTCTACATCAACGACATGTTGGTCAAGAGTACCCGAGGGCAGGAGCACACTCTCGACCTTTAAGAAGCCTTCGGGGTGCTCAGGAGGCACAATATGAGACTAAACCCGAACAAGTGTGCGTTCGGTGTCTCATTGGGCAAATTCCTGGGGTTTATGGTCAGTCAGAGGGGCATAAAGGCCAACTCCGAAAAGATCCAAGCCATTCTCAAAATGGCTCCCCCTCCAACGTTAAAGAAGTACAGAGGCTCACGGAGTGCCTCGCTGCGATTGAGCAATTCCTCTCCAAGTTCGGGAAGAAGTGCCTCCCTTTCTTTAAGGCCCTCAGGGGGCTAAAGGCTTCGAATGGGGACAGCAGCAATAGGAGTCCTTCAACAAGCTCACGGAATATTTAGCTAACCCCCCGCTCGTGAGCAAGCCAGCACCTGGGGAGGTCTCTACCTCTATCTCGAAGCCTCGGAACAAACGCTCAGCGCGGTCCTTGTAATGGAAGAGGATAAGATGCAGAAGCCCATCTATTACGTAAGTAAGGTGCTCCGCGATGCCGAACTTCGTAATCCGAAGCTGGAGAAGATGGCTCTCGCCCTAGTCATGGCGGTCTGAAAGCTCCGCCCCTACTTCCAATCCCATTCGGTGGTCATCCTACCGACCAGCCGCCGAAACAAATTCTCCACAAGTCTGAGACTTCCGAGCGGCTCATGAAGTGGTCCATCGAGCTGAGTCAACATGACATCAACTATCAGCCCAGAATGGCAATAAAGGCCCAACCTCTAGCCGAATTCATCGTAGAGAACACCATCCCCGACTCATGCGAGTCGTCTGCCGACCCCTTTGTCTGGACCGTTTATGTACACGGGTCCTCTTGCGCCGATGGAAGCAGGGCTGGCGTCATCCTGACTGGCCCCGATGCTTTCGTCCTCCAATACTCCCTCTGCCTAAACTTCTCGGCATCGAACATTGAGGCAGAGTATAAGGCCCTCATAGCGGGGCTCTGCATGGCTCGCACAGCAGGCGCCGAGCGCGTAAGGGTCTTCAGCAACTCTGTAACTCCTAATTCCCGTATCTGTATTTTTATACGGTATTTTGCCCCTTTATACTCTTTTATTAATTTGAGATCCTGCATTTTATTTCCGTTCGAATAAAATCATTTTTGTCGTTTCAACTCAATTTTTGGGCTTCTGTCTAATTCAATTGTATGTGCTCCTTGTGTCGTTCTTCATGAAGAATGAATTGTTCTATGTCATTCATCTCTTTATTCCCTATTTTAATACAATTTGACCAATTCTCCAGTTGGATCCCTCTCGAAGCGGATACCCTATAACCCAAACCCTCACTATTTAAACCTAACCCTGACCCTACCCTTATACTGTGCAAACCCCTAACATCCCCGCCGCTCTCATCTTCTTCTTCCTCCGCTCTTTTCGCACGCCCAGAACCCTATTCCCTCTATCCACCGCCACCACCCTCGCATCGCCTCCCTCACCATCGCCTTCGACCCCGCACCCACACAACACCAATCCTCCGCCATCACCCCCATCGTCCATCGTCGTCTCCTCCTCGAACCCAACTCCATTTCCCAAACTCCCGTCGTCTTCAACCTCTACCCATCGCCATTACCTCGCCAGTCTCCTCTCCCCTCGCCAGTCATCGCCTCATCTCCCCCTCATCACCACGACCTCCGTCCACGCCGCTAACACCCCCGAACCTCTCCTCCGCTCGCATCCTCTGTTTCGAACCCACGAACAGAGCCGTGTGCTGCGTCGCTTCTCGACGTCGCGCCGCTGATTCCGCCGCCGTCGTCCTCCCCGTCGTCGTGAGCCTCGCGTCGCACACCGACCACCGCTCGCCGCTGCCGGCCGCCGTCGCTGCACCTCTTCTCTTTCTCGCTCTTTGTTTCGACGAAGAAGAAAGAGGCCGTTGGGCAGGATCGAATCTCAGCCCTTGGATCGTGCCAAGATTCATGCCACTCAGCCTGATCTGATCGCTGTTCCCTGTTCACCCACAACAGATCCGAAGACGTCGTTCCGTGTTTGGCCCAGATCCGCTGCATTGGAGCGATCTGATTCACTGGTTTCGGTGTTTTGTTGTTTTGCCGCGCCAGATCCAAGTTTGCTGTCCCTGTTTTGGCCGATCCAGTGTGGGAAAATTTGATCTACTGTTGGATTTTCGCACGTGCTTCACACGTGCTTTTGGGAAATTTTGCCCGGGGTTTTTCGATCCCATTTTCTTCAACAATCGGATCTAATCGTCGTTAATCAAGGCAAGTAATCCTCTTGTACACATTTTTGTTCTAGTACAAGCATTCTTTGAAAATACTACAAATAGTTAGAAATTGTGACTCCTTCTTGACTGTCGTTGTTGATCAATTATTAAATCTCCTCAATTTCATAATCTTAAGAGACAATAAATTCATTGTATTATATTACAACTACTTGGACTCATTTTACCCCCTGAACACATGGACACATGAAATTAAGGAGCCCTAGATTTATAGACATATGTTAGATCTCGTATGTGACGAATTTGAACCCACTAGAGACGAGAAATAAATATTACTTGCTGTTTTGATAACCATTATCCTGTATTTATACCACACATTAACCTAGACGCCTAATAACCAATTTTCATGTAACCTATACTAGTAAGATATTCCCACATGTTGCTGTCCTGAACCTTGCTATGCTGTTTTGACCCCTTTAACATCAGAATCTGAACCTGAGCCCTGAACAGTAAACGTAGCTCCAGATGTCTAGATGTCGATAGCCTCCGGAATTTTCGAATTCCGAGTTACGGTCTAGGAGATATCACAGTTTTGGTGCAGCAACGTCATGCTCTCCAGATTTGAGATTTTTGTTGTTCTTGATATTTTAATTTGTTTAGACCCTCGAACTTGAATCCTATTTACCCTAAACTTGTTCTATGTCCATGAACATGCTTTCTTGACTTGTTTCGCACACATGTATGCTTGCTTGATAAAATAATAAAAAATAATAAGCCGGGATTTAAGGAAAAGACCATAGTAGTGGACAATATAGGTAAGTGTACTCGGAGGGGGGCCCGTGTTTCCCACTTGATATATGTCTCATGAACTAGTATATTATTTGATTCACGAACTAGTATATTATAAATCGATTCATGGACTAGTACATTATTGATCCATGAACTAGTATATATATGATTTATGACTTGTCTTGTTATGACTTGACACATGAACTAGTTATATGATTACCCGATTCATGAGCATGACTTGCTTGATACTTGATACCTGAGTACACCGCCCTATAGACTCCATTACTAGGCCTAAACGAAATTGTGTTCACTGTAGCAACCATGTAGTAAAAGAATGGATGCATGAAGTGCTACCTAGATAGTAATAACTACAAGACTTGATATATGAAACTTGAACTTGATACATGCTTGCACGATACTTGACTACATGATACATGAGACTTGATACTTGAATTTAATACTTGATACTTGCAACTCGATACTTGCTCACTTGATACTTGTATCTGACACTTGACTTGAGACTTGATACTTGACACTAAACTTGATACTTGTTATTTGACACTAGACTTGAGACTTGTCACTTGAGGTTAGATACTCCTACATGTTAACTTGTCACTTACTTCGCCATTAGTACTTGTTATCCAGCCTGTTTACTTGAGTTGTCCTCCTTGCTAGCTAGTTCTTGAATTTCCACTACTTGTATCCCCGTTACATTCTTGATTCCAATTTTTGTTCCACATTACTTGTACTCGTTTTTACTATTTGTGACCCTAACTTGCACTAAGGGCATTTCCTCTTGTTTTTCCCTATGTTTTCCTTTTATATTTATTAAGCAGACTTTGGAGACGAGCTACCCGCTGGAATTGGTGAGCAAAGGTTCTAGCCTTCAAGTGGAGAAAGGACTCGATTAGAATACTTGTTTCCTTGAATTATTTGTTTTTCTTGAATTATTATTTCTTGCTATTTAAGAACTTGTAACGGGCTGATGTTCCCGAGTTTTAACTTGATCCAGACTTGAAACTATTTGAATGTTATTATCATATTTTCAATTGTTTCTGTTGCTAATAAATTATTCATGCATGCTTGGTTATATATATATATCTCTTGTTATGTTCTTGTGTGATGCTGAGTCGATCCTACAGCTTATGAATGATGTTAAGATCATTCGCTGGGCTTTGTCACGCACTCGTATTCCGTGTTTTGGGAAGCGGGACGTGACAAGATTTTTAGTGGTATCAGAGCCAGGTTTGGCTAATGTGTTAGTTAACTAATATATTAGACATGCTTGACTCAGTCAGGATTAACTCAACATTAAATAGGCCATGCAACTACTTGAATAATTTGATAATCAACTCGATCTGGACACAAGTCTTATCCCATCCATTTTGATCCCTTCATATTCAATTCTTTGATTCATTGCTTCCTTCCATCTCTTACAGTCATCCTGATTTGTTGATCCCTTATTGGGTACCAATTTATTCTTTCCGTACCCATATTCTTTTGATTCCGGTGCAAGCGATCTCTTATTTTCTGCTTGCCTCGTTAACTCCTTATTTCAGCTCGTGTGTCGTTCATTGCCTTCCGTGCCTTGCATTCATTTTTATTTGTTAATTCATATTGAGTATCATGTTGGTTACTTCTTCCTTACTATATTCTCTTCAATTCTGATTTTGCCCATCGTCCTTCTTCCTTCGTATTCAATTCCTTAATTTTCTTCTGTCCCTTCTAGTCATCCTCCTCTTTAAACTCTTTATTAGGTATAGCTTCGTTTTTCTCGTACCTATTTATCTCTTTATAATTATTTTCCTGAATACTTTGTATATTTCGATGATTAATTATTATATTTATTTCGATCTTCTATAAAAATATTTCTCAACAAAGATTTTGTTATTCCGAACAACGGTGTATTTTAACTTCACTTTTCATTTTGATCGACTATTTCTACTGGATTATTTTGATAAGACAAATTCTTAGTTTATTGTATAATGCTGTTATTACTACTATTATTATTATTGATATTATTTTCATTATCATTACTGGTATTATTATTGTTGTTACTACCATTGATATTCTTATTGTTGTTTTCATTATTTTATTAGTGCTCAGAAAGTTGTTTTCATTATTATTATTAGTGCTCAGAAAGTTGTCGATCTCCGATCCAAGCAAAAGAGGCAAGTTGACACCCAATTGGGAAGGACCATATAGGGTCTCCAGAGTTATTCGCCCGGGAGCGTATCAACTCGATAATCCGGGGGACAAGAAGATACCGAGGACGTGGAACGCGGCGCACTTGATGAAGTACCGAGAGGGTGTCTAAACACCGCTCCAAGCAACTTCCCCAAGAGCGCTCCAGAAGCCATGTCTAAAGTCCTTGCTTGTATTTTCTTCTTATCAAAATGTAAAGATGGCTCGCAGCTTAGAAGCGGCCACCCAGTTGTTCTCGATAAAAAAAAAATTATCCCCCACAAGTTTTCTATCTTTTGAGTCGTCTATCTCTACTTAGCAAATTTTTCATTTTGGAGTAGTCTAACTCTACTTACAAATTTTTTTTTAAAAACAACGTGCTCGAAGTCCAACACTTGGTTCGACTCCGCTTCAACTACTTGCTTCTAAGCGAGTACGAGGCGGATCACCATTCGGAATTGCTCCTGCAGCTGTTGATACTTCAAAAAACAACGAGTTCGGAGTCCAACACTTGGCTCGATTCCGCTTTAAATACTTGCTTACAAGTGAGTACGAAGCGGTTCTCCATTCGGAATTGCTCCCACAACCGCTGGTACTCTCTTAAAACGATGAGTTCGGAGTCTAACACTTGGCTTAATTCCGCTCTACTCACTTGCTTACAAGTGAGTACGAAGCGGTTTGCCATTCGGAATTGCTCCCACAACCGTTGGTACTCTCTTAAAACGACGAGTTCGGAGTCCAACACTTGGCTCAATTCCGCTCTACTCACTTGCTTACAAGTGAGTACGGAGTGGTTCGCCATTCGGAATTGCTCCCACAGCCGTTGGTACTCTCTTAAAACAATGAGTTCGGAGTCCAACACTTGGCTCGATTCCTCTCTAAATACTTGCTTACATGTGAGCACGGAGTGGCTCGCCATTTGGAATAGCTCCCACAACTGTTGAAACATTTACAAAGCTTAAACAAGGTGCGAACACTCAAAAGAAGTCTCAGAAGAAGTCTTGTATTATTTGATCAAAATTGTGATTACAAGTATCATACGACATACAAGCTCTACAAAAAGAAGACAACTTCTACCAAAGACCAAAATTCATACGAGGCGACACAAAACTACCAAACTTATCCCTAGCGTCTTCTGGGGAGGGGAATGCTTCCCTTGAGCGATACACGTGGACGACGAATGCCGTGTTGATGCCGCCCCACCTCCGCGGACGTCCCCACGCTAGCGAATCGAGAAGCATCGTCTGACCCCGACCTAACGGTGGCTCCAACAGATGCCCCACTCGTTGAAGCGGCCACGCCACTTTGCGCTTCTCCGGGGCTTCGAGGTACAAGGGGCGAGCGAAGCGTAGGTTCGCGGAGCGATATCCCTCGAGCATACTCCTCTGGGGCACAGGGAGTGGTCCTGACATTTCTTCTCTTAGATGGTCGTTGCAAACGAGCATTTACCTTCTCCAGCTCGACAATACGCTCCCTAAGCGAGATGTCTGAGACATTTATCTCCAGACGTGGCAACCGCATTAAGCCTTCCCCACGGGAGGCATCGGAGATAGTCCGCCGTAGATGAGCGACCTCGATGCTCTTTTCAACAACCACCTTCTCCAGTTTGTCCCTCTCCACAGCTGTCTGACATAGAGAGCAGCGAAGATATGAGAGTCTCAAGCCAAGGTTGACGGCCATCGATGTACCCGTCTCCTCGCCTTCAGGCTCCGCCTCATGACGCCTCTCTTCCAACTGCCTCACCTCTATGTTGCGACGAGCAAGGATCGACCTCAGATGATTGAGCTCAAACTCCTCTTTACGGAGTAACTCCTGACCTCGCGAAAGCCCCAGCTTGGCAACCACGAGTTCAGCACAAAGACGAGCCACGATGCGATCCTGGGGAGAATGAAAGAAGTAAAATCTCTTAAGATCAAGGAGCAAGTCCACAAGAGAATACATTCAAGCTACAAGGCAACTCAAAGACAAAGCACTCCAACACTTTGCCAAAAAATATTCTTCTTTTCATTCAAAGATGTTCTCTAATACATCAAAGGGTGGCCAGTCCGCTACAAGGCCTACTTGCGAAAATAAAAACAAAGAGGGAACAAGAACAAGGGAAGTACAAGGGGGATCAGGGGGCCACCTCGGTGGGAGGCACCTTAGCAGCGGCGTCACCCCCGCCTTCTTCTTCTTCTTCTTCTTCTTCTTCTTCTTCTTCGACCTCTGCCGACCCCTCAGTAGTAGGAGCAGCGTCGTCTTCAAGGGGGTCGTAGAGGCTGTACCCCACACCATCGAACCCGGGGACACGGACAGCCACGTGCTTCAGAGCTCGCGCGTAGGACTACTTCATGTTAGTTCGCATGTGAGCATTCGCCTCCTCTTTGACGGCCTCTGAAGCCGCCTGCACCGCTACCTCCCTCTCCCGAGCCGCATCCTCGGCGGCCTTTGCTGCCGCCTCCCTCTCTTTGGCAACCAGCTCGGCTTCCTTGTCCGCCCTCTCCTTCTCCGAGGCGAGCTGTTCCTTCACGGCGGCAAGGGCGGCCTCGAGAGCTTGGATATCTGCCGCTTGCGACTCGGCCAAACGCCTCTCTGCCTCGAACATCTTTATGGCCTTGGCTCGCTCGGTTCGGTCCCTGTCGCTCGCCATCTTCAACTTTTTCTCTTGTTCGGTGATTTGCTCAAACATATGGCTGTGGTGGCAAGTCATCTGCGCGAAGTGCAGAACCATGCAAGCACTTAACATAGAGAGAAACAAAAGGGGCGGAGTCAAAGACAGATGGGTCGGATTCAACTTACCGTCATAGAGGCCTTGGCAATCTCGAGGGCGTCGTCACAAACCGTCCCCGCCTTCAGCGCAACCCGGTCTTTAGGGGTCAGCAAATGCCGAATCGCCTGCATACAGCTGATGGCGTCCCCGAGGAAGCCATCGTGCCTCATTACTCGCCAGTCAGGGACGAACAACCTTTTATGCTCCTCGGTCAGTATGCTCTTCACTCCGCGGTCATAGGGGGAGCTTCAAATGCCAAGACCTGATCGAGGGAAGTCCCTTCGGTAGTCATGGTGGGGGTAGTGACAGGGGTCTGCGACTCCGGTTCCAGAGTAATGATCGGGGTCGCGTCGACACTCGGTGCTGCTACCACTGAGGCCTTGGGCACTTTCGCAGAAGAAGGGCCCACGGAAGTTATCTTCCTCTTCTTGCCATCGGGGGCCTTGTATGCCACCCCGGTTCGGTCCGAGAGCATCGCTTTGAAGTCCATGCCTGGAATCTCTGTAAAAGAAGAAAGACAAGTATTAGCTTACGAAGAAGTTGAGACTTAAACAGGAAAGCAAAGACAAAAATCTAAAGGCGAGGCATACTAGGGTCAATCGGAGTGAGACCCCCACCATAGAGGACTTCCTCGGTTACCTCCTTCCACCCAAGTGGATCCCGAGCCATAAGCTTGGCCACGGTGTCTTCTTCCTCCGGAGTCAGGACCGGGTCGGTCTTTGCCCACTTCGGTACCTCCTCTCTCCACATGGTCGGGATTGTCCACGGAGCTTCACCTCGAACCAGGAAGTACTTCTTCCAAAATTTGATAGACTCCGGATTCTCGATCAATTTCACCCCCCGCTTCGGCGACAAATAGTAATGATACTCGGTTCTACTCTTTCGATAAATACGGTACATACCCCGGAGAATGATGAGTTGGAGCGCGATGCCTATCGCCTGGCATTGGAGGATGAAGCCAGTGACATGTCGCCACATATTCGGCATATACTGTACTGGACCCAGACCATAGAACTGCAAAACCTCCGCGATGAACGGGTGAATTGGCAGGCACAACCCGGCGAAGAAGACGTCGAAGGGAAATATGCACGTGTCAGGAGACATCAGTGTGCAAGCCCGGATACCTGGGCCCGGAAGAAGAAGCACGAACCCTTTCGAGATCTGAAAGCTCCTTCGGATCCGGACCAGGTCCTTCTCCGTCAACATCGAGGGGACGTCATCGACCTCGGTGACCTCCCTCGCCCTACCCTCTTCGTATGATGCGGACCTCCCGTGTACCACCTTCGCCAGAAGCTCAGGAGAGTACTGCCTCACTCCGCCGAGGTTCGACACGAGGCCTGGGAGCCGACCCAATGCCCCGGCCCTACGCTCCGGTTCTACTATGGTCACCGACTTCACCGATTTAACCACCGACTTTCCCTTGTCCGCGCTCTGAACCGGGCTAGGGACTGCCCCCTCTTCGTGCTTCGAGGTAAAGGTCTCACTCCCCGAAAATAAACTAGAAATTTCGCTAAGAATACGAAAGAGGGGATAACTTACCATGATGTGACAACTACGGTCGGAATATTTCGCCAGAAAACCAAGACGCCTGGTCGCGACCGCTAGCAGCACCACTCGAGAGCAAAGATCCCTGCTAGTAGCACCGCTCGAGAGTAAAAACTTTCAAAGAGTAAAATGTGAAAAAGTGAAAAAAAATGAGGCAAGGCAGACTTATAGTGCTGAGAGCGAGGCCGTTTGGGCTTCTGAAACGATTGGGCCAAGCAAACATCAAAGGCCCAAGAAGACGTAACGACGGAAGGCCAAAGGACGAAATCTCATGCGACGCCCTGGAAACTGCGAACTGATCGGTCGCTTCAACTTTCACGCCCAACCAAGATCAAGCGGCCCAGATAAAGCCACGTCCCCCGGTGGCTTGACACCGACCAAACGTGGCACCGAGCGGCGCATTGGAGAAAAACCACTTTCTCCTCGTAATTCGGGCCTGATCCTCAATCAGACGGCTCAGATATGGCCGCATCGACAGAAACCCTTTTATTCTCGTGATCCACGCCGTTTTCGTCGTGATTCGCACATGATCCTCATCAGACAACCCCGATGAAACCACGTCCCTCGATGACCATACACCGATCAACCGTGGCACCGAGCGCATCATGTGGAGAAAAAACCTCCACGCATCTTACCGACCGTCCGATCCATCCAAAATTCGTGCCAAAGCAGATGGACGCTCCAGATGAAGCCACGTCCCTCGGTGACCATACACCGATCAACCATGGCACCGAGGGCGTCATGTGGAGAAAAAACCTCCTCGCATCTGGCCGACCGTCCGATCCATCCGAAGTTCGCACCGGAGCCGATGGACGCTCCAGATGAAGCCACGTACCTCGGTGATCAGGCACCGAACGAACGTGACACCGACCCTAGCACGAGGAGAAAACACCCCCACTTCGGACCAGCCCTCCGATTACTTCAAAAGTCGTGCCCAGGTCTGATGAACAGCTTAGATCGCGCCACGTCGATATTGGATTTGATTAATCATTTTATTTTATTTATTATTCGAATTAATTATTTAAAAATTGCGAAAAAATAATTAAAAATTCGGGAAAATTAATTAAAAATTCTAAAAAATAATTATAAAATCAGGAAAAATATTCTAGAGCTCCTGAATAAATAATTATTTATTAGAATAATTAATTGATATTTCTTGAAGACAAATTGTTGCTTCGCAAAATTAAATAACTGATCCGAAAAGTAGCTAAAAAATTGGGAAAATCGCCAAAAATCCTACTAAGCCCAAGAATGAGCCTGAGCATACGGCCAACACAGAAAAGCATCGTTACGCCCTAAATAAAAATCCGAAACCCCTTTCAGAACTCCGATAAAACCTCGTTCGCCATTAAAACGGTAAAACTACTCCTCAAAGGCTGATTTAATTCAGCCTTCGGGAGTGGGGGGCTCGTGATATGGCTAAAAAACAAGGTTAAATCGGGACCGTTCGAAGCAGGGCACGAATCTTAAAGCCACCAGGGGCAAAATGGTAACTTTACTTACTAACGGATCCGAATCAAGAGCTGGGCCTCTATCCAGAACCTGACAACCCTGAAAACGGATCCGTCCTACTGGGTACGGTTCCCAACCCGTGAGAGACCCAGTCAACAGGATAAAAGAGAATCCAAATTCATGCTTATCCTTAACATCGGGAAGTAGGGATTTAGTCTTATCCTGAAGGAGATCCCCATGGCAACTATAAAAACCCCCTACCTCATACTGTAAAAGGTCATCACTCTCTGTGCACTTGAGCTCTTTCCCTTTACTTTTTCTGGTATTGACAAAGAGCGTAAGAGGGTTCGTCGCCGGGATCTATCCTGGTATTTTGAACGTTTGTGCAAGTGAGCAGGAGCACCAAGGAGCCAACTTATCAACAAGGAAGAAGGGAGATCCAGCCTATTCGAGTTCTTCACGAACCTACAAATCTCATCTATTGCCCCCACACCAGAATCCAGCGACAACACCAATCATCTCCACATAATGATTTATCGTAAGACAAATGTCAGACATCTAATAAAGATAAGAGTTCCATAGAGGTTAATGATCAAAACATTGTCCCCTAATATGAATGATTCTGTACATTTGCAAAAGTCGTCATAAGAAAGGCCAAATATTGTAGTTAAGGTCATAAATCGAGGATTAGTGCATATATATAACAAGTGAATTGCAGCAGTAAATTACAGTCTGAAAAGTGCATTGTCCACACAAAAAAATCATGCTGAGCATTAACCTCAATAAGCTTTTCCTTAAATATATTCAGAAAGCTATACATGAACTACGGCCAGCAGTAACATCAGATGGAGGGATAGTAAATTATCTAATTATTTTCCCCAGTATAAACAATTGGACATACATTCATTTTAGGAGGGGAAGAGAGAAAATAACTAAAATCAATGACTTGATAAAAGGAGAGGTGGCATAGTACTATGAGCCAAGGCACGAGGGGCTTCATATGTTAATGATTACATGGGAATTTTTATTGTTAGTATTTTATATTAATTTTTTACCTTTTGGAGTAAAGGTGTTTCCCAGGGGTAGTCATGTATATCATAGCGTGTTCTCCACACTCTCTATACCCAAAACATAAAAGAGTAGTTTGAAAAGTCAAAGGGGTTAAAGGGAAGAACTTATATGGTCAGGGGCCTAGAAGAAATTCACCCTAAGTTTAAAATTTAAACCCGCTCAAAAATACAAAGTGAATGCAAAACGTTCATTTCTATTTGTCACGGTATTGAACATATTGGTTTCAAATAAGTGAAGTTCATGCAAAAACAAGACCCTGTTTGTGCAATTAGGGTATCATTTTTATTTCAAAACTTAGTAAAATTATAGCATTTTTGGTTAGCTGTCAAGCTGTCAAGTTTGATTGATGAAATTGACTCACACCAGTGCATTGGTTTTGTTAGTTTTGAAAAGCAACTATATCAGACCAATCAATATTATATACGAGCATCAATATAGCAACAACGTTCACCTGTTCTGAGGCTTATCAAAAATAGATTTGCCATTAAATAGATAAAAGACTATTGAAGTAAATTTGTTATTTACCACATACGGTATAATAACTGTGGTACTTAAAGTGCCCTGAAGCTGCGATATTTTTTCAGAACTCTCCACTCTTTGATCACCCTTTCCCTTACTACATGATTCTTCTAGTCTCTACTAACTTAAAGTCTGTTATTGTCTAATCTAACAAAAGATATTATTGAGAATGTCATAAGACTCATAACCCAACAAAATAACATATTTTAATTTATGGCAGTGCATAGATGGGACTTGTGTGATAGGAATACAGTGTAAGTAACAAGCAACGTTGGAAATAGCAATAACGAAGAGCATAGTTCAAGCAACTGATAATGCAAAGTGTAAATAGCGTAAGCTATGAAGGGTTTTTTTTTAATTAAAAAATTTTACTACTACTAATACTATTATTATTATTTAATTATTTAAAAAACAAAAAATAATTATGCAAAAATTCTCATAAATTCTATAGAATTTCCTAAAATAGACAGAAAAAATTTGAAGGCTAATGAAGGATAAATATTCCCCAAAATGAGACTTCTATGTTCAAGAATGAATACTATAAGTTCACAAGGCCAAAGAACACACATAAAAGCAAATACAAAATGGAAGGAAAGTAAATGAAGTTAGAATTTTTTACTCTAATCTAATCATTCTACTGCAAACTTCAAACTTCAAACTTCAAAATTCAAAATTCAAAATTCAAATATTCAAAACTAAGAGATAGATCATGAAGGATCAAAATTACAGAGAGAAAGTATGAAGAATTACCAAAAGAGAGAGAAAAAGCATCCAAAATAGAGATTCAAAAGAATAAGAGAAACTCTAATACCTAAGTTGCTGGAATAAAACAAAAATAGAGAAGAAGGAAAGAGATATCGAAAGATTCACAAGCACAGGAGCCCTAGTCATCGGATACTAGAGCGTTCTCTAGTAAATGAAGAAACTGGAGTCGTTGCAGGATTGAGTGCCTTGGTCGAGAGATAGTCGAAAGAAAACATGAAGCAGAGAAAACATGAAGAAGACAAACGGTTTTTGTTGCTTATGTTTATAAGTCATCAGTTTTTTTCCTGTCTTTTTTTAAATTGAATAAGAGAGTGCGTAGGGCATGCTACATAAGTTACACTGCCGTGCACAAATAGAGTGAGCTATATGAATATAGCGTAGAGCTATGTAGAAAATAAGTTATGCACTTGTGTTTCATGGCAGAGTGACTACTGCTAGGTTACATAGAGAGCAACTTCGACCTTTATAGCATGCTATTTTATACATTGGTAACAAGAGCATACATAATCGGAAGATCTGATGTGTCTTAGAATACCAAATGGATGATTTGGAGTTTTTCATATTTTCTTTTATGTCCTTTATGGCCATGAAACTTGATTAAACAATGAGCATAATATAGTAAATTAAACTACTCTCATACCAATCAGCAGCACGAAAGATTAACGACGAAGGTTCAGTTGTTCTTCTTGAGGCTGTTTCCTCATTGCAACAGCAAAAGAGTATAGATTCAATAAAAGTATTATGCAGATTGAAGAGCACTTAGCCTTAAGCTACTAATGAATGGATCAGCCTTAGTATGGACTAGAATAACAAAGAAGAGCCTTTATATGGACTAGAATATCAAAGAACATACAGTAGAGAAGTGTAATTTGATAGGAAAAGTAACTCACGTTTGCTCCTTACACGAAACTAATAGTTTAGTGTAAATGGTCATGACAACTTTTACTAAGCCGAAGGTCTCACTTCTCAATTCCTTGTAGCACCTTTGCTCCAATAATTCTGTAATCTGCAAGAGATGCACATTGACCAACAACGTTAAGCTATCACAGAAAATAATTAAAAGATGAAGTTCACAGTAACCATGCAGCTGTTATGCAAGCAAGCAATAGAATTCAGCAAAAAGAAAATTTACAATGACTTATTTTCTTAGGAATTTTCAGTAACCTGACTATTACTTCCCAGAATAGCAAACTAGAGTGGTAAATTCTCATGCTCATACATACATATACAATATCTCAACTATTATGACTGTAGAGTAGGAGTCATGTAATTTGTGGACAACCAACCCACTTAAACCAATCTCAACTACACATTTTAAGTTGAGTCATATCAACCATCCACTTAAAATTAGTCACCCAATTAAATCTCAACCACAACTTTAACAAGATAATATCCTCTACAGCAAATGACACGTGTTTTTAGTCTTCAGCAGAGTTTGGGACAGGTAAAAGCTGCTACCCCTTACACCAAAAAAGAAAACTGCCCGACTTCAGCATAGATGCAATTACTGTTGAAAATCAAGGGACTATCATGTTAACTAATACCCGTTTGATTCTCTATTAACTTATACCCATTTGATTTTCTTATACCTCAAAACTGGGTATGTAATCGCATTTCTAACAGCACCTGGCTAAACACCATTAACAAACAAACGACAAAAAACAAGCAAAAACATGCATAATGGTAAAAACAAATGCATTGATGGATGCAGAAGGGCCAGTTTTCTTTAACAGAATCTACAGATCTTCATCTGTCAATTAAGTTTCTAGATTAAAAATAATATAAAATAAAGATTTAAATATAACAAAATTTAAAAACTTCAAGAACCTCAAGAAAATAGAGTCAGTTTAGTGGTCTTTTGTCAATCAACACACAAAACTAAATCAAATAATAGACACATCTATGTGGTCTTTTTTGTTCAAGTATAAATTATGCAACCCATTTTGCGTGTTAAAACAAGACAACTGAAAATTACCTTAGGGATGCGCAATGGATTTTTGGAAGCATATTCACATAATTTGCTGATTTTTCTATCATTTGGTGCTTCATCCTGCAAGAAGGTATTCAAACCTAAAGTTAATCTCTATTGGAAGCTTAAGCAAAAAAAATATTCTTTTTTCCTATTAGATCTACATTTATACTAAATAACCTAATATATTATGCAAGGGAACCAGAAAAAGTGAGTGCACGGAGACCTTCTATGTTGTGTTCATTTTATAATTGAAAGAAGCTTGCCACTCTTGCTAACTTTTTGACAAACTGATAAGAAACAAAATTTATATGACATGGCAAATAACGAGATCAAAAAATTGAGTATTGGTTCGCACAGCATCCAAGTTTAATTAAAATAATTAATACCCCAAACCTTCTTTGGAGAGTCCAGAACTCTCAAAATTAACTCAAGATTCTTAACGTGCAAGCCAATACCTCCAACTGAGGCAAGCTACACAACTTTGCTAGAAAAAGACCAAATAACTGAAGGAGGTATTTGCCAGTATTATCCAGTAGAAGAGTTTGTGGTAATGATCTCTTTTACATCAGCCTCCTCTAAATCAAAGACTAATGACTTGAGGATGGTGTAACCTATTACATATCTGCCAACAAATTTTCTATTATCCACTTTATGTTAATATAAAGGAAAACGTTGTTATGGAGAAGAATTCTAAAGCTACTAAGGTGCTTGTGATTTGCCTCTAGTTCTGAAACCAACTCTTTGAAGGACATACTAGTTTTAGAGAAAGACCTTAACGTTGGGGGTCTACTTTGTGATACTGGGATGAGAATTACTATTTCTTAAAGAGTAGGGCAGTTTTTTCCTAAAGCCAGTAGTACTTTGGAATGATCACAAATAAGTTTGTAAACTCTATCCATGTTGTTATTAATGAAATCTATACTCCCTACCTACTAAAGTCTTTCCATGTCTCCAGTCTACCTATTAAAGTCAAAAATTAAAATTTATGAAATATTTTCCCTTTCTTTTTTAAAAGCAAAAATCATGAAATCGAAATATATTTACTATTAAAATTTAAAACTAAAAGAAGTGCATTGCAGGTGGTCAATAACTACAAAGTTACAGTGTTGCCATTCAACCAAAATTTCATTTTTTTTTCAAAAAAAATACTTATATTACTTGATTAAAGCAAAGCATGGATCATCATATGCATTAAGAAACGGGTAAATTGCAAGAAAACCCTCTACTAGATATGCATTTTGCAGTAAACTCCCCCATATATCCCCATCTACTGCTCATAAGGGGCAATACAATTTGATTGAAATCGCCTTCCGCAAACTTGACCTAATTTGCACATGATCTACTACCTATTAACACGAACAAATTGGATCATGGCATATATATCGAAAGGGTGCTAACTAGGGATATCATAATCATGCACGCATTTAAGACATGATTAGGCCGTCAAGTGTTAATAGGTTAGATAATGTACATAAAAGATCTCATCCAGAGGTTAATAGGTTAGCTACAAATTGCCTATCTATCTAACAATGGATATTATTTTATTTTTTTTAATTTTATTTTTTTTTTTAGCGACTTAAAAACTCAATCCCCAATTTTGGTATCAATTCTAGCGTCTATCATCACAATCAACGGATAAAAAACCGATCATTACAAACCGGTGATTTGGGAAAAATATCAGCCAAAATTTTCTTGTATCGCTTGATGGGCTGCCTCGACCTCGTCCTCAGGCCAGGACAGAAGAAGCACAGCCTGTCGCATGCCGGCATCACTTTACTCGAGATCACATCCATCTTTTTGTTTTGTTTTGTTTTGCCCTTCTTCTTCTTCTTCTTCTTCTTCTTCTTCTTCTTCTTCAAATTAAAGATACTCACAATCCTTAATCCTGACAAAATTAAAATTCAATATCAACCAATAAAACCTTAAAATTGTTGTAACATAATTTCAAAAAGATTGAAGAAATTACCGAAAGAAAGATGGAGGACAGAGACCGAAGAGGGATCGGGAAATCAAGAAAACGCAACAAATAAAAAAAAATTTAAAAAAAAAGGAAATTTGAGATGATCGGAGGAAGAGGGAGGAGAGTTTGAAAAATCAGAGATGATCGTCGTCTTCGTCGTCCTCCTCCTCCTCCTCCGTCTCTTCCCCTCTTCCTCTTTCTTTCTCTCTCTCTCTCTCTTTGTGCGCTACGTGCGGAGAGAAACTTGAGGAGAAGGAAAAAATATTAGACAACAAAATGAGAAGAAGTTAGCCGGTTTTAGTTGAGCTAAATTGGATTTCAAATTTATTAGATGCTGCCAGTTGTTGGTATCTGCAACTGCCAAGGGATTATTATGTTTGTTTGTCTGTCTGTCCAAAAAATGTTCGGAAATTAATGGTCGGTCATTTATTCACCTCTTTATACTTGTATAACTCCAATTTAGACAATTTAGACGGTTTCGTGTGTGTATGTGTGTGTGGATACCATTACCACGCTCTTGTGAATCCAATCATACATCGCGTGGTCGATCATTTGAATTTCATAACTCAGTCCGATAATCTTGTAACGTTTTTTCATTTTTTTACAACTACATATTTCACCGATAAATTGTTTCGTTTTCCTAGTTAGATGAATTTTGGTGATTTTTTCTAACTAATTGAATGGTTTCTTTTTTTTTCGCGCATGGGCACCCATCTGCTAATAAACCTAGTGTATTTCTATAATTGTGTTATTTTTAAACTTTTTTTTCTTCATGCATATGGTACATATGGTACACCTCCGTATATGATCATAATCTAGTTTTCTTAACATAATTTTTTTTAAAATTATTAGTACCGCTAGACCAAAATCAATCTCGGATTTGTTGCTCATTGTTAGAGATTTTGTGGGATTTTCTTTTCAACTTTTGTGTCATTTTAGTTTTGGCTCTTTGTTAATTAGTGAGGAGCCACATTACATTATGTCGTTTGTTTTTCTTCAAATTTGGAATGGAAAAGTGAAGATAAAATGTAACATGATGTTGTATATGTAAGATTTAGAAAATTTGAGTTAATTCAAGCCCACATATTATCACATCTCTCTTGTCCCAATAGATGCACAAAAAATGGTGGGGTTAAGAATATGAGTTTTTCTTCTGTACACCATAATAATTTTGTAATGGGTATATGGATACAATCTAAACTGTTGGATCAAAAATAGATCAACTAGAAACTTTTTGAACCTATACAATTGGTACACATTATTTTTAAAAAAAAATTCCTGACTTATTTTATTGGGGAAATAATAGAGATGCGAAAACTAAATGACAAATTCTTCCCAAAAATTACACTATTCTTGTCCCACTAAATCTTAGAACAAAATTTATTTAAACAAACCAAAATAAACTTGTTTACTCTTACTCTTTTCCTCTTCTCCTTTATAGTTTCTTCTATGACTTGTGTTAATGCCTCTCGGACAGTAAAAAGTGTTTTCAATCTCAAATCAACCCATTGTATTGCAGAAGTAGATGATTGAACGTTGGAAGAAAAAAAAAGTAGATGATTGAAAGTTGGAACATGAAAAAAAAACTTAATTTTGAAATTTTCATCATCAGCTTTAGATTAATTTTGAAATTTTTATACTCTATATTGCAGAGGATCCAGATTCGTGCCATGATGATTTACTTTCCAAATCAGCTACATGGCAGTATTTTAGTGGTAGCACTAGTGGAACCTATTCCAACATGTTTTCCTCCAAAATTTTCATTTTACCCTGTTGTACGTAGAAAAACTCCCATATGATTTCTGAATGGATTCAGAAGGAATTCGCATATGATTTCTGAATGGTTCCAGAAGGAATTCGTCGAGATCGTGCACTTTTTTTTCTATTCGTTATATCCTATAACTATAATATAATAAAGAAATAAATAAAAATATCGAAAGTCTAAATTTTGATAGGCATCTCTTGCTTTCATTCCTTGAAAATCTCTCTCTCTCTCTCTCTCTCTCTCTATCTCTCTCTCTCTCTCATACACACACACACAATCTCTCTCTCTCTCTCTCTCTCTCTCTCTCTCTTTCTCTCTCTCTCTCTCATACACACACACACAAACCTGACCCTAATTCCACTCCTCTATTTCCTGATCTACACATCTGGAAATCTTAACTTCTTTCGCAAACTCTAATTCATCACATTTCAAATCCAAGAAACTCATGAAAATTGGCAGCATTCATTGATTTTCCAACGAATATGTGGTTCATTCCAGTTTGCACCACTGCAGATTCAATGATCTTAGGACCTTTCTTCGGCATTGAAGAGCTTGATAATGGTGAATTAGATTAAAGGAAGAAGAGAACAAAGCTAGGGTTTAGAAGGACCCAAAGCTTTAACAGAAATCAAGAAAGGAGATGTATTTCTCAACTGAATCGATGCCCAAAACTATGGGTCGACCTGTTCTATTTATAGACTTCATATACGTACAATACACGTGTTTCTTGAGCTAAAGAAGAGTTAATTAGGCAGTTATTAATGAGGGTCCCACCTAACTAAATCCCTACCACTCACTCAATTACAACCAATGCTCCTGATTACACCATACCTCTCCACCTTACACATTTACAAATACCCCCTACACCCGTGGACTGAAACAGAACATAAAAGGACTGATATGAGAAGTTATACAACACTAGATTTTCCTTATTGTTGCTGATCCTGATCTTCAGCTTTAGCTTCTACACTGAGCTCACTCTCTTCACCCTTCTGCAGTATGATGTGTAACAACTTCTTCCTCCATTTTTTTGGACCTTGTCTCAAGGTCGAAAAGAGGAAAATGCTTGATCAACTCTCAATAAGGCTCCCATGTTGCATTCTGCTCAGAGTGGGGTTTTCACTTAATTAACAGTTCTGAGATTAATCATCTGCCCTTTACTACAGTCCTCCTATCCAAAATTAACTCAGGTTCCAGTAAAGCATTAGAAACCAAAGAAGGGAGTGAATGTTGAACTTGAACCGGAGGCCCTATATGCTTTTTGAGTTGTAAAATGTGGAATACTGGATGAATTCTTGCATCATCTGGTAATGCCAACTTGTATGCTACAACTCCAATCCTTTCAATTACTTCATAGGGTCCATAGAACAAATGCAAAAGCTTCTGTACATCTCTCACAGCAACTGAAATTTGGCGATAATGTTGAAGCTTCAAATATACAAATCACCAACCATGTGGGAGGCACTCTACCATACAATGTCTGATATGGTGTCGATTTTGTAGCACTATGCCACGAGGTGTTATACCAATATTCCGCCCATGATAGACATCTACTCCATTCCTTAGGCTTGTGGTGACAAAAACACCTCAAATCGGTCTCTAAACATCGGTTGACAACCTCAGTTTGACCATATGACTGCGGATGATAAATAGTAGAGAACCTCAATGTTGTACCCTGCAACTTAACTGTCTCATGCATTAAACCACTAGTGAACACAGTTCCACGATCACAAATAATAGAGATTGGCATCCCATAAAGTTTAAAAACACCATCAAATAAGGTTTGCAGAATGCCAGAAGCTGTGTAAGGGTGTTGAACAGGAAAAAAAATGTGCAAACTTACTCAAACAATCAACCACTACTAAAATGACTGAGTACTTTGAATTGAGTGGTATACCTTCAATAAAATCCATACTAGCGTGTTCCCAGATCTTATCAGGTACATGAAGTGGTTGTAATAACCCAGATGGAGCTCTACAAATGTATCTGTTGGTTTGACAAATAGTGCACTCCTGCACATAGCATTGCACATCTCTCTTAATGCCCTTCCACCAAAAAGATCTCCGTAGTCTTTGCAGAGTCTTGTCATACTCAAAGTGACCCCCAATGGGTGTATCATGATGCTCAGAGATCAATAGCTGCCTCAAAGATGAAGTTTGACTGATCACAACTCTAGATGATTTGTACCAAACCCCTCTAACTTGTACAAACTTAGAATTTGGCCTCTTTGTAAGCTTAGTAGCCAGCTTTGCAAAATAAGGATCTGTATCATTCATCTACACAATAGTATCCAACCAGTCAACTATCAATGTAGAAAGTTACATCAAGTAACTCCTTTCACAATCAGTGTCCCTTCTAGAGAGCCTATCAGCTGTAATGTTTATAATTCCCTTTTTGTACTCCACTTCGAAATTGAACCCATACAACTTAAAAAGCCAAGAATGCTGAGCTTCTATTGACAATCTCTGATCTAAGAGATACTTAAATGGTTAATGATCAATCTGAATAACAAAATTTCCTCCCAAAAAGGTACTGCTTCCACTTCTTTACTGTGAGTAGAATAGCGAGTATTTGTTTCCCATAAGCCGACCAGTGCAACGCCTTCCCTTTGAGACCTTGGTTGATATACGCAATAGGGTGCTTGTTTTGCAACAAAACAGCTCCTACACCCATCTTACAAGCATCACATTCAACCACAAATGTACTAGAAAAATCAGGGAGCTGAAGAACTGGCACTGAAATGAGTGCTTCCTTCAACAATTCAAATGCCTCCTGTGCTTTATAAGACCAAGTAAAAACTTCCTTCTTTGTAAGCTCTGTTAGAGGAGCGGCAATGGATCCATAGTTTCTTATAAACTTCCTATAATAATATGTAAGCCCCAAGAACCCTCGCAGAGCTTTCACTTTTTTTGGAATTGGTCACTCTTTCACCGCAGCTACCTTCCCTGCATCTACCTCAATCCCTTTATTAGAGATAACATGGCCCAAGTATTCCACCTGATTTTGTCCAAATTTACATTTGGATCTCTTCACAAACAACTAGTTCTCTCGAAGGATCTGTAAAACAATTCTGAGATGTTCTAAATGCTGATGCCAAGAACTATTGAAAATCAGTATGCCATCGAAGAAAACAAGCACAAATATTCTCAAATACGATCTAAATATATCATTTATAAGAGATTGGAATGTAGACGGGACATTACTCAACCCAAATGGCATAACTAAAAACTCATAGTGCCCACTATGAGTCCGAAATGCAGTCTTCTCCACATCTGCCTTGTTCATTCTTATTTGATGATATCCCGAACGCAAATCCAGCTTAGTAAAAAAATTTGAGCCATGAAGTTCATCCAACAAATCATCAATAATGGGAATGGGGTATTTATCTTTGATCGTTTGCTGATTTAGTGCTCTATAATCCACACACATATGCCATAAACCATCATGCTTTTTAACCAAAACCACGGGAAAAAAATTAGAACTTGTGCTTGGTCTAATAACCCCTTGAGTGATCATATCAGAAATAATCTCTTCAATAGCATTCTTCCGTTCAAAAGAATGTCAGTATGGTCTTATGCAAATTGGTTTAGACCCCTCTACTAAAGGTATTTGGTGATCACAAGATCTATTCAAAGGTAATCCTTTAGGCTCTTCAAACAAATCAGTGTACTCAACAAGCAAAGAACTCATATCAGATGGGATTGGTGATTTGTTGCTCTGCGTTACTGCAAGAGCAATGAGATATAGAACAAAACTCTGATGTGTTTGAAACACAATTTTATTAGCCTCATTATTAGTTAGTATCTGAGTAGGAGTGGGCCTCAACCACTATAAAATCCATCGAACACCTCTATGAAAAAAATTCAACTGCTTCTCGATCAGATTGATAGTAATTTCCTTGACTTGTTTGATCCATTTTGCCTCTAGAACAATATCATGACCTCCGATAGGAAGTACAAAGAAATCATCCACAATTTCATAGCACTGACACTGGATTTTAACACTCGAACACAATCCCCTACCTTCAACTTCTCTACCACCAACTACCCGAACATTAAAAGATTGCTTAATTGAAAGCTTTAGGCCAGTTTTCTCCAAAATGAAGGGATCTATGTAATTGTGGGTTGCTCCACTATCTAACAAGATATGCACATCATGACCCATGAGAGCTCCCTTGAGAATTAAACATTCAGTATTAACTCCTGTATTCAAAGATGCAGTAGCCAAATGATTACCCTCCACATCCCTTGGAAGCTCTGCACATTCATCCACTGCCAATAGCTGAGTGAGTTCCTCCTCATCTTGTATTGAAAATAAATCTCAATCACCTTCGATGCAAATATAAGTATTGTTCTTAGATTCATGACCAGGTATGAACTTTTCATCACACTCAAAACATAGTCCTTTTTTTTCTTCTTTCCCAAATTTCATTTGGAATTAACTTTTTAAGCACTAGAGTAGAAAAAGCTTGTGATCTTTGAGGCTGAGATGAAGTAGACTGAGATGTTGGCAGGGTGAGAACCACTATGAGGAACAAAGTATTCCTATAAGGTGGCCGATATGAAGGTCTCTGCAGTTGCTTAAGGGAGTTGAACTTCATCTCAAAACGAATAGCAACCCGAAATGCCTCACTAAGAGATTGAGGTTCAGCTAAAGAGACATCATGCTGAATTTCTTTCTTAAGACCACTAACAAACTGTTGAATCAATTATGATTCACTCACACCATCGACTAAACATTGTAACTTCTCAATTTTTTTGTTGAAATTCCAAGATCGAAGCAGTTTGCTCGAGTCTACATAGAGACTTAACTGTATTTTCATATACTCCTGCATCAAACCTATTGCAAATCCCCTCTTTAAACTGCTTCCAGGTCACTACTCTATCATTGACCTTCAAAAACCATCGAAACTATTGCACTGCTTCATCTTGAAGAAAAAAATATGTCACTCTCACCTTTTCATCCCCAGGAATATGATACATATCAAAGTAATGTTCTACTTGAAAAAGCCAATTGAGAATGTCACCCGTACCAGTGAATGGCCGAACATCCAACTAAGGAGGTTTTGGGAAAAAAATTCTCCCCCATTGTACTCAAATTTCTTACCAACTATACTACCTCTCATTTCCCTTCTATCAGATCCAAAATTAGCTTCTATAGAAAATTGCTCAGAATCACGCTTGCCTCCAATTTTGAACGGTGGAATTGGTTCATTTGGATCCAATATTTTGTTGTGATACCTATTTTTTGCAACCAATTGTCACGCCCCGCTTCCCAAAAATACGGAACACAAGTACGTGACATTGGCCCAGTGGATGACTCGCGTCATCCATAAGCTGTTTACCCATTCAACTCAACAATATAAACAATACAAAATAATTGCGCATGCAATAATAACAATCACAAAAATAATACTTGGAATAAGACAATTTAAAATAACCAAATATGATAATCCAACATCTGAAAACAAACAATAATATCCGGGTCATATGCCCAATACAATAATAAATCCAACACAATGAAAATAAGTTTCAATACAATAAATCCAATGAAATAGCAATTAACTAGAAAGCAATAAACCTTTACAAAGCTTGTTCTCCAATTCCTGCAGGAAATTCTCCTCAATCACTTGTGAACACTTCTTCTAAAAAGTGGAGAAAATTATCCTTAGAGCAAGTCATGGACATCAAGTAGAGAGAGCAAAGAAACAATGAAATAACGATATAACAATGAATTAATGGGTCAATAGGAATCAATAATAATGGACGATAGTAATAATCAATATAAATGACAGTCAATACAATGGTTACAAATAATGATTCAATATTCGATGACAATGTTCAATGGTCGATGTCAGTCTTACTTAGACAATATTCGATATCAATAGAAATGATGATGTTCAATATGCAATATCAATGTTGTGTTAATTCTTAGGTCTATTAATTTTCAACCTAACTAGTGCACGTACTACTGCATCCCATACTACAGGTTCGATGCATACAATCAATGTCATTTAGACTCTAGTGGTGAATTCTATAGATCATGCATCGGTACGATAATCACTGATATGATAGCAACTTTATTGCACAGTACACTAAAATGATACATTGAAATAATACACGAAAGATTGGGGTGCCATAGTCAGCGCTCCAACAATCAATCAATAAAACACTGGCCGACACAGTCTCTATATTGTTCACTACTCAAGTTAATCCCTTAAACCCCGACTTGTTAATTATTTTATCGATGCAATCAATACATTATACAATTTAGAGACATTAGATGAATGATAGTAACAATAGAAGAACAATAGGATGATAACTTTGAATGGAACAAATAGAATGATGACAATAGTACATTAGGATCATGAAATACAATATATACACTTCAATTCATTCAATACAATGATATATGTATAATTATATTAAGGAAATCTGGAAAACGCAATTCTGGAAGCAGAGGTCACTGTACAAAAATCAGTTTCCCCTGCTACAGAAATTGAAAACTGAATCCGTCAGAAGTTCAGGAAATTAGACTTCCCAACGATTCCAACGCTTATTTAAAATACAAAATCCAGCAACAGTAGCTAGTTCAAATACATCATTCTTTACAGATTACATGTTCTGACTGAAAATCGACATCAAGTAGTTATACCTTTAGAATCACTGAAAACTCAATTATAAATTCATCAAAAAAACTCTTTAGACTCCTAAATATGTTAACTATCATTCTGAAAATTATCAAAGCATTATTCTTACATTACTTAGCTTTTTAATATTTTAAACATGAAAACATACATGAATATGAAATTCTGGATAAAAAACGCAACAGTAGTAAAATCATCATAACTTTTGCAATACAACTCGGAATTCGAATATCTTAGATGTTCTAGAAACTCAAGACATAGAGCTACAACTTATATTCATAAAGTTATTAATTTCGGTGTCAAATACTGGGTCAAAAATGTCTCACAATTTCCAGACAGACAGTTTACATAAAGATTTTCAATATATTCATGAAATAAAGCAAGCTAACATGATGGGTTTCAATTCAATTAGTCAATAAATCTTATAATCAGCATAGTAGGTACAATAGCATGGTAAACATAATTAAGAATACACAAATACACTAGTTCAACAACAACAAAACATCGATCGATCAACACACAACCAACCATAAATTCTACGATAGATTATTTGTGTGTTATTTGTATGAATAAATCCTACTATCAATACTACATGAATGCATGAAAGATTCAATTTCTGAAGTCAACAAAGGCACGAAGTCGATGATATTTGGGTTAGCTCATGTAAACCTCAATATACTCAACGAAAGAGGAACAATAGTATACGATGCGATGAACGATTAGGATATACTTGCATGAATTTCAATAAAAACTTGAGCTTGATACAATATTTAATTCAAGAGGAAAGTGACTTGCCATATTGAAGATTAGTTTGAGTACCAAAGAATAACGAAATGATAATCCCGGAGCAACGAACACGAACCCACAAAAAAATACGTGCACACTACGTGCACAAGAGAAACACATAGCAACAAGAGAGCAGCAACGACAGCAAGGCAAGGGGCCTGCTGCTGGTGATGGCGAGGAAGGGAGTATTTATAGAATACAATTAAGTTATTGGGTTATTGGGCTAGGATCCAATAGTAATGGGTTTGGGAATAGAATTAAATGCAATTGGATTTTGGGTACAATAAGAGATGGATTTGAAGGCAATATTTTTGATGATACGGATAGAGTCAATAGACTCCAGCCATGCATTAATAACACAATACTAACAATAAAATGGTCTTACAAGGTGTAAAACAGAATACCCAAAGTCACTACTCCTAATTACAAAACATCGAGTCTATCTGGACTCAAAAATGAACTAAAGACTACATCCCAAGATCAACAAACACAATATAACAGACGCAGGCTGCGCCAGAAAATAGAGTTGATCACGAGCAGCGCGGACCGCAAGGCCCTGGGACGACGAAGGCCCCTCCGCACCCGAATACCAGCCTTCGAAGACTCAGAGAGACAAAACGAGCCTACGAACGAGGACACCGCGGGAAACTGAAACACCGCATCAGCGCTCAGTGATCAATAGATACAAACCAAACAGATGGCAACTCAGAGTAGTCAACACCTCCACAAAACAGACACCTCCAGATGAAACCAATAGATGCAGCTCAGCTTAAAAAACAAAACAGAAACAGAGTAGCTCCGCCCAAACGGGGCTAAATACCGGCGAATACAGTTAGAGAAAGGCTTCATAGAAGCAAATTAGTATCAGTCGAAATGAACTCACAAAAGAATAGAAACAGCCAGTCTGAGAAAACGTCAATAACATAGAGAACTAGCAATATGGCAACATCAGTTCTCAAAAAACTAGCTCACAGTGAACCCCCAAACAAAGAGAAAATCCATTAGATACCTAACCAGCCTGCCACTCGCAAGACCAAGACGGTACAACAGAATGATCAAAGTAGATAGACTATACAACAAGAGCTACAATCTGAGGGAGTAAAACAAGAAGTTAACATAAAGATCTCTACACAAGAGATCAGTAAGAGCTATCATCAGACCGAGCTGACGTATACACACCAGCGATAAACTGAAAGAACTAGTGTACCATCGGGAGAGAGAGAAGGAAGATGCCAGCTCCTCTGTCCAAAAGCCAACATGCCAAAAAGCAATCTAAAAACCTGCTGCCAAAAGCATAATAAGGGTAGGCTAACCTACCCTTTAATCCTGCAAACATAACACCAAGGGAAAATAGCGTTAATCCACACCGCTAAAATCAAACCAGGAGAGATAACATAGAAAGAGAGTGCTACAGAAACGAAATTTAGAGATCTACTGATGCATAAGCTGAGCTCGAAAAGTTCCAACAAATTAGAGATTTGAAGGCAATATTGATCAAATAAATTAATCACAATTCAACAAAATATAATCCACAAGATAGATAACCCAACAAGAAGAAAAGAATGGCTCATGAATAAAATTTAACTGAAATGATCAAGGAAAAATAGAGTATTTTTTCAAATTGTAAATAAAATATTACAATGAAGGAAAAAAAGGAAAAGAACGAAAACAGCAGTTACAATCCTACCCATCTTACAATAAAATTTTGTCCTCGAAATTTAAGCAAATGGCAATAGAGTAACCCCAAAGAAAAGAAAAGAACTACACAAAAAGATGGAAAAACTTCTTCTGAATCTCTTCCTCATGCTCCCAAGACGACTCACCCGGCGAGTGAGGATTCCAAGCAACTCGAACCAACCTGATGACCTTATTCTTCAAAATCTTCTCCTGTCGGTCCAAAATCAAAATCGGACGGATCTCACAGGACAAATTTGGTCAAACAGATAATTCCGAGTAGTCGATGACATGACTGTCATCCCTGACATACTTCCTGAGTTGGGAGACATGGAAGATATCATGCACTCCAGATAAAGCTTGCGGCAACACGAGTCTATAGGCTAGGGCTTAGCTTGCCACATCAAATGGACCAATGAAGCTAGGGCTTAGCTTGCCCCCACCTCCAAACCGAATAATACTTCTCCATGGTGATACCTTGAGGAACACAAGATCACCCACTTCGAATTCCAACGGCCTCCTGTGAATGTCTGTCCACTTCCTCCGCCTGTCCTGATATGCTTGTAGATACTTCCTGATCTGGGCCACTGTATCAACAGTCCTCATGATCAACTCTGGCCCCAAAAGCTTCCTCTCACCAATGTCATCCTAGCACACTGGTGATCTACACTTCCGACCATATAAAGCTTCATACGAAGCTGCCTTAAGATTTTCTTGGTAGCTGTTGTTGTAACACTCTAGAATTTTAAATAATATTTTTGAGATTAGTAACTGAATTAAAGTGACTTTTTGTGATTTAATAAACATTTTTCTGAAATTTATCTTTTTGTGCGTGCAAATATTTTCTTGGAAACTCAAAGTCAGAAATTATTTTGGAAAAACCTAATATTTATTAGTAGGTATTATTTATAAATTTTTTGGATTTTTTTGATATTTATTTGGCATGTTTGCAAATATTACAAAAAGATGGGCTTTTGTGCAAAATTACCACTTGGATTAAAAACTCCAGATTTTCGGATTCATGGGCTGAGCATGATAGCCGGCCAACTCATAGGTAAAGAGTTTAATTTTTTATCTAATAGATTTTGTTTATTTTGCTAATTTATTGACGAAGGGTCTTTTTTGCAAAATTGCCACTTGGAGGCAAAAATTACAAAATTGATTTTTCTGGAGTTGAAACTGGTGCCGGCCAGATCTGGGAGGGAAGTTTTTGATTTAATCTCAACTAAATTGGTTAATCTAGTTACCTAGTATAAATGATCTATATATGTAAAGAAATATTCCAAAGGAATATTTTGCAAAATCTTCTTAAAACCCTAATACATCAGATTTCGGCTATTAAAAAGGGCTGCTACAGTCGTTTCTCCTCTGCACAAGACAAAAATTATATTTTTATTATTGATTTCTTGGAGTTTCGAAGCGAGGATCTTGGATTTTTGCGAAGAGATGAGCTTTTCTTATTTTTTATTACTTTCGTTGAATCTTCAACAAGGTGAGTGACATATGTTTGATTTCTTGTTATTCTATACATGTTATATATGATGATTTTCCTAGTAGAATGCATGTTAGAAGATTGTGCGATGATATAATGAATAATTCGATGGATTAGTAATTAAAAATAGAACTTTTATGAGTAATATGCAATGGATGATTAATTCTACTCTATAGATGATCTTAAGAATATTAAGAACTTAATATAACTCTTATATGTGCCATTTCTTGCTGATTTGAATGTGTATAATGAGATTATGTGATGTATGATGCATAAAGGAGGATTCTTTATTGATTTGAACATATACGATCTGTTATAGGGTTTGATTTGATTAAAACATGTTGTAGATGCAAGTAATCAAGGGCAAAGCAATATAACTAGTTTTTATGTGTGAATTGCAAGGGAAGTTTTAAGATCAAAAGATCAAGTTTTGAAGGGTTGAATTGAATGTTGGATTTGGGTCTGATGGTGCAAGCCGAAATTGAAAATTTTTGAGTTGTGTGATGTTTTCAAGTGGATCTTCGATGTATATTGAAACTGAAATTGAATTGAACAATACATCACTCATATACAATGATATCTTGATGCTTCTGCTGATGCATATACACATATATACACATGCATATCCATATATTCCTGAATTGAAGGATTTTGATGAAAAATTGCTCTTCCATGATTTTGTTGAGAGTTTGAACTAATTTATGAACACCAATATATTAGACAAGTTGTATTTAGTCATCTCAGGGTTCTAATTTTTACAAATTCATGCTTACAAAGAATTAAAACCAAGTATCAGTTGAAAGGTGCACGAATATTAAAGCTGTTTTCCCTTGGCATGACAGTCGAACACCCAGATTTTGTACATGAAATAACGATCGACTGTCAATTATGAAATTTTTGATTTTTAGCATGTCAGTCGATCGCTATTATTTTCAACTGTGATGTCGGTCGACCGACAGCTGCGTTACTGATTGTTTTGTTGAGTTTCCTTACTATTTTCTTGAACAATTATTTCTTCGAACTTATGGATTATTGGACTACTGTTTTACATGAAGTTTTTGCTGCAGATTACTGTATTTTATAGAGAGTTACATTTTGATTATAATAGATTTTAATTGGTATTTCTACGAGTTTAGAAAGCGAATTATATACTACGAAGGATTAATGTTTTGTGATTTTTCTATAACTTCAAAATGTGGAACTCAGTCATTTAAAAGATTTAATCTCAAACTTTACTTCTGGAAATTTGTGGGTATTTTGATAAATGTGGATTTGTTTGGTTAAAGAATTTTTCTTAATATGAATGAATTGATGATGGAATCAAGAGAATTTTAATGAAATATTTGTGTTGATATTTGAGTTGTGAGTCTCTAGAGGTTGAGTAGGATTCTTGTAAACTGGCAGATGAGATTTTGTGGATTTGGCCAGTTGGGGCCTTGGGGTTGTTTTGGTAGAATTAAGTCCGGCAGGGTACACCAACTCTAGGGAGGGGAAAGTTGTGTTTTAAATTAATAATAATCAACCTAAGGACAGACACTAGTGGAGATGTGATAGAGCTTGGGAAACATAAGCATGAGCTCTATTGTTAGTCCAACGGATGTATTCCAGGACTATGTGTTGTTGTGTCCCTAGTATATTCGCGTGGTGAGGGTTGGCAGGCCTATTCACGGAATGTCTAGAGGACAGTTGGTATGTTCGTGTGTCGAGGGTCGGTAGACCTATTCATGGAACATACGGTGCATTCGCGTGTCGAGGGTTTGCAGGCCTATTCACAGAATGTACTGTGTATCTGCACGTCGAGGGTCGGTGGGCCTATTCGTGGGATACACGGCAGGGAGGTGATTCTCCAGAGTTAGAACTATGCTTATATGATGCTTGCGCGTCGAGGGTTGTTAGGCCTATTCGCGGAGTATTCTAAATCTTGTTTCTATCACTGTAGTAGGATTAGTTGCATAACGAGGGATTTAACCCTATAAAGTAGAGAACGATAAGGACTTGCACCGGACCTATGTAGTATAGAATGCATAGAATCCGACAAGTATGCATTGGAGAGTCATCATACTGCATATGTGTTTTCTTGACTTGTATTATGCATGATGTTTTCCTGTTTTCCTTATCTTGACACTTAGCTTAGTTTCACTCGATGTTTTATGCTTTATTTATCGTTATTTCATTAACTCTATGTTACTGCGGTTGGAATGTGTTGATTATGAATTTATTCTTTATGTTTCATTTAAATTGTATCCTTTTGATGTCACTCACATCGTTATGGCTGACCCCGTAGTTTTGGGGGCTAGGGTTATCTCTAGCCTTATGTTTTACAGGTATGTACCATTAGCTTGGGATTGGATGCATGTGGTAGAATGTTAATATGGCTTATGTAAATTGTAAAAGAATGTGTTGTAAAAGAAAGAAAAATGTAATTCACAGTGTTTAATTTCCATTGCACTATGTAAAGGATTGATGTAATAAAAGTTGAAATTTTTTCTGTGTTTGACTACGTTTACTATTACATTAAGGTAGATGATGGGAATTGTGCCATGTATTTTCATATTTATTTATTGGAAATTTAGGGCGCTACAGTTGTTGGATGAAAACTCCACCAAGTGTAGATAATCTTCCCAAGATCCTCCAAATCGAAGAACACAGGACCTCAACATATCCTCTAATGTTTGAATAGTCCTCTCCGACTGTCCATCTGTTTGTGGATGGAATGCAGCATTGAAATTCAGCTTACTCCCAAGTCTTTTTGAAGGCTCTCCCAGAATTAAGATCTGAATCTAGTGTCTCTGTCTGATAGAATGCTGACAGGACCCCATGCAATTTGACAATCTCCTGCATATAGTTCTCTACAAGGCTCTCTGTAGACTGAACATTTCTAAAGGGAATAAAATGAGCACTCTTCGTCAAGCGATCCACAATCACCCATATGGCATTGTGACCCTTGGACTTCTAGGCAAAGCAGTCACAAAATTTATGGTAATGTTCTCCCACTTCCACTCTGGAATAGGAAGAGGTTGGAGAAGTCCAGCAGTTCTCTGATGCTCTACTTTCACCTGCTGGCTGATCAGACACTGCGAAACAAATCTCGCCATGGCTCTCTTCATACCATGACACCAGAAATGCAACTTCAAATCCCGATACATCTTCGTACCACCGAGATGAATAGAATATGGTGAGCAATGGGCTTCCTCGAGTAGCTTCTGCCTGACTTCCCTCTTCGGAACACATAGACGGGTCCCAAAGTGGAGAGATCCATCCTCATGAATAACCATATCAGTCCTTGAACCTGGTTCGACTTCAGCTCAAAACTTCTGCAACTGTTCATCACCAGACTATGATTCCTTAATCTGTTCCACCGAAGACGACTGTAACTGAAGCACCATACAACTCTGCTCGGAACCAGGCAAGACCACATCCAAATCTAATCTTCTCATGGCTTCCACAAGCCCATCCTGCTCAGTTAGAACCATGGCAACCGGTCTTCTACTCAAAGCATCAGGTACCAAATTAATCTTACTAGGATGATACTGCAAACTGATATCATAATCTGCCATCAATTCCAACCATCGTCTTGGCCTCATATTCAGCTCCTTCTGAGTGAACACGTACTTGAGACTTTTGTGGTCAGTGAAAATCTCCACTCGGTCTCCAAGTAAGTAATGCCTCCAAAGCTTTAAGGCAAAGATCACAGCTGTAAGGTCCAAGTCATGTGTAGGATAATTCTTCTCATGCGGCTGCAATTGTCGAGATGCATATGCGACAACTTTGCCTCGTTGCATCAAAACAGCACCCAAACCTCTTCCTGAAGCATCACAGTGAATTAAGAAACCTCCTGATCCATCCGATATGGTTAACATAGGTGCCGATGTCAACCGATTCTTCAATTCAGCGAACGCTTCATCACAGGTATCATCCCACACAAACTTCTGATCTTTCTCGACCAACTTGGTCAATGGCCCGACAATCTTTAAAAAAATTTGAACAAACTTCCTGTAGTACCCTGCTAGACCATGGAAACTCCGAACTTCTGGTACTGATTTCGGCGTCGGCCAATCCTTAACTACAGAAATCTTGGACGAATCGACAAAAACTCCATCACCAAAAATGATATGGCCCAAGAATGCCACATGATCCAGCCAAAACTCACACTTGCTAAGCTTCCCATACAGCTAATTCTCCCTCAATGTTTGCCAACCTTCAAGTGCTCAACATGCTCATCATGATTCCGAGAATATACGAGGATATCATCAATGAAAACCACAACAAAATTCTCCAGGAAGGGAGAGAAAACCCGATTCATTAAGCTCATGAACACAACTGAAGCATTAGTAACTCCAAAAGGCATCACTAAGAACTCATAGTGCCCATATCTTGTACGAAAGGCAGTCTTCTGTACATCCTCGGATTTCACCTTAACTTGATGGTAACCAGATCGTGAAAATACAGAAGCGCTTCCCAGTTGATCAAATAGGTCATCAATCCTTTGCAGTGGATACGAGTTCTTCACTTTGACATTATTCAGCTCACGGTAGTCAATACACAACCTACAACTACCATCCTTCTTATTGAAGAACAGTACCGGAGCTTCCTAAGGCAAGACACTAGGCCTGATAAAACCTCTATCCAGCAACTCCTGAATCTGCTCCTTCAACTTGGCTAGCTCAACAAGAGCCATTCTGTACGGACTCTTAAAGATCGGAACTGTACCAAGCTGAACATCAATACTGAACACCACTTCACGATCTGGCAGTAATCCCAGTAATTCCTCAGGAAAACATCCAGAAGTCTCGCACAACCAACGATGCAACATCACCATCAACACAGACTTCTTCCATCACTCCATCTTTTTGACTTGCCAACTTCTCCACACAACCAAGCGGTGTTTCACCGGCACAAAATTCAAATTCCTGACGTCCCGGCATTCGAAACATCACCTTCTTCACACAGCAGTCAATTACAGCATGAGTAATACCAAGCCAATCTATCCCTAAGATAACATCAAAAACAGAATTGTTGATGACAATCAGATCGGAAACAAACTCAACACCGCCAATAAGCAAGGGACTCTACTCACAGATCTGAGAACACAAGACAACACCTCCACCTGTAGTGATATTCCATGCTGCTGGCATAGTGCTGCTAGCCAAATGATGCAGGTCGACGTAGCGGGATGAAACAAAGGAATAAGTAGCACCGGACTAGAAAAGAACATGAGCGGGAAAGAAGTGAACAAGGATAATGCCTAGCAAGAAATCAAAGATGAGAACACAATATGCAGAAAGCAAAATGCAAGAAACAGACATGAATGGAAGGATAACATGACAAAGTAACAGAATAGGATAACAAGATAGTAAGAGAGAATAAAATCCAAAATAAACACAACTAAAGATATGCCCGCAACAACGCCCAAAGCGGTTTCAACATCCTGCGCAGTCAGGTTGTAGGCCCGACCACGACCTCCAGGAAGATTATCCCTAGGAGTGGCTCTCCCTTGATAAAAAATCTTCCTCTGAGGTGGGAGTGGTGGTTCACCCTGACCACGAGAAAGCACTCTCTGCGGAGCGGAACCTTCAACTGGTGCGAAGGGCCTGGACTTAGGGAAATCACAAACTATGTGGTCATTGCCTCCACACAGAAGGCATCAGCAATTTGCTATCCGACAGTCCTGGAACAACTGCCCAGTCTTGTGACAGTACGAGCAGACCAAGTGCGGCCTCTAAACAGCAGGTGGGTATAGCAATGCCCTAGCAGAAAGGGTCGGAACTGGCCTCCTAATAGGCCCTCCAGAAGGCCGGCAACAACAGGGTGCGGAACAGACCACAAGATGGCACGCTTCCTCATACTAGTCTGCTCCTGAATTCTAGTAACATCTAGGATACTAGCAAAAGAACGAAGTCACAGGGCAGCAAGACGGTCCTGAATCTCAATATCCAAACCTAACAAGAAACGAATGCCTCTATCTTCGTCATTCGCCACCATAGAAGTAGCAAAATGACTCAGTCGGGTAAATTCGTTAGCGTACTCGTCCACAGTACGACTCACCTGATTCAAGATAGTGTTTAGTTTAACGTCGGTACATTATGAAATAATAACAAAAAATCATGGATAAACACTATCTGACGAACCTGAGTCAGTGAGACAAACCGCCGTTCCATTTCATTCTTGGTGGCATTAGGAAAGAACTTCGCGAGGAAGCTCTCAGTGAAGATGGCCCAGGGAATGGGTCTCCCTAATCGTTTAGCCTCAGCTTGCCACCAGATGTGGGCAAGATCAACAAGTTGGATGCTCACGACATCCACACGGTCGACATCCGAGATCCGTACTGCGGTCAACAGCTGTTCAGTCCGAATAAGCCATTGCTCGGCTTCAAGTGGACCTTCAGTGCCCGAGAATTTATCTGGATGAAGCCTCATGAAATCTGCCACATTACCAGGTCTCGATGGCAGCAATCCGGGTGCAGGTATAACAGACTCCCTGTTAGTAGCCTCAAAAGCCACCCTCATCTCTTCATTGTGCTCATGCTGGATCTGCATCATCTGTTGCAACATCTGTGCAACATTTGGCTCATCTGACAGATCATCCCCAGCTCGGGAAGATGAAGTACCCTTTCTAACCATGGTTTGCAATAAAAATAAAATGGTTAGCATCCAGATTATAAATTGGTTATCAATTATCTATGTGATTCCTATATTGCACATACTGTAGAGTCAAACAGGTAAAACCCAAATCTGACTAATATATCAGTCAAAGCTAAACCTCCATATGTTAGTCATGTTTGACTGATATATCATTCAACCCCGGGCTCTGTCACCACTGAAAACCTTGTCACTCCCCGCTTTCCAAAAATACGGAACACAAGCACGTGACATTGGCCCAACAAATGAATCACATCATCCATAAGCTGTTTACCCATTCAACTCAACAATATATACAATACAAAACAATTACGCATGCAATAATATTAACCACATGAACAAATACTTGGAATAAGACAATATGAAATAACCAAAAACGATAATCCAACATCTGGAAACAAATAATAATATCCGGGTCATAAGCCCAATACAATAACAAATCCAACACAATGATAATAAGCTTCAATACAATAAATCTAATGAAATAACAATCAACTAGAAAGCGATAAATCTTTAGAAAGCTTGTTCTCCAATTCCTACAGGAAATTCTCCTCGATCACCTGTGAACACTTCATCTAAAAAGAGGAGAAAAATTATCCTTAGAGCATGTCATGGACAGCAAGTAAAGAAAGCAAAGAAACAATGGAATAACGATATAACAATGAATTTAATGTGTCAATAGGAATCAATAATAATGGACGATAGCAATAATCAATATCAATAACAATCGATACAATAGTTACAAACAATGATTCAATATTCGATGAAAATATTCAATGGTCGATATCAATATCACTTAGACAATATTCGATATCAAAAGAAATGATGATGTTCATCAATATGCAATGTCGATGTTGTGTTAATTCTTAAGTCTATTAATTTTCAACCTAACTAATGCATGTACTACTGCATCCCATACTACAGGTTCGATGCATACAATCAACATCTCTTAGACTCTAGTGGTGAATTCTGTAGATCATGTGTCGGTACGATAATCACTGATACGATAGAAACTTTGCTGCATGATACACTGAAATGATACACGAAAGATTGGGGTGCCGTAGTCAGCGCTATAACAATCAATCAGTAAAACACTGAACGACACAGTCTCTGTATTGTTCACTACTCAAGTCAATCCCTTAAACCCCGGCTTGTTAATTATTTTATCGATGCAATCAATACATTATAAAATTTAGAGACATTAGATAAACGATAGTAACAATAGAAGAACAATAGGATGATAACTTTAGAATGATGACAATAGTACATAAGGATCATGCAATACAATATATACACTTCAATTCATACAATACAATGATATATGTATAATTATATTAAGGAAATCTGAAAAATACAATTCTGGACAGTAGAGGTCACTGTACAAAAATCAGTTTTTCCGCTGCTACAGAAATCGAAAACTGAATCCGTTAGAAGTTCTGGAAACTAGAATTCCCAACGATTCCAACGCATATTTAAAATACAAAATCCAACAACATTAGCTAGGTCAAATACATCATTCTTTATAGATTACATGTTCTGACTGAAAATCGACATCATCTTGTTATACATTTAGAATCGGCGAAAACTTAATTATAAATTCATCAAAAATATTCTTTAGACTTCTAAACATATTAACTATCATTCTGGAAATTATCAGACCATTATTCTAACATTAAATTAGCTTTTTAATAGTTTAAACATGAAAAATATATGAATTTGAAGGCTTGGAAATAAAATGCAGTTGTAGTAAAATCATCATAACTTTTGCAATACAACTCGGAATTCGAATATCTTAGATGTTTTGGAAACTAGAGACACAGAGCTAACTATTATTCATAAAGTTATTAATTTTGATGTCAAATACTGGATCGAAAATATCTCACAAATTCTAGACAAATATTAAACATATAGATTTTTAATATATTTATGAAATAAAGCGATCTAACATGATGGATTTCAATTCAATTAGTCAATAAATCTTATAATCAGCATAGTAGGTACAATAGCATGGTAAACATAATTAAGAATACACAAATACACTAGTTCAACAACAACAAAATATCGATCGATCAACACACAACCAACCATAAATTCTACGATAGATTATTTGTGTGTTGTTTGTATGAATAAATCCTACTATCAATACTACATGAATGCATGAAAGATTCAATTTCTAAAGTCAACAAAGGCACGAAGTCGATGATATTTGGGTTAGCTCATGTAAACCTCAATATACTCAACGAAAGAGGAACAATAGTATACGATGCGATGAACGATTAGGATATACTTGCAAGAATTTCAATAAAAACTTGAATTTGATACAATATTCAATTCAAGAGGAAAGTGACTTGCCTTATTGAAGATTAGTTCAAATACCAAAGAATAACGGGATGAGAATCCCAGGGCAACGAACAAGAACCCACAAAGAAATATGTGCACACTACGTGCACAAGAGAAACACACGGTAACAAGAGGGTAGCAACGACAGCAAGTTAAGGGGCCTGCTATTGGTCATGACTAATGGCGTGGAAGGGAGGATGGTGGCGTCGACATGCTGGACTGGACGGTGTCGAGCGGCAGTGTCTGACGTCGAGCAGTGGTCTGGCATCGAATTGCTGCAGTCGGGAGGAGAGTGGAACAGCGGAGTGTTGGGGCATCGATGGAGGGCGGTTCTCAGGATTCTATGCATCCCATACTACGTAGGTCCGAGGGTAAGCCCTTAATCGTACTTCATCTTGTAGGGTTCAGTCCCTCGCTATGACTTAAACTACTACGGTAACTACGGTAAGTATCCTAGATGTTCTATAAATTACGAGCCCATGTCTAGACAATCTGGAGGGAAATCCCACGTACTGACATGACGCATCATGCACCCAATCTATGGACAATTCAGCCTCCGTCGTGGAACGTTGGCACCACCCATAGTCACCAAACACCCCACAAGCGTCGCCACCGGGACGATAATTCCGGAGTAGTGCTCACGCCGTGTCATGATGCATCAAGCAGGCAATCTGTGAATCACTCTCACACCGCCAATCCGATGGCCCTCATACTCGTGTTTTTCTCTCACTTTCGTCACATCACCACTATGTGTCTAGTCCTTAATTATTTGAATTATGAATAAAATCAACCCCTAAAGTTAGCTCTTTCCTCTATACCGGTCTTAAACATCAATCAACAATATGATCAAACTTGGTCTTTTCTTTTCAATATCTCATCTCATAAATATCTTTCAATTCCGGTATAAGGCTTAGCTACCCTCTAGCTTTCAATTCCATTTCATGTTCATAGCATTTGTGTATTCATATTCATAAGACTTTTCATAATTCATCATGATATTTGATTTTACTTTCATGTACAATTTTATGCATAAGACAAATAAATTCATTTTCTAACTTATCACATTCATTCTTCATTCTTTGCACATAATTCTCTTATTCTCATTTTACCAATACTATATCTAACATTCATACTTTCAATTTTTTTCATTATCAAATCTCTTTTTAAATCTGTTTTAATCAATGCATTTTTCTTTATCCAAAGACAATTTAAACTAACAATTTATAGTAAGTTCTTTCTTGCAAAAATAGTCTCAAATTCTCATTTATACTAGGCCAAGGGTTATAGAAAATTATCTCATGAAATCTGGATATCATTTGAACTTCAGGGCAGTCGACTGTTAAAACATAATCGGTCGACTGTTCTGTGAGGATTAAAAAACTCGAAAAATTAAATAGTCAGGACAATCGACTGTTAAAGCATAGTCGGTCGACTGTTCTGCGAGGATTAAAAAACTCGAAAATTAAATAGTCAGGATAGTCGACTATTAAGGCATAGTCGGTCGACTGTTCTACGAGGATTAAAAACTCGAAAATTAAATAGTCAGGACAGTCGACTGTTAAGGCATAGTCGGTCGACTGTTCTGCGAGAATTAAAAACTCGAAAATTAAATAGTTAGGACATTCGACTGTTAAGGCATAGTCGGTCGACTGTTATGCGAGGATTAAAAAACTCAAAAATTAAATAGTCAGGACAGTCGACTATTAAGGCATAGTCGGTCGACTGTTCTGCGAGGATTAAAAACTCGAAAATTAAATAGTCAGGACAGTCGACTGTTAAAGCATAGTCGGCCGACTGTTCTGCGACTAGAATCCGAAATTTGGACTTTATACAATAACTCAAGATTTTAAAAACCATTTAACTCTCATTTTTCATATAAAAGACTATTCTTTTATTTGTACGAAAATGTTCACAAAACTTTATGTCCTCTTAATTTGTCTCTTTTCAAAGAGAGAATTCTAAATTGGCAATTCTCAAATAGGTTACTCTTTATTAAACTAATAATTTCCTCCTTTTCTTCTTTTATCAATAAAATCCAATCCTTTTCTTAAATTAGCCCTAACTACAAAAATGTTCATTCTTTCTTTCCAACAAAATAACATGTAAAAAATTGGGAATTTTTGTATCAATTTTACTAACAATAAACATGTATGATTTGTTAATCAATCTACTTTCATAACAAGGAGATTTTCTCATAGTTCACCTCATATAAACCACACATTTATTCACATTGCATTTTTCCACATTCATGAATAACTCAACATAAAGATTCATAATTTCTTAATTAGCAAATGAGCATATTATCAAATCATCACCACAATATTTCTATTCACATCATTCAAACAATTTACTACTTATTTCATGTAATTTCACATGGGTTCATTTTCTCCTTAAACATGGTACTAACATAATGTAATATTTCCTTTTCTTGTTTATTTTAACATGATTACACACTTAAACCTAGCATGGTAACTAGTTAGAAGTTGGAGAAAATTGCCCACCTCTAATGGAGAGAAAACAAACAAGAACTCCTAAAGGATCTCCTAGAATGCACAAGGGAAGCCTTCTTCCTAGATCGAGCCACCATTGACTTCTCCTCCTTGCTTGTATGGAACTCGAGCCTTCTTTCCTTGCTCCTTGAGGTATGCTGGCCACTCCTGGGATGAGGAACACACACAACTAGCACTTAATCTTTTGACTCACAACTCTCTTAATCTTTTACTCACAATTTGTCTTTCTTTTTTTCTTTCTTTTTTTTTCTTCCAATTCTTCTTCAAGTGTAAATGTGAGTGAATGAGAGGGGTATTTATACTAATTTGGAGTGCAAATGGAGGGCTAAGATTTCTTCAAATGGTTAAGGATCAATGGCCAAGATGAATTAGGGAGTTGTAGCAACTACCCATGATGGAGCAACCAGATCTCCACTTCATCCACCTCTCCCTCTCTCTTTGAATAATCCGGCCTACACTATGGTGCACTTGCACGTGCTAGTGCAATGCACATGCAAACTAGTACCCCCTACCAAAATTTGTTCATGCAATTTTAATTAATTATTTACTAAATTGGTCTACACTACAAGTTAGGTTAATTAAAAGAGGAATTAAATTAAATGGGCTCACTAATGGGCCAAAAGACCATGGGCTCTAGTAAATTAATTAATAAATTAATAATAATGCGCTAGAAATGGATAATTAGGCCTAGGATTTTATTTAGGCTTTAAAAATAGATCTTTTAGAAAATAAAGAGAATAATTACTAGCTCAAGCTATAAAGAAATATTTTTCGCTAGAAAAATACATATGAAATTATACGCGCAAAATGCGTAAAATCACACTCTTATAAATAAAATTCAGGATGTTACAATTGTTGACCCACCTGCTGCAAGTGCCCCTCAAACCGAAAAGATGCTCATAAGACGCATCAAGATGATGCCTTAGACGTTGGTTGTCTCATGCTAGCACCATGAACTTTGATCTTCAGAAGCAATATGAGAACATGGATGGCTACGATATGATCGTACACCTCAAGAGGCTCTAACAAGAGCAGGCTAGGCATGAGAGGTTTGAAGTCTCAAAGATATTATTTCAGTGCAAACTGGCAGAAGGAAGCCCTGTTGGAACTCATGTGCTCAAGATGATTGGGTACATAGAGAACCTTAAAAGGGTTAATTTTTCAATTGGGTCAAGAGTTGGCCACTGACTTGGTCCTACAATCGTTGCCAAAAAGTTATAGTCAATTCGTTATGAACTACAACATGAATAAAATTGACAAACCTCTGCCAGAATTGCTAAGCATGTTGAGAACTGCTGAACAAAATATTAGTAAGGGAAAGACCATTATGATGGTCCAACAGGCTAAAGGTAAGGTCAAGGACAAAAAACAGATTAAGAAACCCAAGGGCAAGGGGAAGGGCACGGGCAATTTCAAGCCCAACACTTCTGTCTTGAAACCTAAAGATGGGGTGGCCAAGGAGGGTACATGCTTCCAATGTGGTGAGACCGGACATTGGAAGAGGATCTGTCATAAGTACCTGAAGGAGCTTAAAAAGACGAAAGAAAGTGAGACTTTCATTACAGGTTATTTTGTTTAAAAAGTCAATTTATCTACTTGTGCATCTTGGGTATTAGATACTGGATGTGGGTCTCACATTTTTTGTAAATGTGCAGGATCTCAAAAGGAGTAGACCATTGGCTAAGGGCGAAGTTGACCTACGAGTTAGAAATGGAGCAAAAGTTATTGCTTTAACTATAGGGACTTATCATTTATCATTGCCCCCCGGGCTTACAATTGAGTTAGAGAATTGTTATTTTGTGCCTGCCATTAGTATGAATATTATTTATATTTCTTGTTTGGATAAGAAGGGTTTTTCATTTATAATAAAGGATAAAAGTTATTTTATTTATTTGAATAATATCTATTATGGTAGTGCACAATTGGGTAATGAACTTTATATTCTCGACCTCAAAATGCTCGTCTATAATATAAATACTAAGAGGTTCAAATCAAATGATATGAACCTAACTTACTTCTGGCATTGTCGTTTGAGCCACATAAATGAGAACCGCATATCCAAACTCCTTTAAGATGGATTCTTAGACTCATTTGATTTTGAATTATATGAGGTATGTGAACATTGTTTGTTGGGTAAGATGACAAGAGCTCCATTCACTAGAAAAGGTGAAAGGACAAGTGATCTTTTAGGTCTCATACATAGTGATGTCTACTGACCTTTCAACACATTGGCTAGATAAGGTTTTCAGTACTTCATTACATTCACTGATGATTTCGGTAGATATGGGTTTGTGTATCTGATGAAAAATAAATCAGAATCATTTGAAAAGTTCAAATAATTCAAGAATAATGTACAAAACCAACTTGGTAAAAGTATTAAATCCCTTCGATCAGATCAAGGTGGTGAGTACTTAAGCCAAGTATTTGATGACTATTTAAAAGAGTGTGGGATAATATCTCAACTCACTCTCCCTGGAACACCGCAATAGAATGGTGTCTCTGAGAGGAGGAACTAAACATTGTTAGACATGATTCGATCTATAATGAGTCATGTAGACCTTCCAAGCTCTTTCTGGGAACATGCTCTATTAATAGCTGCTTCCACACTTAACCGTGTTCCATCTAAAACAGTTCAAGAGACACCATATGAGATATGGACTGGGATGCGTCCTAGTGTGTCTTTTATGAAAATTTAGGGTTGTGAAGCCTATGTAAGGCGTCAAGTCCCTGATAAACTTGGTCCCAGATATGATAAGTGCTTCTTTGTAGGATATCCCAAGGAAACCAAGGGATACTATTTCTATGATCTGACCAAAATCAAAGTGTTTATCGCATAGACTGATGTGTTCCTAGAGAGAGAATTCATCTCCAAAAGAACCAGTGGGAGAACAATAGAACTTGAAGAAATTTAAACTTTGCAAAGTAGCAGCGAACCAATGGTGGAAAGGGAGCAAACTCCACAAATTGTTGTGAAACAACCACTTGCTCAAGTAGCACAAGGCCTACGTAAGTCTAGTATGATACCTCATCAACCCAAGAGATATGGATTTCTCATGACTCGACATGGTGATATATTACTCATGGATCAGGATGAGTCTACGACTTATGAGAAAGCTGTAAAAGGCCCAGATTCTGAGAAAATGCTTGAGGCCATGAGATCTGAGATGAAATCCATGTATACCAACCAAGTATGGACCTTGGTAGACCCACTTGAAGGGCTAAAACCTATTGGGTGCAAATGAGTTTTCAAGAAGAAAACTGACATGGATGGTAATGTGCATACCTTTAAGGGGAGGTTGGTGGCTAAAGATTTCAAGCAAGTTCATGGTGTAGACTATGATGAGACTTTTTTTTCCAGTTTTCATGCTTAAATCCATTCGGATCTTGCTTGCTATTGCAATATATCATGATTATGAAATCTGGCAGATGGATATCAAAACTAATTTCCTAAATGGAAATCTTCTCAAGGATGTGTATGACACATCCTGAGGGTTTGGTCACTCCAAAGGATGTTAAAAAGGTGTGTAGAATGCAATAATCCCTTTATGGATTAAAGCAAGTTTGTAGAAGCTGGAATCCTTATTCCGATGATGCAATCAAAGTGTTTGGTTTCATCAAGAACGAAGATGAACCTTGTGTCTATAAGAAGGTTAGTGGGAGCACAATTATATTTCTGGTGTTGTATGTAGATGACATACAACTCATCGAGAATGACATCCCTACCTTACAGTCTGTAAAGACTTGGCCAGAAAAATACTTTTCCATAAAGGACTTGGGTGAAGCTACATATGTATTAGGCATCAAGATCTATAGAGATAGATCAAGGAGACTGCTTGGCCTGAGTCAGAGCACATACATAGACAAAGTATTGAAACGCTTCAATATGCAAGAGTCTAAGAAAGAATTCCTTTCTATGTCACATGGTATAAGTCTGTCTAAGGCTCAATGTTCTTCCACTCCTTCCACTCAAGATGAAAAAGACTGCAAGACTAAGTTTCCATATGTATCTGAAATTGGATCTATCATGTATACCATGTTATGTACTCGTCCAAATGTCTCATATGCTTTGAGCATGATGAGCAGGTACCAGTCAGATCCCGGTGAGAGTCACTGGACTACTGTCAATAAAATCCTTAAGTACTTAAGAAGTACTAAATATTCGTTCCTGGTATACGAAGTCAAGGAAGTGCTTGTTGTAAAGGGTTACACTGATGTTAGCTTCCAGTCTGATAAGGACGACTCCAAATCGCAATCGGATTTTGTATTTTTCCTAAATGGTGGAGCTGTGAGCTGGAAGAGTTCGAAGCAAGAGACAGTAGCCAATTTTACCATAGAGTCTGAGTATATTGTTGCCTCCAATGCAGCAAAAGAGACTGTTTGGATCAGAAAGTTCATCACTAAACTTGGCATGGTTCCTAGCACTGTAGACCCGATAGACCTCTATTGTGATAATAATGGGGCCATTGCACATGCTAAGGAGCCTAGATCTCACCATCAATCCAAACATTTACTTAGACGCTTCCATCTCATTCGAGAGATCATCGATAGAGGAGATGTGAAGATATGCAGAGTACCGACAGATGATAACATCGTTCACCTACTGACAAAGCCTCTTGCACAGCGACAGCATGAGAGTCACACTAGATCTATAGGCATTAGATTTATGTTTGATTGGCTCTAGTGCAAGTGGGAGATTGTTGGTGTATGCCCTAGAGGCCAGTTATGTATTGACTTTACTAGTTTACATTGTATCATGATATTTATTTTATATATGAGGCATTTCATTTATTGTGTTGTTTACTATAATTAAATGAACTTAATAAAGTCCTTAGAATAGTAGGTTCAATACCATGGGATATCAAGTGCATGACTTGATTGTGAGATGCTGTTGGTTGTAATCAGAACAATTCTTAAATATCCCTAGTCAAGTATTATTGTCAATTAGGACAACAATAATACATAGAGACAAGTATGTGTGTAGACTGATGACCATATCTCACGGGTTATGGATATGAGATATCAAGTCTTCATATGAATACATATTAGAGTAATAGTGTACTAGACGGACCCACCATGAGAACGATACATGGATCGTTACGTGAGTGTCATAAGCGGTTCTCATAGTAACCATGGTGTACGTAGTCCTTTGACTTGAAGTCACTATGGTTTCCTATATGAGAAGTTATATGTTTTAATGTCGTCAAACATTGCCTGTAATAAAGTGATTATAAAGTCGACTATTGTATATACTAAAAATCATTGGGAGGGATGTGAGTGACTTAGATAAGATTTGTCCCTATTACATAACAAAAGCAATATCTATGGGCCCCTTGATTGAGTGAGATTGTAAAATGCATGGTCATGCTCAAATGACTCAATATGAGATATTGAGCTCATTTGTTTTAGTAAGTATACTCGGACAACAAGAAAGCAAAGATTGAACTATACAAGGGTGACATGCTCTATGCCTTGTGGTCAATTAGATATCTTGACAAAAGGACTATACTACATAGTAACATTGGTCACGAATAAGTTATGTCAAAATACCGCCATTCCCGTTACTTGAGTAGCAGTAATGTATTGTTAGATACCGCTCACTGTTTGTAACACTAGAATGAGATTTTTGTATTACTGTCAATGTAATGGGAACATACAGGATCACACACTTAGAATGGATCGAAATTGGATTTAAATTCATGAGATGAACTTAATTAGGAATCCTAGTAAGATTTGGACTCTTGACATGGTTAGGTAGTTAATTAGATTAAATGGGCCAACTAAAGTTCAAAGGCCCACGCACGAATCTGACTCAGGCCAGATTGTGAGCCCAACAGCCTCATTACTCTTTTATGGTTGATTTTCTGCATCTAGATATATGATATGTGTCTATGGAAAAGAAATAGTCGAAAAAACCCTAGCCATCACAGAAATTGTGAGAGAGAGAGATCGTAAGGAACATCCCTTCCTGCAGCTAGTACCGCGGTGTGAGGTTAAGCTTGATTTGATCCGTTCGTGTGGATACCGTAGAGACAATGCAATATTGCAGTGTTGTGATCGATATACTGTGGAGACAGCAGATCCATCATTAAGGTACAACTTCTAAACATGATTTATGGTTTTCGTATGGATTTATGGCTAGGTTTCGATATTTTTTTATAATTTTTTCGCTGCGTATTTATCCTGAGATTACCTTCGACATCTAAGAATTCTAGTGATGAAAAACTAGATAATGCTTTAGAAACAATGAGCTTTAAAACACTCGGCCGAGTTTTTTCATTCCCGCCAAGCTTGTAGAGGTTGTACGAGACACCCCTCTTTCCTAACATCACCTTAAAAAGACCTTCCCAAACTGATAGAACTCCACTGTAAGCTATGTACTCGTAGCTTCGTCCTTTAAGAGTTCTTAAGGAGATAAGGTTCCGTTTCAACAAAGGAATATGCATGATGTTCTCTAATGTGTACATGTTTCCATTTGGTGCTTCCAACTCGATTGTTCCTTCACCCATTACTCCACAAAGCTCACCAACCACCATTCTCACACAACGATCTCTTTTGAACTTGTAAGTCGAAAACATCTTCCTCTTTGAGCATATATGAGAAGAGCTCTCTGAATTAAGAAACCAGTCTAAATACATATCTATAGAATTTGAAACAAGAGTACAATTTAAAGTATCACCTGACTTAGCAGTACTGGTAACACTAGCAATATTGACGTTCTTGCGATTCAACAACTTTCGACAATCCCTCTTATAATGCCTAATCCTTCTGCAATGGTGACAACAGATTCTTCCCTTACTTGCACTTTCTCTTCCATTCGAAATAACCTGTTGCAACTTGTAGAAGTAGATGCTAATCTCTGAGTCCCCCTCCAAAAGAACATCTTCCTCTAAGCCCTCGATCACCACTGTTGTGGAAAACTTCTCCTTGGTAGACTACCGTCTAGCATAGTGGTTATCAGATGCTTGTATGAATCTGGTAGTGAATTTATCAAGATGAAAGCTTTAAGAGCATCTGTGTTCGACACCCTCAATTCAGTTGACCATGAATTCGATTCCCCTCTATGATCTTGAAGAGTGATACTTTTCTTTATTGATTAACTATACATTTTTTTTGTTTCTGTACATCAGTTCTTATAAGGCTAAATTAAAAAAAACCCCACTGAACTTTGGGCCATTTTAAAAAAAAACCGCACTAAGTTTTTTTTAATAAAAAAACCGTACAAAACTATAGTTTAAAAAAACTCACTTTAACGGAGTTAGGTTTCCGTTAGGCTAAATTTAAAAAAAACCACATTCATCTTTCATTTATGTTTAAAAAATATCACTTAACTAATTAGATGTTTAAATAAACCCTCCTGAACTAACCCTAACCCTAACCCTAACCCTAACCCTAACTCTGTCAGTGTTTTTTTTAAACAATAGTTTTGTGCGTTTTTTTAAAATAAAAAAAAACTTAGTGCGATTTTTTTAAAATGGCCCAAAGTTCAGTGGGTGTTTTTAAAATTTAGCCTTCTTATAATGACAATTATGTGGCATCAGTTATGAGTCTTTCTCAAAGACTCGCCGTGCTTCTACACCTGACTTTGTTCACCGAAAAACATCTGAATTAAACCAAAGGCTTCTGCATAATTCTTCAACCGAATCTCTTGCTTTATGTCAAATGCCCTTCCCAGCTCGATCTTCGTGAAACTCTGGTCTGTCATCTTCTCAAAGGAAACTTGAACAACTCCTAAACTGCAGAAGATTTCTGACCTAATGCTAATACCAATTGTTAGAAAATCGTTGCTGACTTCAGTGACAATAGATCCAATGATGAACAATCAAACAAGTAGATGAAACCAAACATACAAAATACACAATGATTGGTAGAGGTTTGGGCAAAACCCTAATCCGGGGAAGAAATAAAGGTAATATTATTCAACTAGAGAAGATACAAAGTATTACATTTGTACTAAGAACCTATCTATCTCTCAGTTCTAACTGGAAGATAATCAGCTATTTACAATGGAGAACTCTCAATCTAACCATATGAAGTAATTTCTCTTGCCTCTCAATGAAGACTTACACAATAATATATAAAGATCTAGAGAAACCCCAAATTTTAGTCTTGATATATAAGTCGTCCGATATGTCATAAATAAAGAGACACACAATAGGAGCTGTACGATCTAACTTGAAGAGGAAGTTGGGCCCGAAAGACACACAAATAATCAGCCCCAATACTGCTGCCCGTCGTCGGCAATCGACTGCCCAAAGTGGGCAGTTGACAATAATCTCTGATTCCAAACCAAAGGCTCTCAGGTGCAGTTGACTGTCAATTGACTGTGCTACTACTGCTGTTGACTTCTTCTCACAACGATTGCTTCAACCTCCTTCGATTTTATCATCTTTTACTTATCGAACTATAAGTATGCAAGATGATATGGCTAAAAATGGGGTTAAATTGGAACCGTCCAAATCGGGCATGAATCTTGAAGCCCAGGGGTAAAACGGTAGTTTCACCTACCAATGGGTCTGAGATGGGTAGTGGATCTCTTCGTCGAAGATCCAATAACCCACGAACGGATCCACCTCAATCGGTTGCGGGTTTCAACCAGCGGGAAGCCCGATCTAGAGGGATAGAATTAGGGTTTCTGATTAAATCCTAATCAACGGCCCTGATTCATGCCTATCCTTCCACTGGGAATTAGGGATTACATTCCTAATCTATTTACAAGGAGTATATTTCTTATCAGATCACGGGGATTACATTCCTAATCTAGTCCCTAAGATGCCTATAAATACCCCCCATCCATCTCCAATAAGAGGTAATCAATCTTTTGCCAGTTTTCACGCTCTTTCTTAATCATCCCTGATTACTGACTTGAGCGTCGGAGGGTGCGTCGCCGGGAACAACCCCGGTGTCTCGCACTTTATGCAGGTGTACGGCAGGAGCAAGCGTCAAAATCCGGCGGAACAGGTAAACGGTTTGCTGTTCAGTTTTCCTAAGAATCCACAAATACTATCGGTTTGCCCCCACACCGAATTTAGCGGCAACAGATTGGCGTCGTTTGTGGGAAACTAACGAATAGCAACCTCCCCTCTTCCTGTTGGGCAGATCTTCTCCAGCCATGCCTCCTAGGAAAGTCAGATCCAGAGGGTCCAACCGAGGACCCAACCCCGATCAGCAACAAGAAGTTCCCCCTCAACCCGCTCAACAGCAAGGGCAACTTCTTCCTCAAGCGGAGGACCCACTCCAACAGGGCCCGCCTGCTCCTCAGAACCAACAACCTCCTAAGGGTCCCAATCCGCAGAAGCAGCCTCTCCATCCTGACCACGTCTCCATCCACAATGCCTCTTCGGACTCTATGGCCTCTCATCATCCTCGAGCTTCCGATCTCCACAACACCGTCCTCCATCGGCAGAAGGATGAGGATCTTCGCCGCCATCTGGATGAAAAGCGGGTCTGAGAGGGAACCTCCCGCCAACACCGTCCGGATGAGCGATCTCCTCACCACCGAGAATACAGAAGGTCCCCTACCCAAAGGTGACGGAGAGAGTCCCCCGAGCATCACAGAAGAAGGCCACACTCCTCTGCAGGTCGGCAACAACCTAGGAACGATGAGGAACCCATCACCTGTGCCGAGTTTCAGCAGTTCCAAGTGACCGTCCTACAAGCTCTCAATCTCTGTCCCAACACCAATGCTCCAAAGATCCCCTCTCCTCCTCCAGTCCGAAGTCCTCACCGACGGTCCCCAACTCCTCCTCCCGCTCTTAGCAACTCCCGGCATATGCCAAGTCCTCGCCGCTCCAGGAGCTACCGTCGTCGTAGCCCCCGCTCTCCCTCGTACGAAGACGAGTCTAGAGGCTCGGCTGATTACCGTTGAAGGGACGATGCTGTATACCGCCGTCTCCATGAGATGGAGAGACGCTTGGGTCAGTTGGACCGAAAAGAAGAGCTGAGAGGAAGGACTCTTCGTCCTAGCAGACCTCCTTTTTCCCGAACCATAATGGATGCACCTGTACCAATCGGCTTCAAGCCTCCTCAATTTGAGACCTACTCCGGGGAGACTGACCCCGTCGATCACATCGAGAGCTTCAAGACCCTAATGCTCATCCATAAAGCTTCCGATGCTCTGCTCTGTAAAACCTTCCCCACAACTCTCAAGGGTCCGGCTCGAGAATGGTACTCTCGCCTCGCCCCATCCTCAATATTCTCTTTCGAGCAATTCGAGACCCTCTTCGTCACCCATTTTGTAAGTAGCCGTAGAACCGAGAAGACCAGCATCTCGCTACTGTACCTCCACCAGAAGAAGGGTGAGAAGTTAAGAGACTATGTGAAGAGGTAAACAGCTGAAGCCAGGTCTATAGCATCCCTCGACCAGTCGGTCGCCGCAGCAGCATTTCAATCCAATGTCCTCAATTCCAACCTCCGCTCCTCCCTCGCCAAGAAGCCCCCACAGAACTTCTCTGACCTCCTCCTCCAAAGTGAAAAGTATATTCGGGCCGAAGAAGCTGAGCACCGCCCCAACTTGGAGGGGTCTTCCTCCGGGTTCAAGAGAAAGGAAACAGAAGAGGAAGGAGCCAAGAAGCTCCAGAAGGATAATGCCGGCCAGCGCCGACCTCCCCCAGATTTGAAAAATTCACTCCCCTTAACGCCAATATCTCCACAATTCTCATGGAAGTTGAGAAGGAGGGGGTGATACCTCCTGCACCAAAAATGAACACCCCTAGCAAGAAGAGGGATAAAGAGAAGTGGTGCCGTTATCATCAGGACCACGGCCACGACTCCAACGATTGTCGGGCCTTGAAGAATGAGATAGAAGCCCTCATCCAGAGGGGGCAGCTGAACAGATTTGTGAGAAATGACCGAGCTGACCTTCCTCCCCCGCCTTGGGGGGCTAATAAGCGTCCGGAACGCGATGAAACGCCCGACTTCGAAGAGGAGCGTGTCCTACACCTCATTCATGGGGGCCCAATGGGGGGCTCCTCGAACTCCTCTCGAAAGGCATTTATAAGAGAGGTCAGTTTGGTTCGCGCCACCCCTCCTCCCAAAGGCCTCGGAGTGCCCGTCACATTCTCAGACGAAGATCTTGAAGGTGTCCGCACCCCTCATTTTGATGCACTCATCATCAGCCTTCACATGGCGAACTTCAAAGTGGAGAGGATCCTAGTGGACAATGGCAGCTCCGTTAACATCCTCTTCCTCGCCGCTTTTAAAGGCCTAAAGCTCTCCCGAGACAGACTCAAGCCCGCCGGCTACACGCTCCATGGGTTCACGGGAGTGCCAGTGACTATTGAAGGGGTGATCACCCTCGACGTAATCGCTGGCAAACCTCCTACTACCCGAACGGAGTCGATGGACTTCATGGTCGTAGATGTCCCCGCAGCCTACAACGTCATATTGGGTCGGCCCGGCCTAGCTGCCCTTGAAGCCGTCCCCTCCGCCTATCACCTCAAAATGAAGTTTCCCACTTGGGCTGGAGTAGGGGAAGTAAAACGCAATCAAGAAACAGCCCGCAAGTGCTACATGACCTCTACCCTCGGTCCCGTCCTCTCCTTAGAAACTCTGGAAATCCCCCAAGATGCTGCCCGACCGACGTCCGAGCCGGTGAATGAATTGGAGGAAGTGCTCTTCTTTGAGCAGGATCCAACTCGCCAGTTCTTTGTTAGCAAGACCCTCCCGTCCGCCCTATGCTCGGACATAGTACAGTGCATCCGAAGGAACCAAGACCTTTTCGCTTGGTCTGCTACAGACATGCCCGGAATTTCCGAAGAGCTCTTAGTCCACCACCTCAGCGTTGTTCCGGTGTCCAAACCGGTTCAGTAGAAGAGGCGCAAGTTCGCTCCCGAGTGCCAGCTAGCTATAAAAGAGGAGGTGGACAAGCTCTTGAAGGCCCGGTTCATACAAGAGGTGAACTATCCCGAGTGGTTGTCGAATGTAGTAATGGTGAAGAAGTCCAATGGGACTTGGAGGATTTGTATTGATTTTACCGATCTCAACAAGGCTTGCCCCAAGGATCCCTTCCCTCTTCCGAGTATTGACACTCTGATTGATGCCACCTCGGGACATGAGCTCCTCAGCTTCATGGACACCTTCTCAGGCTACAACCAGATGCGGATGTTCCCTCCGGATATCCCGAAGACCTCATTCGTGACCGACCAGGGCCTCTATTGCTACAGGGTTATGCCCTTCGGTTTGAAGAATGCAGGCGCAACATATCTACGCCTTGTCAACAAGGTTTTCCAAGCTCAAATCGGCCGGAATATGGAGGTGTATGTTGACGACATGCTTGTAAAAAGCATCCAAGGTACCGATCATGTAACCGACCTCCAGGATGCATTCGATGTTTTGAGAAAGCACAATATGAGACTCAATCCGAACAAGTGTGCGTTCGGTGTCTCGTCAGGAAAGTTCCTCGGCTTCATGGCCAGCCAACGAGGAATTGAAGCAAACCTTGAGAAAATCAAGGCCATATTAGACATGGCCCCTGCCAAGAATGTTAAGGAAGTTCAGAGGCTAACAGACCGCCTAGCCGCCATAGGGCATTTTCTCTCGAAGTCCGGGGAGAAATGCCTTCCCTTCTTCAAGGCCCTCAGGGGGGCTAAAGTTTTTGAATGGGGACAACAGCAACAGGAGTCCTTCGACCAGCTCAAGGCTTACCTCGTCAATCCTCCTCTCCTCAGCAAACAAATTCCTGGAGAACCCTTCTACCTCTACCTGCCAGCCTCCGAACAGACTCTCAGTGCCATTTTAGTAAGGGAAGAAGACCGGGCTCAAAAGCCCATCTACTATGTGAGCAAAGTACTTCGGGATGCCGAGCTCCGCTACCCGAAGATAGAAAAGATGGCTTATGCCCTGGTGATGGCCACGAGAAAGCTTCGCCCGTACTTTCAATCCCATTCGGTGGTCGTTCTTACCGACCAACTGCTGAAGCAAGTGCTCCACAACCCGGAGACCTCCGATCGTCTTATGAAGTGGTCTATCGAGCTGAGCCAGCACGATATAACTTATCAGCCTCGGACCGCGATCAAGGCTCAGGCCTTAGCAGAATTCATAGTTGAAAGTACCATCCCCAAGTCCAGCCAAACAGTGAAGGGACCACCCGTCTGGTCGGTTTATGTAGACGGATCCTCCTGCAATGAGGGAAGCAAGGCAGGGGTCATTCTGGCAGGCCCAGATGATTTCATCCTCCAATACTCCCTCCGTATCAACTTCAATGTCTCTAACAACGAAGCAGAATACGAGGCACTCATAGCCGGCCTTAGAATGGCCCGCAACGCAGGGGCGCAATGCCTCAGGATCTTTAGCGACTCTCAGCTAGTCGTGAATCAGATCCTCGGCGAATATGAAGCACGTGATGACAGGATAGTTAAATACTTAGCCAAGGTTAGGAGCCTCATGGCACTGTTTGAAGAAGCCTTCATCCAGCGCATACCCCGGGATGAAAATGCTCAAGCCGACGCCCTCTCCAAACTAGCCTCTTCCTCCCTTCAAGGTCTCGAGCAGACCGTCTTAATAGAGGTCCTTCTGAAGCCAAGTATAGAGGACGAAACTCCCGACTCTATGGAGTCGCTGCCTGTCCTGCTCGAAGACAACTGGATGAAACCCCTTGTCGAATTCTTAAGGGATGGACTCCTCCCCGAGGATCCCAAGGAAGCTCGAAGAGTGAGAACCCGAGCTGAGCGTTACACACTAATCGGAGGTATCCTGTATAAACGCTCCTTCACACAGGTAGATGGCCGGCCTTACCTGAGATGCCTCTCCCCCGAGCAGGCCGACTACGCCCTACAGGAACTTCATGAGGGCATCGGCGGGGCACATTCGGGGTCCAGAGCTCTAGCCCGCAAAGTGTTGAATTACGGATATTTCTGGCCCACTCTCCTACGAGACGCTGAACGGCACGTTCGGCAATGCAGCTCCTGTCAGAAGTACTCCGACATCCGATGCCTCCCTCAAGCTCCACTCACTTTCCTATCAAGTCCAATCCCCTTTGCAATGTGGGGGATGGATTTACTAGGGCCATTTCCACCAGCTCCCGGACAGTTCAAATTCTTAGTCGTGGCGATCGACTACTTCTCAAAATGGATAAAGGCCGAGCCCTTGGCCACGATCACCGAGAACAAGGTTATTCAGTTCTTTTGGAAGAGCGTGATCTGCCGATTCGGCGTCCCTCGGGTCCTGATAACAGACAACGGAACCCAGTTCACCGGGGCTGCCTTCCGAGCTCTATGCGAAGACCTTGCCATCTAACACAGGTTCTCCTCCGTTTCTCATCCCCAGTCGAATGGCCAAGCCAAAAATGCTAACCGACAGATCCTCTCCAGCATTAAGAAGAGGTTGGATAAATATTCCAAAGGCTTATGGGTCGATCAGCTTCCCAACGTGCTGTGGAACTACCGCACCACAAAACGGACCTCCATAGGAGAGAGCCCATTTAATCTCACCTATGGGTCTGAGGCCATCATCCCCCTAGAAGTCGAAATACCCTCTCCTCGTCTAATAGCTTATGAAGAAGAGCAAAATGCCAGAGTGCTCCGAGCAAATCTAGACCTAATAGATGAGATCCGAGAAAGAGCTGCCATTCGTCAACAAAGCTACCGAAGAAGGATCGAGTTGGCATACAACAAGAGAGTCCGCCCCACGAACCTCAAAGAAGGGGACCTGGTCCTCAGAAAGTTGGTCATCTCCTTTCCTGGTCAAAAGAGTAAACTCGCTCCAAATTGGGAGGGACCTTACAAGATCGTCAAAGAAGTTCGGCCCGGCACATACAGACTAGAAGACCTCGAAGGCAGGGAGATCCCTAGGACATGGAATGCCGACCATCTCTTAAAATACCAAGAGAGAGCACCAACGCCTCTCTAAGTATTTCGAGACGTCGAACCGTTCCTCTCCTATCGCTTGTAATGATTTCCTTTTATTTTTTCTCTTGTAATAACGGCTAGCAACTTTAGAAGCAGCCAACTATTAATCATTAATAAAGATAGCTTTTTCATACTTTACTATTGTTTACATCTCTCTGCTTTCACTCTTTACTCTAACAATGGTTCGGAGTCCAACACTTGGCTAGATTCTACTTCGCAAGTTCGCTCCTAAGCGAACTAGATGTAGTTCGCCATTCGAAATTGCTTCCACAACCGTTGAACTAATCTAACGATGGTTCGGAGTCCAACACTTGGCTCGATTCTACTTCGCAAGTTCGCTCTTAAGCGAGCTAGAGGTAGTTCGCCATTCGAAATTGCTCCCACAACTGTTGAACTACTCTAACGATGGTTCGGAGTCCAACACTTGGCTCGATTCTACTTCGCAAGTTTGCTCCTAAGCAAACTAGAGGTAGTTCGCCATTCGGAATTGCTCCCACAACCGTTGAACTACTCTAACGATGGTTCGGAGTCCAACACTTGGCTCGATTCTACTTCGCAAGCTCGCTTCTAAGCGAGCTAGAAGTAGTTCGCCATTCGGAATTACTCCCACAACCGTTGAACTACTCTAACGATGGTTCGGAGTCCAACACTTGGCCCGATTCTACTTCGCAAGCTCACTTCTAAGCGAGCTAGAAGTAGTTCGCCATTCGGAATTGCTCCCACAACCGTTGAACTACTCTAACGACGGTTCGGAGTCCAACACTTCGCTCGATTCTACTTCGCAAGTTCGCTTCTAAACGAGCTAGAAGTAGTCCGCCATTCGGAATTGCTCCCACAACCGTTGAACTAATCTAACGATGGTTCGGAGTCCAACACTTGGCTCGATTCTAGTTCGCAAGTTCGCTCTTAAGCGAGCTAGAGATAGTTCACCATTCAGAATTTCTTCCACAACCGTTGAACTACTCTAATGATGGTTCGGAGTCCAACACTTGGCTCGATTCTACTTTGCAAGCTCGCTTCTAAGCGAACTAGAAGTAGTTCGCCATTCGGAATTGCTCCCACAAGCGTTGAACTACTCTAACGATGTTTCGGAGTCCAACACTTGGCTCGATTCTACTTTGCAAGCTCGCTTCTAAGCGAGCTAGAAGTAGTTCGCCATTCGGAATTGCTCCCACAACCGTTGAACTACTCTAACGATGGTTCGGAGTCCAACACTTGGCTCGATTCTACTTCGCAAGTTCGCTTCTAAATGAGCTAGAAGTAGTTTGCCATTCGGAATTGCTCCCACAACCGTTGAACTACTCTAACGACGGTTCGGAGTCCAACACTTGGCTCGATTCTACTTCGCAAGTTCGCTCCTAAACGAGCTAGAAGTAGTTCGCCATTTGGAATTGCTCCCACAACCGTTGAACTACTCTAACGACGATTCAGAGTCCAACACTTGGCTCGATTCTACTTCGCAAGTTCGCTCCTAAGCGAACTAGAGGTAGTTCGCCATTCGGAATTGCTCCCACAACCGTTGAACTAATCTAACGATGGTTCGGAGTCCAACACTTGGCTCGATTCTACTTCGCAAGTTCGCTCTTAAGCGAGTTAGAGGTAATTCGCCATTCGGAATTGCTCCCACAACCGTTGAACTACTCTAACGATGGTTCGGAGTCCAACACTTGGCTCGATTCTACTTCGCAAGTTCGCTTCTAAACGAGCTAGAAGTAGTTTGCCATTCGGGATTGCTCCCACAACCGTTGAACCACTCTAACGATGGTTCGGAGTCCAACACTTGGCTCGATTCTACTTTGCAAGTTTGCTTCCAAACGAGCTAGAAGTAGTTTGCTATTCAAAATTGCTCCCACAACCGTTGGACTACTCTAACGATGGTTCGGAGTCCAACACATGGCTCGACTGCACTCTGCGAGCTCACTGTCGAGCGAAGCCCGACTCATCTCGCAAGTCCGCGAGATGGAGTGACCGAAGCGCAACTCGGCACCACCGACCGAAAGCTCTTGTCGCCGACCCTCACGCGAGCAAAAGACCAGCTCAGGGACCTCGGCACGATGAGCAAAGTTACAAACAAAACAACCACACGGAGCTACGAAAAACGTACAAGTCTGAGAAAGAAATATTATTAAGAATTGGGACGCAGTACAAAGCGACTCTTCCATTCAACAAGATACAAGGCTTCAAAAATGATCATCAACGCCTCCGTGGTGCAGGGATGCTCCTCTTCAAGGACACTCGAGGTCGACCACGTTTGCCTTCGGAGCCCGACCCCAAACCAGCAAATTGGGACGTGTCCTCGGCGCCGCTCCTAGCGGCCGCTCCGACGGATGCTCCGCTCGATGAAATGGCCACGACACTTTGCGCATCCCCCGGATTAGGATGGCCGATAGGCGGACGGGTCGCCATCTCGTAAAACGTGATGCCCCGAACGCTCTCCGTGCGAGTACACGAAGTGCTCCTGACGTTGATTTGCCCCGAGCGCGGTTTGAGGCGAGCCACCTCCGCCTCTAGCTCTGAGATCCTCTCCCTCAGAGAGTCATCTTTGACATCGACCTCGAAGCGAGGAGGTATCGCGGAGCTCGGGACGCCGGAGCGACTCGCGATAAGACGGCGAAGATGAGTGACTTCGATGCTCTTGTCTACCGTGGCTCTCTTTAGTGCATCGACCTCGGCCGTCAGTTCGTCCCGTTCGGTCGTCAGTTTGGCCACCTCGGCCGTCAGTGCTTCTCCCTCCGTTCGAAGCTCCGTCTCCACAGTTTGCAGGTGGCGGATCTCAGAAAGCAAATCGTCCCTCTCTGCTGTTATTTTGGATAAGGTGTGGCAGATGCACTTGATCTGAAGGCCATAGCTGAATGCGGTAGACGAACCCTCGTCCTCTCCTAGAGGGGTCATCTCGGCGATCCTACTCTCCAGTCGCCGGATCTCGATGTCTCGCCGACCTAGGACGAGTTGAAGATGGTTCCGCTCGCTTTCGGCTCTGCGCAATCCCAGCTCGATTTCGTAGAGCGGCTCCCGGCACCTCGCCAAGCAGAGCCTTGTCGCTCCTAAGCCGACCTCCGGACGAGTGTTGTCCCCCGAGCCAATGGGCTCGATGGTTTGAGTCACCACCGCAAGTTGAAAAGAAGCCGAAGCAAACAACAAATTCTCAAATACATTGCCGAACTTCTACACTTAGCCAAATTCCAAAAAACTCTTGAGAAAAAATAGAGAGACACAATCAAGTCCAAAAGACGTTTTCATTCATTCATAACAAAAAGCGGTGGCCAGTCCGCGATTAGGCGTTACAAAAAAGAGAGAAAAAGAAGAAGAACAGAAATAAAATCATGCAGAGTCAGGGCGCGACCTCTTTCCCGGGGCGACGAGGAGGGGTGGGGGTCGACGTCTCTGAGGGGATTATCACCGCCAGTGGGGTAACCACAGAGCTCGGGACCTCGCCGGCGACTTCGACTTCAGTCTCGGCTTCGTCCTCCCCTTCTTCTTCTTTCCCCTCGGATTCGGGGTCAAAGCCCTCGACGTGGCCCGGAAACAGTCTCCATCCCGAGCAGTCCACGTCAGGGTACGTCTTCGTCACCCGGGCGATGGCTTCGGCGTAAGCTTTGGCCATGTTTTGGGCAAGGAAACCTTGCGCCTTCGCCAGGGTCGCGTCCTCGGTCCCCTTCACCGCCGCGGCCTTTGCCTCTTCGGCTTCGGCCAATTGCTTGGCCGCCTCCTCCTTCTGACGAAGAAGATCGCTCTCCAGCTGCGCGACCTGAGCTTCGAGGAACTCGACCCTCGTCGCCTTCCCTTCGAACTCGACCCTGATCTTGTCGAGCTCGTTCCCCATCCGAGCCTTCTCTTTCCGAGCCTGGCGGACTCCTGCTTTAGCTCCTTCTCCAGAGATGCCAACCTCTCGGTGGGGTGTCCAAAATGGACAATGATTTGCGACAAGGAAAGAAGAATTAAAAGAGTTAGAAAAATTATAGCTAAAGAAATTCAACGACGGTAAAAAACTATTACTTACCGAGACGGCTGAGCGAGCAATCTCGATGACGTCGTCACCTTCCTACCCGGCCTCCATGGCGGGGCGATCCTTCGGCGTCGCCAGATGCTTGACGGCCTGCATGCTCGCCAAGGAGTTGCCGAGGAACCCATCGTGTTTCCAAACTTGCCAGTCCGGAATATGGATCCTCTTGTGCTCCTCGGTCAGGAGCTCCTCGGCCGCCACTGACAGCGGCGGCGTCGTCATCCCGAGGGCCGCGGCAATGGGGAACTCGCCGACCCCAGTTGATGCCGAAGCACCTACACCGGCAATGACCGGGCTACTGAGGGTCTCCACCTCCTTGACCGCCTCCGTCACCTTCTTCGGGGTCAGCAACTTGGTGGCCACCCTCTTGCGCTTCTTTGGCGCCTTACTGACGAGGCCTGCTCTCAAAGCTAGCACCGCGTCGTAGTCCATCGCCTCTGCATTAAAGACAAAGTTCGTTAGCACAGTACAACTCATGCAAAATAAAGTATGAAGAAAAAAGCACAAAAAGAAGCCGCGTACTGGGATCTACGCGGCAGAGCCCTCCCCTGAACAACACATCCTCGGTCAGCTCCTTCCAATCATACTTCGGCTGATCGAGAAGTGTCCGAACCGCCTCTTCCTCTTCAGGACGAAGCTTGGGCAACGCCTTCAACCTCTTTGGCACCTCCTCCACTCAACTGGAGGGGATCGGCCAGAGCTCCGGACTCCGCACTATCAAGAACTTTTCATGCCAGTGCTTGATGGAGTCGGGGCATATGACGAGCCTGCCGCCATGCCTCGGAGCCAAATAGTATCGGTACTCCGACCTGTTTCCTTGGTGTAGCCGATAGATTGTCCGAAGCACGTTCAGCTCCGGCTCGATCCCAGCGGCTTAGCAGTGAAGTACGAAGCCGTTTATGACTCTCCATGCGTTCGGCATGAGTTGGATGGGGCTGACCCCGAACCAACTCAGGACGAGGATAGCGAACGGATGGAGAGGTAGCCGAGCCCCGGCGATAAAGGCATCAACCGGCCAGCAACACATGGTCACTGGCAGCGGCGAGTTGGCCCTAACCTCGGGACCCGACAGCATAAGCTCGTACTCCTCCGCGATCTGGAAACAGTCCCGGATCACTCCCAAGTCCTCTTCGCGAAGGATCGACACTGTCTCGTCCACCTCCGTCGTCTCCCTCGCTGCATTCTCCTCAAAGGACCTCCCCCTCCCATGAACTATGCGCTCGGCATGCTCCTCCCGAAGCTCCCGAACCCTGTAGAGTCCCGTCAGTTGCCCCGACAATCTGCCAAACTCCCCCATACGCTTTGGATCCTCCACGATCGAATCTTTGCCGAACACCTTCTTGCCCTTGTCTGGCCGACTCGGAGTGTGGGCTTCGACCACTTCAAGGGAGGGCTCGGACCAAGAGGTCGACTCGGAGACAGAAGCAAGAGACATAGTTTATGAAATAAACTAAGTATAAATTACCTTAAAAGATTAGCTGCCGAAAACTCCACCAGAAAACGAACGACGATCACCGGAAATACTCGCTTAGCACAAAAGATCGCCTGAGCAAAAGAGAAGAGAAGTGAAAAATGAGAGAGGGAGTGGGGTTTTATAAAGCGAGGCGCGCAAAACAAGGTTAATAGGCCTGTACTGCCGGCCCATTCACACAAAACGACAAAAGCGACCTCAATCGTCGCCTTGTTTACCACGCCAAGCCGTACACCGCATTAATTACTGTCCCATATGGCAGAAGCTCAGAGGTCACAACATTAAATGAGCATCTCATCCGTCAGAGCTGTCAGAAGTTCAGAAGCCATCACATTTAATGACTGCCACGTATGCCAGCTGCGCAGAAGCCACCAACTCCACAGTGCATCCTACGCCAAAAACGACAAGTCTTGGGCCTCAGCACCGGCTGCCGAACGTTCTTGATACCGACCCTGTTACAGGGAGAAGTTGGACCTCAGCACCAGCTGCCGAGCGTTCTTGACACCGACCCTGTTACAGGAAAAAATTGGACCTCGGCACCAGTTGCCGAGCGTTCTTGACACCGACCCTGTTACAGGGAACAATTGGACTTCGGTACCAGCTGCCGAGCGTTCTTGACACCGACCTTGTTACAAGGGAAAATTGGACCTCGGTACCAACTGCCGAGCGTTCTTGACACCGACCCTGTTACTGGGAAAAATTGGACCTCGGCACCAACTGCCGAGCGTTCTTGACACCGATCCTGTTATAGGGGAAAATTGAACCTCGGCACTAGCTACCGAGCGTTCTTGACACCGACCCTGTTACAGGGAAAAATTGGACCTCGGCACCACCTGCCGAGAGCTCTTGACACCGACCCTGTTATAGGGAAAAATTGGACCTCGGCACCAGCTACCGAGCGTTCTTAATACCGATCCTGTTATAGGGGAAAATTGGACCTCGGCACCAGCTGCCGAGCATTCTTGACACCGACCCTGTTACAAGGGAATAATTGGGGTTCGGCACCCGCTGCCGAGCGCTCTTGACACCGAACCAGTTACATGGAAAAAGCTACCTCGGACCCCGCCGAACTCTCTCTCTCCGCACTCACAGCCTAGCCGAGGTCCCTATCTTCTTCGGAAGAAGGTGCCGAACCATCTACGGACCTCGGCCTCCTGGGCAGCGAAGTGCTGGAAGGGTTCGGAAGTGTGAAACAAGCATGTAGGCCATGCAACGAAGGAAAACGGTCGAGCCATCCACCAAGAGATCGCGAAAAAACAATTAAAAATTCAGGAAATTAAGGAAGAACTCCTGGAAAATAATTATAAAGTTGGGGAAACATTTCCTGACCCCCAAGCAAGCAATTATTACCAAGAACAATCTTCTAACACCCCCGAACGACGAATTGACACGTCGCAAAGGTGAACGAGAACACCAAATGATCCGGAGAACTCAGGAACGACTCAGGGTTCAACCAACTGAAAAAATCACCATACTACCTCCTTCAAGATTCAAAACCTTCCATTTGGACTCCGATACGACTCCACTAGCCATTGAAACAGTTAAACTACTCCTTAAAGGCTGATCAAACTCAGTTTTTAGGAGTGGGGGGCTCGTGATATGGCTAAAAATGGGGTTAAATCGGAACCGTCCAAATCGGGCACGAATCTTGAAGCCCAGGGGTAAAACGGTAGTTTCACCTACCAATGGGTCTGAGATGGGTAGTGGATCTCTTCATCGAAGATCCAATAACCCACGAACGGATCCACCTCAATCGGGTGCGGGTTTCAACCAGCGGAAAGCCCGATCCAGAGGGATAGAATTAGGGTTTCTAATTAAATCCTAATCAACGGCCCTGATTCATGCCTATCCTTCCACTGGAAATTAGGGATTACATTCCTAATCTGTTTACAAGGAGTATATTCCTTATCAGATCAAGGGATTACAATCCTAATCTAGTCCCTAAGACGCTTATAAATATCCCCCATCCATCTCCATTAAGAGGTAATCAATCTTTTGCCAGTTTTCACGCTCTTTCTTAATCATCCCTGATTACTGACTTGAGCGTCGGAGGGTGCGTCGCCGAAAACAACCCCGGTGTCTCGCACTTTTTGCAGGTGTACGGCGGGAGCAAGTGTCAAACTCCGGCGGAACAGGTAAACAGGTTTGCTGTTCAGTTTTCCTAAGAATCCACAAATACTATCTGTTTGCCCCCACACCGAATTTAGCGGCAACACAAGACATAAAATTCAACACTTTTATTTTATATGAATGATATTTTTGTAAATGATTATGTCATAAATAAATTTAAAGTTTGAGGACATTGTAGTAATTGGCAAATTAATTAGAAATAGATGGTTAATACAACTCTCACTAAAAAAAAATTGGTTTAGATTAGCTCAATTAAGTTGGTTTATCTATAAATTAGGTTCCTTTATTTACAAATTATACAACTCTGTATGGTAATAGAAATTTTTATTCATGTGCCTGACTTCCATCCACTGTGCTCGACTTGGGAGTGACTCAGCATAAGAGCATCCACAGTCGTTTTCTATATCTCCCATTTTTCCATATTATAGCAAACGATGCGCTGCAATCGTTTGCTATATATGCCATTTTTCCTATTTTTTTCAAATATGTTTCTCAAATTTAAGAAACGAAATAAGAATTCTCAAATTATAGAAGATGGGGAATCATATACCGTCTGAAGGTTTTTAATATTTTTTAATCGACTGAGACGGGGAATCATATACCGTCTTTGGATTATTAATTTTTTTTTTATTTAAAAAAGGGTCGGACGGGGAATCATACCCCGTCCTTCCCTTGTAAAATATATTTTTTTTTGGAAAAACTCCTCGGACGGGGAATCATCTCCCGTCTGGGAGATGATACCCCGTCCAAGGGGTTTTTACTCTTTTTTTTTTTTTTTTTTTTTTTCCTTTTTTGGGTTTCTTTTTTCCCAAATTGCCTTTCAATCTATATTGGACGAATATTAAAGAAGGGGGTAATTTGGTCTTTTAATATGTAAAAGCCAATTGAGAAAAATTTAACAAACGACGACTGCACGATACTTCCTTGTATGCTATTACTGCAGTTGCCATATTTTGACAAATGAGAAAAACAACTGCGGATGCTCTAACGGGTTCAGTTTGGATATTCCCGTATCCATTTGTTTAAATTAGTTGAAATTGCTTTGAGATATGCCTCACTTTTCTGATTTATTTTTTTCTACATTCGGATCAAATCCATTTGGATACAGACCCATTTAACATATTTTTATCGGGCAAACCACTTTCGGTGTCGTGAAGTTGCAGTACAAGCGCCAAGTTGTAGTACACAGCCGTTCGTAAATCGTAATCAGCTTCTTAAAGGCCCCTCAATCTTCAACAAACTACGGAATTGCCATACACCTTGATTATTTTTATATTTATTTTATTATTTAAAGACTCTTAATTTCTTTCACTAATCAAGACTTCTTCTGATTGTTTTGTGCTTTCTTCAGAAAATTTAGGGCTACTCAATGGCTTAGAAATAAAGTTAGGATAAATAAAATTATTTTTCAAGTGGTGACACAAAAAAGTTCTAGTGACAGAACGAAGTCAAAATTTCTTTTAGATGAACTAGTCAACAAACTTATCAATTTATGTCACAGCTAAGTATAAAGTGATAAATAGAGATAAGAACATAGAAACAAATGATAAGAAAAAAATAATCTATGATTAGATATAAGGTCTTTGATATTGTGAACCACTAATAATTTTTTGTTCTCATTAATTTTCAACATAGTTGAGAAATGAATAATATGTTAACAACTTTTTAATAGTATAATTGAACCATCTGTTAGTGAATGCGTGGGATTTGAATGAAAAATCGTATGTATTTAAGTAGAAGGTATAACAAATTGAAATTCCTAGGGTTAAAATATAATTTTGTTATCAAATTAAGAGAATTAGTTGTCAAAAAAGGAATATAATTTCAAAATTTCAAAGTAGATTAATATTTATCACCAAATTAAGAAGAAAGAAAAGAAACACAAAGGTACTTCATATGAATTTCACGTACAAAAGTAGTTTCCGAAAAATACATCATTAATACTAATTCTTTATCCTAAATTTAATATAAAATCACCCCATGGCATAAACGCAATTGTCATCAAATCCCAAGGGCAACCCAGTAAAAACCCTTCCCCCACCCTCGCCAATAAAAATCTCCCAAACCTCTCTCATCTACCTTCCTTCTCCCTTCAAACCTCTCTCTCTCTCTCTCTTGGCTGTTCCCTGCCAAATTACCACCCTACCCCTCCTTCAAAATGATGCACATGACCTTCTACTGGGGCAAAAACGTAACTATCCTCTTCGACAGCTGGAAGACCGCCACATGGCTGAGCTACCTCCTCTCCCTCCTCGCCGTCTTCGCCATCGCCGTCTTCTACCAGTACCTCGAAGGATTCCGCATCAAACTCAAACTCCTTCAAATAACCAAAAAGCCCTCCTCCTCTATCGAGGACCCTATTCTACGTGGCAGCAAGACCGCGAAACTGACGGCGGAAACGGTTTCCGTCTCCATCCTCTTCGGAATCAGTTCGGCGATCGGGTACATGCTGATGCTCGCTGTTATGTCGTTTAACGGCGGGGTGTTCGTAGCGGCTTGTGTCGGGTTGGCGTTGGGGTATTTCGCGTTCCGGTGCGACGGGGAGGACGACGCGGCGAATCTGGAGAGCTCTTGCGCGTGTTCTTGATTTTAAATCAGGGTACTTTAAGGATAATTGTTTGTTATAGTAATACCCTAGTTTTTAATAATGCTTTAAAAAAAAAAATTAATAATAATTTTCTGGTGTGTTTTTTGTGTGAGAATAATGGTATATGTGTTTTATATTTTGGATCTGGAATGTAAAGAGTAAACAAGTTTTATTGGGTAAAGAATGATTAGTGATGTTTAATTTTAATTGTGGGGGTTTGTTTAGCTTCTTTCTTGTTATTTAGTAAGGAATCATATTTAGCTGGAAGGATTAGGATTGTGTGATTAGATATCTAGTCGTCTTTTCAATTTAAGATGCAAAATTGATGATAATTATGGTGGTCTTTTGTTTTGAAAACAAATGATTAATAGTGATCACAACTAATAATTAATCTTTTTACACTATATTTGGTATTATTGTTTGTTTGTGATGCAAACGAAAACTAACGGGGGAGGGAGATGGTGGTCAAATGGATGTTGATGTCTGAGAGAAGAAAATGTGTTTCTCAAGATTGTGTTCTTTGCAAGGAAGAAAGTTGAATTATATTTTAGCAATTTAGTATTTATGAGAAGTGCTACGCATATATGAGATTTTGCACCACACTTATTACATGGAGCATGTCCTTTAGTGATTGTTGGATCTTATCAGTTTGGATCAACCCACCACCCACCCATCTCTATGTAAATTTGGATTAGAATATTGTGTAGGTATGTGTAGCATTTTTCTTTATTTATGGATTGTTGCACTGGTGGTTTTGAAATCTTCTTTTTTGCTTTATTTATTTGCTTTATTTGGAACTTTTTTGTGTGGGGGGTGATTTCATCTACTGATGTTAGCTGTCAGTTGTCACCTGCATATATTGGTTCTGACTGAGGATACTTCAATATATTTGCAAGTGCAATATATGTGTTTTGTTGGAGAAACTTGAGACATGTAGGTTAAATGGTTTGAGTCCAAGTGAAATCGAACTGTAGCTATGTTATTTTACTTCGATATATGATTTTATTGCTCCCAAGCTAGCATTAAAGTTACAGCCAAATCTATTTCAAATGCTGTGAACCCCTCAGGATGGTGTCTGCACTGCTGCGAGTCAGACTAGATTGGGGCATAGCCAATTATGTGCTCAAACTACAGCAGGCAACAATGCACTGTATGTATGTCCTAGACTGACTACTTCACATTATGTTTGCACCAAGTCTCGTACATGTAGCTCCGCTCCTTTTTATAATTGTGTCATTGACAAAGTTTGGCGCTTATGGTTATATTGATTTCTACTTGCATCTTCCTTTTAACATGAGAGCAACATGTAATCTGTTGGGGTAAAAATAACCAACTAGTCATCTGTTTCATTTAGGAGGAAATTTAAAGAAACAACAAAACCCCATAAATACACACAATACACAAGGCTCAAAAGATAACTCAGAAAGACATCACCGTAAACACACAAGGGAACATCAAGACAACATCGTCATCTCAAATTATGCAGTAGCTCTACCTAAAGTATCTTATCAAAACCCACATGTCCAACATAATAAAGCAAAGCAAAGATACTACAGCATAATAATAAAAATTATACAAATTCAGCATAGCCATTACTTTATTGGGTGCCATTGCGTGCCAAATTAATTTATGGGTCAATTGCAAAAAACACCTCTGAACAATGTATTAGATGCAGTTAACCCTCTAGTCTATTTTTCAAAGCAATAAACTCCCTCAAGACCAAAATAATCTCCCCCCCCCCCCCCCCCCCCCCCCCAAAACTATTTAAAGGGGTTTAATAGTCTATTACTTGACCTGGTCAAACCCGTTCAAATTATGTAGATTTTACCAAAATGCCCTCCATTAAAACAAAGAAGTACATGCATTCTATATACTGCAAATTTAGCAACACAAATGATTATTTTTTTATGTGATTTTAATTAGAAATAAATTCATCTCTTAAAAATTAAAACAATCTACAACACAACAAAGTCTTCTAATTTAGTCGACAAAACCCCAAGAATTGCAGAAGCTTCTCATTTCTCACATCATCATCGATTAAGCTTCTCGTTTCTCACATCATCATCATGATCGATTCATCAACTCAATAAGAAAATGGCAAGTGGTTCATGGAACGGTTAGAAGGCAAGGTGGTCCTCATCACCGACGCCTCCTCTGGCATAGGTTGAGACCTCTGCCTCAACCTTACCCAAAAAGAAACGCCCAAAAAGAAACATATATAGAAGAGTTTTCGATCGAGAATCTCAAATTCAGAAAATCCCAAATTCACAACAAAATTTCACTACTTTCATTCTCCTAAATTCACATCAAAATTCGTATTCGAACAATCCCCATAATCCAAAATCTTGAAGAGTTCGAGCCTTCGAGGACTTCTCAAAACTTTCTGAAAAACACTAGCTCTCAATCTTGGTTGATATGGAGGATAGGGAGATGGGTTTGGGGGGTTCTGGGGTGGCAATATGGGGAGTTGGCTTGTTGGGTTTGGGTTAGGGTTGGGGTTTGGGTATGAGAGAGTAGTGAACTAAGAAAGATGAGATCTTGCGCTTTGGGATTGAAAAAGATTGGATTTTTTTGAAGGTTCGGAAGGTGGGGAAGTTGGAGAAGGAAGGGGTGAGGGTTTGGGGAATGGATGGGAGGTTGAAAAAGATGGGGAGATTGAATTTTATTGAATATTTGGAAGAATGAGAGATTAATGAAGATGAAAATGATGAGTTTATTTTTCTTTTCACCAATTTCCCATGAAGGGCATTTTGGTCACTTCACAAAAAATCGGCGGGTTTGACCAGGTCAGCTAATAGAATCTAACGCCGTTACTTCTTTAGATAGTTTAGGGGCAGTTTACTGCGGTCTTCAGGTGGTTTATTGCGTCGAAAAGTAGACTAGGGGGTTCGCTGCTTTTAACTCATAGTTCAGAGGTGTTATTTGTAATTTACCCTTAATTTATTCATCTCACTCCTTACCCTTCCGGCATTCAGTAAAGGATACAATGATTTGACTATGAACTCTTCCGATGTTTCCCACTTCAACACACGCATGTCCCTATTATTATTATTATTATTATTATTATTATTATTATTATTATTATTATTATTACTACTAGTATAACCATGTGCAATATTGCACAGTTAAAAAAAAAACTAATTTTGAAATTTTCATTTAATAATATCTATAGAATATTGCACGTCCTCATAGGTTAATTTGGATGGAGAAAGAGTGGGGAGTTGCCTTCTACAATTGTTCTCCTTTTTATGTTTTAAAAAGAAAAAAAGAAGAAAAGTCTTTGGGTCAAAAGTGATCTTAGCATAATAGAATGGAAATGACCTTATAGTTTATAAAAAAATATATAAGAGACTAATGAAACTGCACAAAAAATTCATCGCTATTAGTATGTACAGATAAAGATTATTAGAAAATTTTAAATATAAGAATTGACTTTATAGTTGTTAACCACCCATATCTATAATCAACTTTGTAATCAATAATGAAAAAGAACATCACACTTCAACTAAAAAAGAGAGGGAGCAACCAGCTCACAAAAAGCTGTCGGTGGAAGGAAAGTATAAATAGATAGACATAAATCAAGAGATTTCAAGCACAAAAACAGACTATAGCTGTTTGAAAAAGATATAATAATTGATATTACATATTTCATAAAACAAATATTAATTGCCACCTTCCAAACCCCGCATAATTATTCCTTCAAAGGCCACAACTTTTCAGGACGGAACTTTCAAGTATCTATTTATGATTAGATTATTAAATTTATAGTTAGGAACATGATTCCCTATTCTGTGTACACTCTTCTTCTTACATAGTAAACAAAATATGCAGATATAGACTTACAATATTATGTACACTATGAAAAAAGAGAGTTGCCTACTACATATAATAATTGATGTAACCACAAAAATCTTAGGCTAACTTCAGAAATATTTTCTATGTATAAGGAACACATATTTGACACATATGTACATTTAGTTTTAGTTTACTAAATTTTATATATACAGTTGTACACCATTTCCCCATGATCTCCACCCCTATAATATGAACCATATATTTGTATGCCTATGATCTGATCCTAACTAAAGCAAACCAACAAATAGACATCAGATAAAAAACTACTATAGTTTATGGGTGTTTTTTACAATTTACCCTTAATTTATTCTTCTCACTTCTTACCCGTCCGCTATTAAGTAAAAGGTACATTGATTTTACTGTGAACTCTCCCTGTGGTTTCCACTTCAACACACACATACGTCTCTATTATTATTATTATTATAACCCTGTGCATTATTGCATATTTTCAACAACAACAAAAAATAACAAAACTATTATTGAAAAAGTCATCTAATAATATCCATAGAATATTGCACGTTCTCATAGGTTTGATTAAGGGTTAGGATTCCCGTTCAAAATTTGGATAGAGAAAGAGCGGGGAGTTGCCTTCTACAATTGCTCTTTTTTTTTTAATTTTAAAAAGAAAAAAAGAAGAAAAATCCTTGAACCAAAAAGGGTCCTAGCATAATAGAATGGAAATGACATTACAGTTTATAAAAATATAAAAGACTAATGAAACTACACAAAAAGTTCATCATTAATAGTACTAGTATAATGCACGTGCGATGCACGTCTATATAAAGTATAGTTATTAAATTAAATAAATTGACCATAAGAAAAGATATAGTAAATTATTAAGAAAGATCTAATTTTGAGAACAAATAAAATCTTCTATAAGTAAGTCCGTTTGCAACAAAGATAAAAAAAAAAAGATAGAACCATATTTACGTTAATTCAGTCCAATCTGTACAACTCCAACTCTCATATTATATTTATGGGAACTCATGTATCGCATGTGCAACTCCAAATCTCATATTATATTCTTTATTTACTTATAAATTATATATTTCTTAAAATGTGCATCACGTGTAAATTACTAATAAATTTATGTGTCTCTGAGTTTGATTCACGCAGAACGAAATGTTCCACATTTTGAGTCTTGAACTTAAAATTTTTCATATACGTATAGTAGAAGAAATTTCCCACCAGAAATTAACAGAGAGTCTAAATCTAAGTCGTACTCCACATCACTTGTAACGCCCCAGCCCCTAGCTCGGACAATTTATACAATTTAGAAGGCAAATTAGATACTATGTAGTACAACTGCCCACCACAGGCTGCATCTCAAAAGGTGGTTAACCGAATTGGTGACTCTTGATCATAGGCTATTATATTTATATATTATTTTATTCATGTTTACTCCCGATGTGGGACTAATTGCACTTACCAACTTCCGTGTTCTCTCTCATATGAAAGTACACTGCCAAGCATATAACCCGGGTGGCCCCCACTTCAAATCTGCCATGTCACTTGAGTGACGTCAGCAACATTAACAACAGCACAAATGTGCTGTTCTCTTTTCACGTGGGCCCCCCACACTATTTATTTTCAAGATATTTACATAATTGCCATTGTTCTTATAACTAACAGCAACTTTTTTACTTTCAATATATATATATATATATATATATATATATATATATATATATATATACTCTTTGAAAATTACGGGGTGTTACATCACTAATCATCAAGCACATTAATGTTTAAATCTGTATGATTTTTCCTTGCCTATCTTCCTAAATAATGATTAAAAAAAAGGAAGAAAAATTCTGAACCACCAATAGAAGCGAAAAAGTTATACAAAAGGATTAAAGTATTTAAAAACCTCCCTGTAAAATCTGAGCAAATTCCGACTTGTAAACAAAAGCTTATTAATTAAATTATATAAAGCATGGATCACAACCTCAGTGCACTGCAAACTTCAAAGATCACATCAAACTATTTCTCTACAAACTTTTGATTTTCCGTTTCCTTACATCATCTCCAAAAAATCATCACAAAGATGTCTATGTCCTGCACATAGACACAAAAGGAAATGGATCAAACAATCACATTTAGGTACAATATCTAGACCACCGATGGGCTGCTAGCACCCCTATTTATGCTTATAGGATCAACAAACTGAAGGGTAGAATGTGTCCTGAAATATAGGAAATGAAGAAGAAAGCTAAAACATAATCTAGCACATGTGGAGAAACAATGAGAATTTTCATGAAACAAAATAAGATACATGATTTCTTAGTAAACCTGATAAATCAGTATCAAACTTACAGTAAATATAGCGACATGATCATAAACCTACAAATGCATGCCTTGAATGTCATAAACCTACAAATTCATGCAAAAGTGTTTTTGAAATTCATGATTTATACAATAAGAGCAAAATCTCGTTCTCATTTTTGAAACTACAATTTAATTGCCGTAAGCTGATCTGATAGATAATTGCTTCAGTCTCTACATAAATACCTATTTATAATGACACAATGTCTAACTTAAAATGTACCATGATGAATATAGAAAGCAGACGGATGTTCTTACCTCAAGGGTTTCATAGGATTTCCTCAGGAATCTGAATTCCGACTCAAAATTAGCTCTATAGAACATCACATCAACTCTTTTGAAGGCAAATGGTATAACCAACACTGCCTTCAGAAACCTCTCAGCAGATCCTAGTTTCTCTGCATCACCATTATAGTCCCTGAGTTTAAGTTCTTCTTCCTTTGTGGGAGCCATCTTCACCAAAGTTTGAAATAGCTCAACCCCCAAACCATCAAGATTACCTGTATTAGCGAAGTGAACTATTTATTTGACTTACCACTAACCAATATATTTTAAGAAATACAATTAGTAGGAGAAGTTGTGGTTGGGAAACTTAGGGAAGTAAGATATGTAGCATTAATGTAGATATCACTAAGTTCATTGCATGTCCCCAAATGGTAGCAAACATCCCTTGTTCACATTTAAGAAGAATTTAAGAAGAAGACTGTGTACTGTCACGAATGGTAGAAGAAGGAGGGGGGGGGGGGGAAATACTAATTCGCAAACTTCCACTTCTCCACTATGATGCAACTATCAGATCAGACTAATGTGTATCGATTGTGTATCTTTTCTAATTTCCAACCTATTTCATCCGAGGAAGGAAGATTTAATAGGGTCCAACCTATACTTCTAAAATTCAACTATTTTAGCGCACAGTAGTGTAATTCCAGTTATAGAGTGATAGAAAGTTTATTTTAGTAGTCGACGTCGAGGATAGGATGATTAGTGTCCCCTCACCATGAAACACTGTTTATAGAAAACCAATCTACTGTAAAATAATCATACTGAGTAATTTTCATTCCAGGTAAAACTCAAACTCACTTCTAGTGCATCAACAACAATAACAAAGAATCACATAAATTGAAGCAGAAAAAAGTCGGATCATCGCATACCTCCAAAGTTGAAGATTGCAAAATATTTTCACTAAAGTAGAAGCAACAACAGATATGCTTTCCTACATAGAATAATTACAAATAAGCCCTTTTATTTTCATACTCTATCATAATCGCATAACAATTATTATGATATAATATGTAATGTATGTTGATAATCTAATTCATTTTGTTCTCAAAGTTATGCACAACAGTATGTATATATATTTTAAGGTGTAAACTAGAAAAACCATGTACATTTAAATATCATCTTATCAACTTACCCTTTAATTTGAAGTTTACATCCTTGTAGACAATATTTTTTGTATATATGCCTTGCCGACTTGCTAGATGTCCATTCTTAATTAATAACTTTGTAGTAGATCTCGAAACTCCCTTAGAAAGAGCGACATATAATTGTCCATGACTAAATACGTGATCCGGAAGGTACACACCAATATATGGAACGGTTTGTCCTTGCGCCTTGTTGATTGTCAAGGCAAAACTAAGCCGTACTGAAAATTGTTTCCTTATGAGTGTAAAAGGCATCCTTACATTTTCTGAAGGCTGAAGAGGGATCCGATGAATAAAAACTCTTGTACCATAGCAATGACCAGTCACTATTTCTGCATCGATTAAGTTTGGAGAGAAGTTCTTACAAATTAATTTCGTCCCATTGCAAAGATCAATTCTTGGATCAATATTTCTCAAAAGCATGATCGGAGCACCTATTTTTAGTGTCAACTTGTATGGTGGAAGTCCTCCAGGTGCAATAGAATTTAGATATTCTTGCTGATATAAATTTTGTCTATCATTCTCAACTGCATCAAATGAAAAGTATATATGTTCATTTCCAGGAAATAAACGTATTATATCATTATTAATTTGATCAACAGACTGATTAGTTAGTGTCAGTAAAGCCCTCTCAGTAATATACTTCTTATCATGTGCATTAGAGCTCAATGAAGGAAAAATCATGCCAATAAAACTGTTTAATGAGTTTTCACATTCTCATGGAACAACCATATTCTCTGGCATTCTAAACATTTCACTTTCAATATATGGTTCCATCGCCAATGCATAGGAGAAAGCTAGAAAAATCAGAATCCTCCTTGGCCCGGATATTTTTCGTTAGCCGAACGACAATTATGTCATTCCAAATTGCAGAGTTGATTCTACATGTGTCAATGGTCTGTGCTTTTGTACCATACTGCACAACTGGAAGAATCTGTCGGAAATCTCCACCTAAAACCACAACTTTTCCTCCAAATGGCAATTCATTTCCAATTATATATTTCATTGTCTTGTTTAAAGCCTCAAAAGCATGACGATGGGTCATTGTTGCTTCATCCCAAATGATAGCACTCGAGAGACGTAAAAGCTTGGCCTCATCAGATTGGATAGAGATCATACATGACGAATTTGAATATAACTTTATAGGAATCTTAAATCTTGAGTGTGATGTACGACCTCCAGGCATCATTATAGAAGCTATTCCTGAGGATGCCGTTGCTAATAAGATATGACCTCTATGCCGTAAATAAGACAAAACGCAGCGATAAAGAAAAGTCTTTCCAGTACCTCCATCAACAAAAAAAAACCTTACTCTCCTTATTAACGACTGCTTCTGTGATTTGATTGAATGCATACTCCTGATTCACATCGAGTTTTTCAATTGAAGACAAATCTTCATCATAAATGGGGATAGACTTCTCATCTTCTATCAGTTGCGGGTTACTGACATCTTCATTAACATTGATTGTAGTTAAATCATAGTCATCAATACCCTTGCCATACTGGTTTAAGAGATTATTGAACTCTTTCAGCAATCGTACTTCACATAATCCACTAAGTTTGCTTGCAGATGAATAATCCTCATACATATATGCTTTGAATTGGTCCCAGAGTTGCCTTACTCCAACTGGCTTACAATAGGTCAATAGCGTCTTAAAAAGTCTTCTTAGAGCTGATGACATATGAGTATTGGATGCTTATAGCAGACAACTGTTGATGCTATTATCGCTTTCCAACAAACCTAACACCTCTGCTACTTGCTTAAATGTTAGATATCTAATCTCATTTACTGTAAGTAAGTGCTCAAACGATAGTGGACTTCTAACATGATTTAGCAACATCCTTAAATAGTAAGGATCACCTTCTCGAGGAGAAATGACATATATCCTCCTATTTGACGGATATTAATTTGTCTCTTTCTCCATTTTTGTTCAATGCTCTTCCACCTACGAAGACATGTTCTAAAATCGTAAATGATATCATTGATTAAAAGCATATATAAATGGTATCATTTGTTCCGTCTATAATTAGAAGATATATTCGAAGTAGATTAAGCAAAATATCCAAAATATTTTGATAATTCATACCTGTAATGTTCTGTAAACTCCCTATATAGATATTGTCTTGCTTCAGGATCTTCATTATTTTTTTTAAAGAACCGTCAACATCGTTTTTTGCATCCGATCATCGGCAAGTACATTCTCAATTGACTGATGAGCATAATATAAAACTTGTTGTCGATTTGGCAAGTGAATTTGTAATGGAAGAACTGACGGATACATTCGAGTCATAGGAAAATCTAATAATTTCCAGGCGGCTTCTTGAGGGCATATCCAACGGGCATCAACGTACTGTGATATTTCATCTATGGCATTACCTGGTTGGATCTGAAAAGACACATGATCAGGTCCTTTGTAAACATATTTATAGATATACTTAACAGAAATTATACTCGAACAAATTTCAACATTAATATGGCAATTATATTTTTTCAACAGCCATGGGTTGTAAGGAACCACCCATCTATTATCGATCAATTGGTTAGAGTTCTCCCCTAGAGAGACATATCAACCAGTATCTTTTCTACGATATATAGGATATAAGCTCTCCTTTTGCATTTTCCATTTTTCATGCAAGTTGATTTGGGATTCAAATGACTGCATGGTCCATGAATCATATGTTTCAACACTGTCTTGTATAGTTCAGGCTCCACATTCCAGTCTAAAATTTCTGCTCTTATTATCCCATCGTAATCATCTACAGAAATGATTTTATCTCTATCTTCAAGAATGATCAAAATGTGAGCATGAGGCAATCCACGCTTATGAAATTCAATGACATGTACGTGTGCAATGACTCTCCCAAGTACTCCTCTGTCAAATATATCTTAAACTCTTCCAGTTTAGAATGAATTATTCTTGTAGTTAAATATGGTCTGTCTTGTGGAAGCTGCCCAGGTAGTAATTCATTGGAAATATCAATCTATGTCGGATTGCAAGTCATAGTAATGAATAAGTCAGGCTTGGCATATTTTTGCACCAAAGCCAGATATCTTTGGTACATATCTCGTGGGCTTCCGATATAAGATGCGGGTAGTACTGTTCTCTGACCCACATTTCCTACCAAATAACAAACCATGCAACCAATTAGATAGTTAACATACTTAGAAATATTATTCATATCATACGATTTACAAATAAACGATATAATTTACCTGCAAATGTTTCGCCTGCATTTTGCACATCTTGTAAACCTTGGTACATTTCAGCATGTATTTCATGTTGATGATCGCGAACCCAACGCAGCCTCTGTGTGGCAATTTTAACATAGTTGTCTACTAAATATTGTTGTAGTAATCGCCTACCAAGAAAGAAAACGGATGGGTCTTCTTCACGAATCTAGGAATGCGATGAATTATAACATTAAAATTAAAATAATACTTAATGAGTAGGAACAAATATAAATACAAATAACAAATTACAGTCAATACCTAAAGTCGAAATGCATAATATTCTCTACATGATACTTTTCTTCCGTCATTATGAATGTGGATATCCCAACCATGATTTCCATAAGATAATAAAAGAGGATATTGGAGATGATCATAATAACCTGTAGTATCTGGAACATTGTGAAGTTGATTGGAATAAGTTTCCACAACAATTTCTCTTTCTTGGCAATCATAAAGATTATCCCCGGGAACTTACACTGCAGCAACTTGTGAAGATGTTGTCGAAATGCAAATATTGTCCTTCATGATTCGGTCTTTCCTTAAGTATCAACTTGTAATTGTCGAGATTAGAATGTCTTGAAAGACACCATAAACTATGGATATATGGATTATGTGCATGGAGAATTTGTTGAAGCTTTTCCACAACTGGCCTACTCACCAAATCACTTTCCATTAATCTATTATCGAGTTCATGCTCGGTATCATGTATATACAGTTGCATATATCGAGATCTAGAATTATTATGTGGAATAAGACTACCAATTTTATGGTATATGGCACCCTGAGCACGAAAAGTGTAAACACTCATTCTCCCATTAGAAAATTTGTCATTAAGGTTCACCCCGATGGAAGTAAATGCAAATACATGGTTGTAAGTACGTATATGTTGCCTAAAAGTTCTTCATTCTTCAGACTAATCAATATAAAGGCTCATCAATTCCGGAGGAACTTATATTCTCAGCAATTGTACTTTACCTGTTTGACAACACAAATCATTGGATTCATGGAAAAATTGTTTCCCCCCACAATGTAGGCACCTTCTTGTAGGTGGTAGATGAAATCGTTGACAGAGAGATGTGTCCACATAGTATCTTGCATAATTATGACCCCTCACAATAGTTCGAACTCTCATTGCCACCTGACTATCTGCAGTTGTTCCTATGTTAAATTTAAGAAAGATCACATAATTAAAAAGAAGAAAAATCAGTAGTGGAAAGTAATACGACTGAAGTTATAAAAATCATACCTTCAATCATATTAGAACGTCTATTTTTTTGATACTGCCTATGTCTCTCTCTTTCTTCAGCTAGTTGATCTTCAGACATCAACAATTGTCGATTTCTCGCATACTGGCGTTGTCTTTGTCTAAGCTCCTCCAACTGCAATGTAGTCATATTAGCTCTTCTATTTCTTTGATATTGTCTAAGTCTCTCCCTACGTTCAACAAGTTATTGATCTTCTGACAGTTGAGGTATATCAGCTGGTGCTTCAATTTCTTGTTGATATTGTAATTCTCTTTCGTCTATTATTTCTCTGTCACCACCCTATTGATTATTTGCATTTCTATTAGCGCGCCAACTTCTTTGATACTGTCACGCCCCGCTCCCCAAAAATATGGAATACGAGCGCGTGACGAAGCCCAGCGGATGATTTTAACATCATCCATAAGCTGTAGGATCGACTCAGCATCACAACAAGAATATAACAATATATATATACAACCAAGCATGCATGAATAATTCATTAAGCAACAAAAAATAATTGAAAACAAATAATAATGTCCACATAGTTTTCAAGTCTGGTTCAAATGTAAAACTCGGGAACATAAGCCCATTACAAGTCTTAAGTAACATCAAATGAAATAACTCAATTACAAAATGAAATGATTAAAGAAAGTTTTTCCCAAGTAAGGCCTAGAACGTCTGCTCACCGATTCCAGCAGGTAGCACATCTCCAAAGTCTGTTTAATAAATATAAAAGGGAAAAACAGGAAAAACAAGAGAAAATGTCCTTAGTGCAAATTAGGGCCACAAATAGTAAAAACGAGTACAAGTAACGGGAAACAAGAATTGGAATCAAGAATGTCATAGGGATACAACAAGTAGTGAAAATCTAAGAACTAGCTAGCAAGAAGGATAACTCAAGTAAACAGGCTGAATAAAAAATACTATTGGAGAAGCAAGTGACAAGTAAACATGTAGGGGTATCTAATCTCAAGTGACAGGCATCTAGTACAAATGTCAGGCAACAAGTCTCAAGTCTAGTGCCAAGTTGTCAGGTCTCAAGTATCAAGTGAATAAGTATCGAGTTCAAGTTTCATGGATCAAGTTTCATGTATCAAGTAGTCAAGTGTCGAGTAAGTATGTATCATGTTCAAGTTTCAGGATTCAAGTCTCATGTATCATGTTTCATGTATCATATCATCAAGTATCAAGTAACATGTGTCATGTTCAAGTTTCATATTCAAGTCTTGTAGTTATTACTATCTAGGTAGCACTTCATGCATCCATACTTTTACTACATGGTTGCTAGAGTCAAATCAGTTACGTTTAGGCCTAGTAATGGAGTCTATAAGACGGCGTACTCAGGTATCAAGTATCAAGCAAGTGATCAAAACATGGGCTCTAGAGGTGGCCCCCGTCACCATGACGTGGCACTTAGTTCTACGTGACACTTAGTTCCATGTGATCTCAAATATATATCATGTAATCATATAATGGGCTCTAGAGGTGGCCCCCGTAGACTCTAGAGGTGGTCCCCGTTACCCATGACGTGGCACTTAGTTCTACGTGGCACTTAGTTCCATTTAACATAACATTATGGGAAACACGACCCCCTTCCGAGTACACTTACCTATATTGTCCACTACTATGGTCTTTCCCTTAAACCTCGGCTTATTAATTTTTATCAATATTTACCCAGCAAGCATATAAAATTTCAAGTCAAACGCTTACTGTTAACATAGTTAAATTAATTCGCAAACTAAAGGTGTGCAGTAGTTTTGCGAATCTGCATCTACCGACACAGCTGTAGTAAAACTGCAATAACTCCTACACCGTAACTCCGAATTCAAAAATTTCGGAGGCTATCGAGATCTAGAAATCTAGAGCTATATTTTCTATTCAGGGCTCGGGTTCAGATTCTGATGTTAAAGGGGTCACAACAGCATAACAAGATTCAGGACAGCAACATGTGGGAATATCTTACTAGTATAGATTACATGAAATTTGTTATTAGGCATCTAGGTTAATGTGTGATATAAATACAGGAAAATGGTTATCAAAACAGCAAGTAATAATTGTTTTTCAAGCCAAAATGGTTGCAAGATCATCAAGTACAAGATATAACATATGTCTACACATCTAGGGCTCCTTAATTCATATGTCCATGTGTTCAGGGGGTAAAATGAGTCCAAGTAGTTATAATATAATACAATGAAATTATTGTGACTCTTAAGATTATAAAATTGAGGAGGTTTAATATTTGATCAACAACGACAGTCAAGGAGGAGTCACAATTTCTAACTATTTGTAGTATTTTCAAGAATTGCTTGTACTGAACAAAAATGTGTATAAGAGGAATACTTGCCTTGATTGAAGACGATTAGATCCGATTGTTGAAGAAAATAAGATCGAAAAACCCCGGGCGAAGTCTCCCAAAAGCACGTGTGAAGCACGTACGAAAATCCAACAGGAGGGCAAATTTCCCCCACACAGGATCAGCCCAGAACAGCAAACAGCGTTCGGGATCTGGCGCGGCAAAACAACGAACACCGAAACCAGCGAATCAGAATTCTCCTATGCAGCGGATCTGGCCGACTAGCGGAACAGCGAGTGGGGGATCTGCTGTGGCCAATCACGGGACAGCGATCAGATCAACCCTGATTGCACGGATCTTGGCGCGATCCAAGGGCCGAGATTCAATCCCGCCCAACGCCTGCCTTCTTCTTCGTCGAAACAAAGAGCGAGAGAGAAAGGGAGAGACGGAGACGCGAGGCAGCTGCGATGGCTTCGACGGCGCCGCTACGTCGAGGAGCGACGTGGCGATAGGGTAGCACGGCGGTGACGGGGCGGCAATGACTGTGGCGGCGCGACGCGATGCGCGGCGACTCTATTTGTGGTTTCGAAACAGGGGAGGAGCGAAGGGAATGGGGATTGGGTTCAGGGTGTTGGCGATGCGACAGAGGTGGAGAGGAGGTCGAGGGGATGAGGAGATGGCGGCAAGGCGATGGGTAGAGGAGACTGGCGAGGTAATGGCAATGGGTAGAGGTTGAAGACGACGGAAGTTTGGAAAATGGAGGAGTTGGGTTCGAGGAGGGGACGACGTTGGACGATGGGGGTGATGGCGGAAGATTGGTGCCGTGGGGGGTGCGAGGTCGAAGGCGATGGTGAGGGAGGCGATGCGAGGATGCGATCAGAGATGGGAATTGGGTTTGGCGTGCGAAAAGAGCAGAGGAAGGAGAAGATGAGAGCGGCGGGGAATTTAGGTTTACACAGTATAGGGTAGGGGTTAGGGTTAGGGTTAGGGGCTAGGGTTTAAATAGTATAGGGTTTCGGTTTAATGGGTATTAGGGTATCCGAATTGAATAGGATCCAACTGGAGAATTGGTCAAATTGGATTAAAATGGGGAATAAAGAGATGAATGAGAAGAAACAGCCAATTCTTCATGAAAAACGACACAAAGAGCACACACAATTGAATTAGATAAAAGGAACAAAAATTGAGTTGAAACAAAATAATGATTTTATTCAATCTGAAACAAAATACAGGATCTCAAATAGATGAAAGAGTACAATGGGACAAAATACAGTATAAAAATACCGATACGGGAAATAGGAGTTACAGATACTGCCTACGTCTCTCTCTTTCTTGAGTTAGTTGATCTTCAGACATCAAAGAACGTCGATTTCTCGCATATTGGCGTTGTCTCTACCTAAGTTCTTCCAATTGTGATGCAGTCATATTAGCTCTTCTATTTTGTGATACTGCCTAAGACTCTCCCTACGTTCTGGATTTTCTCGCTGAGACTGTATTTCTCTTCTGTCTATTATTTTCACATCATTTTCATGTTGATTATTCGCTGGATATAATCTATCCATTTCTACAAAAAAAAAAGATATCATTTAAATCCCCATATTTGTACACTCATTGAAAATAGTATAAAGATGCTAACATGCAAATTTACTAAGTTTGAAAATTTTGAACAACCATCAAAATTCATCAAAATTCAAATTTGTAGTACCCCGCATTTTTAAATACTATTTTTGAGATTTGAAAATGAATTAAAATGATTTTCTGGAAATTTAATAAATATTTTTCTAAAGATTTATCTTTTTACACGTGCGAAACACGTGCAAATATTTTGGCATAAATATACAATTTTATATTTTTAATAAATTCTCCTACTTATAATGGAGTATATTCTAAATTTTGGGATATTTCTGAATAAAGAAACTATTTTTATAAATACCTCAAAAGAGAAGGGCTTTTATGTAAAAAGCCATTTTGATCTCAAATAAATAATGAAATTCCATTTTTACTGATTTTTGGGCTTTCCATGGTCATCATTGAAATTAAAATATATTTACATTTTATTTAAAGTCGATTTGCTAAAGGTTTAAACAAATATGGTGTTTTTGCAAATATGGAATTTATGTTGGATCTTGTGCAAATGTTTTCCTGGAAAGTAAATATCAGATATTTTAGTTGGAAAATATGATATGTATTACAAGATATTATTTCTGAATTTTCTGGATTTTTACGAATATTTTATGATGTATTTGCAAATAATACAAAAAAGAAGGACTTTTGTGCAAAACTGCTACCCAGAGTACAAATCCGAATTTTCTTTATTTCTGGGCTGTACTGGATTGCTGGACAACTCAGTAGTAAAAGGATTTGATTTGGTTTTAATTTATTTAACTTATTTTAAAAGGAAAGGTTTATATACGTAAAGTAATAATTTGTTAAAAGATTATTTTGCAAATGTGTTTCAAAACCCTAATTCTTCTATTTCGGGTATTTAAAAGAAGGAGTGCAGCCGTCTTTCACTGCACAACACAAAGGTTTTATTGTTTTTATTTTTCTTGGAGATTGAAAGAGAAGATCTTGGATTTCGCAAAAGAAGGATTTTGCTTATTCTCCATTGATTCGATTGGATTCTTCATCGAGGTGAGTGACTTGTTTGTTTTCTTTTGATTTGTGTATGTTGTATGCGAATGATATGAATGTTTTGATTGATCTTGGATGTCGAATTTCATCTATTAGAAAGCATGCTAGGGTTTGGTATTAATATGTATGATGGATGGATGATAAAATTGGATCTTTGAGAAGAACCCTAGTTGTTGTGAGTAGAATTGCATGTGGATGATTTTGGATTGTAGGAGAACCTAATATAAATTTTTAGTAGGCTATTTCTTTTGGATTTATTGCTAATTTGATTGAGTATGACGGATGTTATGCATGAATTAATTAAAGAAGAAATTTTTGGACTATTGGTGAGTTGGATGAATGCAACTTGGCCATGTAAATGATAAATTTATTTATGATCCAACTATTGAGGATAGTTGAGATTGAGTTTGAGAAATTTTGAGAATGAGTAATGGATTAAAAGACCATGTCTCGAGGATTTGAGTGTGATGACTAAATTTGGGGATTTATATATTTTGATTTAATTTGGGGATTTTCTTTTGAGATTTGGTATTGATGTGGTTTGGATCTTAATACGAAGCAATTTCAATGAGCAATCGATTTTTTTAAGAAACTCTATTTTGATTATATGCACAAATTCATGTTTGATTGAAAGAAATTAACAAATCTCTATTTTTATAAACCCAAGTAGTTTTGGTTTAGTTTTATGGGTTATTATAAATCCTACAAGTTGTATTTGATCATATAAGAAATATGCTTTTGTAGAAATCGTTTACATAAAGTAAAACTACGTATCGGTTGAAATGTGCACAACCAAAGGTATGCAGTCTGTAGGTCGGCAGTCGACTGGTATGACTTCTCAGTCGACCGACACGTCCAGTCTGCTATGTTCTCTAGTTTTTCTTGAAAGTTCGTTCGGGACAGTCGACCGAGGACTTTTACAATCGACTGGTACCCCTTAGAATTATTTCTTAAAGGATTATTGGATTTTTCTTTGGACAGTCGACTGATAGTTTTATAGTCGACTTATAACACTTAGATTATTTTCTTAAAATCAGAGAATTTTCTTTCTGGACAGTCGACTGGTGGCTTTTACAGTCGACCGTCAATACTTAGAAATTATTTTCTTAAAGATGTTGGTTTTTCGCTTTGGACAGTCGACTGATGACCTTTTATAGTCGACTGATACTGATGCTTTCTTGAGTTTTCCAGGTGTTCTTTAAATGGTTGATTCTTTAAATGTTTTCGGATCTCTAACTTACTATTCTAAATATTATTGTTTCTACAGAACATATGTTTTCAAGATACTTTATTATTAGATTTGGATTCTGGAATTTTATAAAGATTTGGGTTTTATTGATTGGAGAGGTTTCTCCGTTTGATTGTTTTGATGATGGATTAGTGAGTTTTGGTGTTGTTGAGATCTCTAGGAGTTGAGTGGGAGTCCTGTGAACCGGCAGTTGAGATTTGTTGAGTTAGACCTGGGGGGTCTTGGTTTAGTTGTTGTTGAGTATTTAAGTCCGGCAGGATATACTAACTTTAGAGATGGAGATTTGGTGTTTTAATAATAATCAACTTAAGGACAGGCACTAGTGGGGATGTGATGGAACTTGGGAAACGTAAGTATAGGCTCATGGTTTTGTTTAGTCCAACGGATGCGTTCTAGGACTGTTTATTGTTCTGTCTCGAGAGGACATTTGTGTGTTCGCGTGTCGAGAGTCTGCAGGCCTATTCACGGAGCATGCAGGGTGCATTCGCGTGTCGAGGGTCGGCGGCCTATTCACGGAATGTACCTGGTGTATCTGCACGTCGAGGGCCTTGCAAGCCTATTCGTGGGGTACACGGGTTTGGGAGATGATTCTCCGGTGGTTGTTGTTGAGCTATCTTACATGATGCTTGCGCGTCGAGGGCTGTGGTGCCTATTCGCGGAGTATTCTGGATCTTGTTTTCCATCACCGTAGTAGGATTAGTTGCATAACGAGAGGTTATCCCTATAAGTGGAGATCGTTAAGGGCTTGCACCGGACTTATGTACTATGGAATGCATAGAATCCAACAAGTATGCATTAGAGAGTCAGCATATAGAGCTTGTGTTTTCTTGACTTGGTTTTATGCTTGTATTTTCCTATTTTTTCCTACACTTGACACTTAGTCTAGAATCACTTGACGTTTTCATGAATTACAACTTACTATCTTATATTCCTTGATGTTTTCGTGCTTTACTTATTTGTTATTTCTCATTGCTTTATTCTTGCGGATGATACATGTTGTTGATGACTCAGTGTTATATGATTTAATTATGTTTCTTTGTTTTTATGTCACTCACACCATTATGGCTGACCCCTTTAGTTTTGGGGGTTCTCACCTCTAGCCTCATGTTTTACAAGTTGTTGTTGCCTAGAGCTTGGGGTTTGGATGCTTGAGATAAATTGATGTAATAGAGTTTTTGTGTAAATTTTGTAAAAGAATTGTTGTAAGAAAGAAAGTTTGTAATTCAAGGTGTTTTGTATTCCGCTGTGTTTGTAAAGATTGTTGTAATAAAAGTTGAAATAAAATTATATGTGTTTTTGGGCTATGTGTACTATTACATTGAAGTTGATGCTGGAAATTGTGCCACGTATTTTCTAAGATATTATATTAGAAATTCGGGGCGCTACAAAATTAATAACATAGAAAGTTTTTAATAGCTAACATTCTCATAAAAAACCACTTTGTTATAACTCAAAGAGTAAAAGTCATATTTAGCTAACATAATTATATTGCACTGTGATAGAAAGAAGTTGTACCATCATTGAGAATAACACATAAAGTAAAGCAATCTTACCTGAAAAAATTAAAATGATATAAAAAATACAGTAACATAACCATGATCCTTTGATCGAACCAAATTTCTATCAATAACATAGCACACTAACTCTGAATCTAAATATTGATTTCACAATAACCAACACGAAAGCAACATTTACCTTCCAATTATGTTCTTCTTATTCGAAAACCACCTCCTTTTCAATACCCTTTCCTGTAATACACCTAAAAATTACACAAATTAAAATTAATAACATATAGAGAATTTTTAATAGCATAATATAATCATAAAAAATCACTGTTGTAGCTCAAAGAGTAAGTTTCATAATTAGCTCTTGACTAAAAATGACACGTAGAGTAAAGCAATCTTACCTGAAAAAATTAAAATAATATAAAAAATGCAGTAACATAACCATGATCCTTTGATCAAACCTTGATGATTCCTTTGTTACAAAAAAATATAATTAAAAAGTTGTTAAAGGTAAACCTTGATTATCCTAACTGTTTCGTATGAGCCCTAATCAACACACCAAAAAGTCCAGACACATAACAATAAAAAAAACTCCAAACACTACACTGAATTAAAATACGTAGGGTCAGTATTCCACACATGTCCAGTTCCACATAAAAGTGCTCATGCTTCATTGCGAAAAAGTAGAAGAAAGATCATCATCATCATCATCATCATCATCATTCAAAACTCGACCATGAGACACATTAATCAATTCATGCGAATTAGGAAATACTACCAAGGTATCTTCAAAGAAGAACACATGACTACTCAAACCGACACAATTGAATGCAACGAACTCATCAGGATACTTTTTGCTCCTCACAAATGCCTCAGGAATCACACCGAAATCAAACATGTCCGATGAGTCCGTTCCCTTCTCCAATTCTTCTTCCTACAAAACCAACCAACAAACAATGTTTTAAAAGTGATCTGGGAAAAAAGAAACCCTAGAAGGAATCGGGTTTTCAGAGTTTTGCAAATTATTGAATTGTGTACCTCGATTTCGGGGCCTACATTTGATGGAAGGGCGGCGGGAAATCGGCAGGTCGAGGGGGCGTCGCTGGCAGCGGTGTTGCGGCAGGAAATCGGCAGGTTGTGGGGGCTTCGCTGGCGATGAAGGAAAGGCGGCGGGAAATCGGCAGGTTGGGGGGGCTTCGCTGGCGACGATGTTGCGGCAGCGCGTTGGGCATCGCTGGAGAGCGACCGAGTTAGGGGAGAGAGGGAGATGAATACATGGAAGGAGATGAGTAGGGGAGATTTAGGGTTTTTGGATTTAGACGGGAGGGGGTTGCGAGAGAGAGGGAGAGGAGTATAGTGGAGATTTAGGGTTTTTTTTCTTTCTGGATTTTAACATTAACGTGATTTGCACCGGTTTGTTTTGGTACAAATAGAGTTTGTTTGGTTACAAACTCTCCCATTAAAATAGTAGAGATGTACAGATAAAGATTATTTGAAAGTTGTAAGTATAAGAACTGACTTCGTACTTGTTACTTACCCATGTCTACAATTAACTTTGTAATCAATAATTAAAAAGAACACAATAACATCAACCAAAAAAAGGGAGCAACCACCTCTAAAAAAGTTGTTAGTAGAAGGGAAAGTATAAATAGATATATATAAACCAAGAGATTTCAAGCACAAAAGCACGCTATAGCTGTTTGAAAATGATATAAAATTGATATTACATGCTTCATAAAATAAATGCTAATTACCACCTCCCAACATAACTATTCCTTTGATATGGGTAAAAGTATAACTAAATCGGAACCATTCAAATCAGGCACGAATCTCGAAGCTCTCAGGGGTAAAACGGTAATTTCTACTGCAAACGGGTCCGAAATGGGAACTGGGTCATTCCCAAACCCAATAACTCAAAAATGGGTCTACCCTATTGGGTCAGGGTGACAGCCTATTGCAAACAAACCCCGGTCATTAAGAGAGTATTTCAAATTCATGATTATCTCTAGGAGACGGTTTAAACCAAATCTCTTATCATGAATGATTTAAACTATTTCTTATCCAAAACACCAGTAGTAGAGATAAATGATTATCTCGAAACTATTTCCAAAGGCGACTATAAATACCCCTCTACCCCCAACATAAAAGAGGTAATCAGTATTTTTTTCCACAAAATATTTTTTCTAATCTTCTTGTTTACTGACTTGAGCGTCGGAGGGTTCGTTGCCGGGATCCACCCCGGGGTTTCGAACTTTATGCAGGTTAGCAGAAGCATTGAGAAACGGTCAACGCCGGCAAGAAGTCAACATGTTTGCTTTTATTGTTCTCAGAAGAATTCATAAATCATTTGTTTGCTCTCACACCAAAATTAGCAGCAACAGATTGGCGCCGTCTGTGGGAAACAAAAAAAGTCCCACAGAAAAAGGAATCCAACCACACTTCCCCGGTGAAAGTAGTTTCTCGCCATGCCTTCCGAAGGGAAAAGGGAGGGCAGTGGTGTCCAGTCGAAGAGCCACTCCTTTTCCACCTCCTCCTCCACTCCAAGATGTTCTTCCTCAACCAGACCAACAAGTTCAACAACCTCAGCCTGAACAGTCGTCTCCCCAACGGGTTCCTCCCACGTTAAGGGGGGCCACGCTCGGGGGATCCCGTCGAAGCCATCTAGAACAATTCTCTCACCGTGACCGTGTCTCGGTCCACAATCATTCAATCGACTCCCAGGCCTCTCAAAGTCCTCCAGGGCCAGGAGACATCCGACAAGTCATTGTTAACCATCAGCAGGGGGTCGATCTCCGAACCTATTTGAATGAGAGGCAAGCCCTTGATGAAGTACCTCACCCCAAACTCAGAAGAGCCCGGGGGGTCTGGTCCTTCCACAGGTCAAGATCCAGAAGAACCCCCTCCCCAAGGAGGCGAAAGGAATCCCCTGCATGTCGTCAGCGAAGAAGTCTCACCCCGACGAGTCGATCACCCAGGCAAAGTTCCAGAACTTCAAGGAGGACATCCTGTGAGCCCTTAACATGGCCCCAAGTCAGGACCGACAGGCACCTAGTCCTCGCCATGCCCCTCCTTAGGAGGTAGAATCCCCAGGGTCGATCCGACTTGATCAGAGAGACGACTCGGTCCATCGTCGTCTTCGAGAGATGGAGAGGTGTCTTAGTAAGCTCAACCTCGAAGAAGAACAGCGAGCCAAGAATTTTTGCCCGAGCAGGCCTCCCTTCTCCTGGGCCATCATGGAAGCCCCAGTCCTTGAAACCTTCAAGCCTCCCCACTTCGAATCTTACAACAGGGAGTCAGACCCGGCCGATCATATCGAGAGTTTCAAAACTCTCATGATGATTCACCAAGCCTCGGATGCGATCCTCTGCAAGACCTTCCCCGCCACGCTGAAGGGACCCGCAAGAGAATGGTACTCCCGTCTGTACCCGACCTCCATCTTCTCGTTCGACCAGTTTGAGAAGCTCTTCTTCACACACTTCGTCAATAGCCGTCGAGGCGATAAAAAAAGCACATCTCTGCTAGCACTCAGTCAAAGGATGGGTGAACGTCCGAGGGACTATGTTCGGCGCTTTATCATCGAAGCTAGGTCGATCGCCTCTCTTGACCAGGCAGTGGCCTCGGTAGCGTTCCGACACAACATCAACCATGCCGATCTAAAGGCATCCCTCGCCAAGAAGCCTTTGGCACCTTCCAAATCCCACATAATTTTTCCTTCAAAGGCCACAACTTTTCACGACAGAACTTTCAACTATCTGTTTATGATTAGATCATTAAATATAGTTAGGAACATGATTTCACAATCTGCAATGTTAAGAGCAAAATCTACACTCTTCTTCTTACATAATAAACAAAATAAGAAGATTTAAACTTACAATATTATGTACACAATGAAAAAAGAGAGTTTCCTTCTACATATAATAATTAATGTAACCACAAACATCTTTGGCTAACTTCGGAAATATTTCCTATGTATAAGGAACACATATTTGAAAAATATGTATATTTAGTTTTAGTTTACTAAATTTTGTATATACAGTTGTACACCATTTCCCCATGATCTCCACCCCTATAATATGAACCATATATTTGTATGCCTATGATCAAATCCTAAATCAAGCAAACCAACAATTAGACATCAGATAAAAAAACTACTATAGTTTATGGGTGTTTTTTACAATTTACCCTTAATTTATTCTTCTCACTCCTTACCCTTCCATTATTAAGTAAAAGGTACATTGATTTTAATGTGAACTCTCCCTATGGTTTCCACTTCAACACACATAGCCGTCCCTACTATTATTACTGTGCAATATTGCACATTTTCAAACAAAAAAAATAACAAAACTATTTTTGAAAAATTCATCTAATAATATCCATAGAATATTGCATGTTCTCATAGGTTTGATTAAGGGTTGGGATTCCCGTTCAAAATTTTGATGGAGAAATAGTGGGGAGTTGCCTTCTACCGTTGCTCTCCTTTTTTTAATTTTAAAAGAAAAAAAAGAAGAAAAATCCTTGAACCAAAAGTGGTCTTAGCTTAATAGAATGGAAATGACATTACAGTTTATCAAAATAAAAAAAAATAATGAACCTACACAAAAAGTTCATCACTAATAGTATGTACAGATAAAGATTATTGGAAAGTTGTAAATATAAGAACTGACTGCGTAGTTGTTACTTACCCATGTCTACAATTAACTTTGTAATCAATAATGAAAAAGAACACAATACACATCAACCAAAAAAGAATGGGAGCAACCACCTCTCAAAAAGTTATTAGTAGAAGGGAAAGTATATATATATATATATATATATATATATATATATATATATATATATATATATATATATATATATATATATATATATATATATATATATATAGGGTAGCGATCCAGTGAGAACCGTTCTCACGATAAGCTTCGTGAGAACTCCGCGTCTATCCATCCTGTGAATAATCCGAACCGTTCACATTGTTTAACATAACTAATTTAGTCTAGAAATATAAAATCAAGTCATTTGGTATTCATTTGTCCATGCATCATGTCACCATAAAAAATAACGATTTTCAGCCACACAATTTGTAACACTTCAATGCATGAGCAAACGAATCTCAAATGACTTGATTTCTCATCCATAGACTAATTGAGTCGTGTAGATCAAAATGAACGGTTCAGATCTTTCAACTAATGTCCCAAACAAAAGTTCTCACGTGGTTCTCACCAAAAGAGTTCTCACTCGATCATTTCCCTATATATATATATATATATATATATATATATATATATATATATATATATATATATGCGTAGTTGTTACTTACCCATGTCTACAATTAACTTTGTAATCAATAATGAAAAAGAACACAATACACATCAACCAAAAAAGAATGGGAGCAACCACCTCTCAAAAAGTTATTAGTAGAAGGGAAAGTATATATATATATATATAAACCATAAGATTTCAAGCACAAAAACACACTACAGCTGTTTGAAAAAGATATAATGTAGCGCCTCGAATTTCCAATAAATAAATTCAGAAATACGTGGCACAATTTCCAGCATCTACCTCAATATAATAGTAAACATGGCAAAACACAGAAAATTTTTCAACTTTAATTACATCAATTCTTTACATAGCACAGTGAAAAATTAATACCTTAAATTACACTTTCTTTCTTTTACAACCTATTTCTTTACAATTTGCATAAGCCGTATTATCATTTTACCACATGCATCCAAATCCCAAGCTTACGATACCTACCTGTAAAACATGAGGTTAGAGATATCCTTAACCCTCAAAACTACGGGGTCAGCCATAACGGTGTGAGTGACATCAAAAGAAATACAATGTAAACGAAGCATAAAGAATAAGTTCATAATCACACATCCCCACGGTAGTAACAAACGAAATATGAAATAACGATAAATAAAGCATAAAACATTAAGTAAAACTAAGCTAAGTGTCAAGTGTAGGAAAACAGAAAACATCATGCATAATATAAGTCAAGAAAATACAAATGCAGTATGATGACTTTGTAATGCATACTTGTCGGATTCTATGCATTTCATACTACATAGGTCCGGTGCAAGCCCTTATCATTCTCCACTTTATAGGGTTTAATCCATCGTTATGCAACTAATCCTACAACGGTGATAGAAACAAGATGTAGAATACTCTGCAAATAGGCTTAATGACCCTCGACACGCAAGCATCATGTAAGCATAGCTCTAACTCCGGAGAATCACCTCCCTGCCATGTACCCCACGAATAGGCATGCCAACCCTCGACGTGTAAATACACAGTACATCCCCTGAATAGACTACCGGTCATCAACGCGCAAATACACCGTATGTCTCGTGAATAGGCCTGTCGACCCTCGACACACGAACATACCAACTGTCCTATAGACATTCCGTGAATAGGCCTGTCGACCATCGACACGCGAATATACTAGGGACACATAAACACACAGTCCTGGAATACATCCGTTGGACTAACAACAGAGCTCATACTTACGTTTCCCAAGTTCTATCACATTTTCACTAGTGCCTGTCCTTAAGTTGATTATTATTAATTACAACACAACTTCCTCCTCCCTAAAGTTGGTGTACCCTGCCGAACTTAATTCCACTGAAACAACACCAAGGCCCTAACTGGCCAAGATCCATAAAATCTCATCCGCCGATTTATAGGGATCCCACTCAACTTCTAGAGACTCACAACTCAAAAATCAACACAAATCTTTCATCAAAACTTACTACAACAAAAGAGTTCTACCCCGGCATTTCTACGCCGGCGTTTTAGTAGGCACGCCGGTGTAGAAATCGGATAACCTAAAAGAAGAAAAAATCCAACTCTACACCGGCGTTTTTAAAAAACGCCGGCGTAGGTAGGTATACACCGGCGTTTTTGTGTGGAAACGCCGGGGTAGGTCATGGATAAGACCTATCCCCAGCGCTCACTCTCTCTCTCTCTCTCTCTCATTTTACTTTTTCCGCTCTCTCTCTCTCTCATTTTACTTAATTTCCCCAAATTTTTTTTATCTCTCAACCCCCCACCTCCCTTCTCCCGCCCCCCTCCCCCGATGTCGCCCCTTCCCCCATCGCTGCCCCATTGCCGCCCCCTCCCCTGCCATCGCCCCTTCCCCCATCGCCGCCCAATCGCCGCCCCCTACCCTGCCATCGCCCCTTCCCCCATCACCGCCCCTCCCCCGCCGTTGCCCCTTCCCCTATCGCGGCCCATCGCCGCCCCCCTCCCCGCCGTCGCCCCTTCCTCTACACAAACCCTAGGTTTGTTCTTCAATTAAGAAAAAAAAAATATTATCTCTTCTCACTCTCTCTCTACACAAACCCTAGGTCTGGGATTGTTGTTTGATTGTTCTTAATTCCATCGATTATATATATATATATATATATATATATATATATATATATATATATATATATATATATATATATATATATATATATATATATATATATGTTCTTGATGTGGGAATGACGGCGAGCAGAGGAGCTTGAATTAACGAGGCAGATCTCAATGTAAGCAATCTGTTCTTGATTATGTGGTACTTTTATTTTCTAAATGTAATTTTAGAGCTTCCGTCCATGTTTACTTGGCAAGTTTATGTCTATATTGTTGGAACCTTTGTGAAGGTTTAATGATTCAGACTCGGGACACTAATTTGCATTTCTATGTTTCTTTGGAATTGGTTATTTGCCCAAGAATGAACGTTTCATTAGTGATTGCTTTTGATGATGTTCTTAGTTTATCTTATGTGGTGAAGTCTTGGATCCTCGAGTTTAATATAATTTTGTTAAAGTGATGAAAATGAGTTTCTCATACCTGATGATCTGCTTGGTTCTATGATTGTTGATATTCAAGGAGGTTACAGTTATAGTATTATTAGTTGTTTATTCATTTATGGTCCTTTATAATGATTAAAGGAGGATTATGTAACCTTTGACATGTATTGCTGTATAACTAGTGTGAGGTACACTTTCATGGGTAGTTCATGTAAACCCGCAATTAACTCTCTTTCTTATAATGCTTGAATTGTTTGAATGCTTGAAGCTATCTGAAGTAACGCATGGAGTGAGTAAATGGTTTTGCTTGTCAGGTTTTTAGGGTCAAGTAGTTGGAATAATATTTTTGCACTTGGTTCTTCAAAAGTTGTTGCCTTGTTTTCAATGTTTTGTATAGGCTGATTTTCCTTCCTCAAGTTGTTCGATGTGGTTTTGGGTTTTTGATTCACTTCCTCTTGAAAGAAAGGATAAGTCACATGAGGATTTTTGGTTAATAATTGGTGAGCTTGGAATGAATCTTTAACAAAAACCTAGTTTGTGAGATTGGTTTGCTCATTTGTTGAGTTGGATCTGTTGATTAATTTATTTGGTAGTGCTTTATGTTTACTTAAGTTTGTAACATGATCAAAATTAATGGACTTGATTTTATGAAACTTGTTCATACAAATGCACATGAGAAAATATTTATGTTGCAACTGGGGTTAGTAGATAATAGTGAAAAGAGGAATGGAATGCTAGCATATGATAAAAAATTGTACTTTGATGCTTGCAGTTGGGATTTTTGGTTTTTTGAACATGGGATAAGAACATATGCTACTTGTCACTTTGATGCTTGCAGTTGGGATTTTTAGTTTTTTGAACAAGGGATAAGAACTTATAAGGTTCTTTTTTCACTTTGATGCTTGCAGTTGGGCCTAATGAATTTTTTGAATAGGGGATACAGTTCTCTGATTAACTTAGCTTTCATGTGTCCTTCCTCCATATGCAATTTATTTGTCATTTGATGCTTGCAAGTGTTATTTGAGGTTTTCGGCACAAGGGATAGCTCAAGTTTTTTGTCTGAGCATGAATGAATGTCTGGTAAGAACAGATGGTCCTTACTTTAAATACTAATGTTTGTTGTTGTGTTATTCGGGGTTTTGAATACAAAATAAATTCAAGGATAACTGATGCTTACCATGGGAAGTGATGATAAATGAGCAATTTGTTTGATCAGTGAGTCATTTATAATCTATAATCTGATCCCGCTACAGTAAACTAACAGATTAAATGATTATGATATGATCATGATCTTATCAGATCTGGTACGCATCAGTATTTAAGCGAGCTTGCAACAGCTTAGTTATCCTTCAATATCTATTGTATTGAAAACCACGAATACGAAATAACAAGCATCAGTATTTAAAGTAAGGGATCATGTGTTCTTACTAGACATTCATGCATGCTCTGATAAAAAACTTGAGCTATCCCTTGTGCCGAAAACCTCAAATAACACTTGCAAGCATCAGAATGACAAATAAATTGCATATGCAGGAAGGAGACATGAATGCTAAGTTAATCAGTGAACTATATCCCCTGTTCAAAAACTTCTTTAGGCCCAACTGCAAGCATTACTAATTTTTTTTTAATATACCTACCCCGGCGTTTTTATGTGTTGTAGGGAAACAACCCAAATGAAAATACGCCTATGGCGGCATTTGTAAAATGCCGGTGTAGGTTCCCATCTATACCGGCGTTTGTAAAAAACACTGGTATAGACCCCACTATATTGCGACGCTCGCTTCCCCGGCATTTATACCGACGTTTTCAAAAATGCCGGTGTATTCTACACTGGCATTTATAAATGCCGGGGAATCCAAAAAAATGCCGGAGAAGACGATCTGTGTTTTAGTGACTCTTGATTCCATCATCAATTCGTTCATATTAAGAAAACTTCTTTAGATCACACAAATCCAAATTTATCTGAATACTCACAAAATTCCATGAAATAAAATCTGAGATTAAATCTCTTTAACAACTGAGTTTCACATTTTGAAATCATAGAAAAATCACAAAACATCAATCCTTCGAAAATTGTATATATTTTGCTTTCTAAAGTCGTAGAAATACGAGTTAAACTCTATTATAATCAAAATATAACTCTCTGTAAAGTACAGAAATCTGTAGCAAAAACTTCATCTAAAACAGTAGATAATTAATCCATAAGTTCGAAGAAATAATCGTTCAAAAAAAATAATGAAAAACTCAACAAAACAATCAATACAGCAGCTGTCGGTCGACCGACACCTCAGTTCAAAAGCAGCAGTCGACTGACATGCTAAAAATTCCAAAATCAAAGAATTGACTGTCGACCGTCATTTCATGTGCAATTCTGGGTGGTCGACTGATATGTCAAAAAATCCATAACTAAACAATTGGCAGTCAACCGAAGCGGTCGACCGTCATGCCAAAAACAGCTTCTTTAAATTTCGTGCACAATTCCTCTGATAGTTATTTTTAATTCTCTAAAAATATGAATTTGTAAAAATTTAAATCCTGAGATGATCAAATACAACTTGTCTAACATATTGGAGTTCATAAATCAAATCAAACTCTCAACAAATTCACAAAAGAGCAATTTTTTTTATCAAAATCTTCAAATCAGGAAAATATGAATATATATGTGTATGTATGTGTATATGCATCAGTTAAAAGCATCAAGAAATCATTGTATGTAGGTAGTATCTTGTCTAATTCACTCTCAGTATCAATACAAATCAAATACCCACTTGAAAACATCATAAAAACTCAAAATTTCACTTTTTGGCCTGCACATCAGATCCGAAATCAAAAACCCAATCTTTCAACGCATAAAGACTTGATCTTTTGATCTCAAAACTCTCTTGCAATTTTTTACACACACATACAAACTAGTTATATCAATTTGTCCTTGATTATATGCATCTACATCATTCATTAGTCAAATTTTTCTTCATCAAAAACCTCAAACAAATCATACATGTTCAATTCAGAAAAGAACCCTTCTTTAGTCAACTTCATGCATCATACATCACACAATCTCATGATATATTTTCAAATCAGCAAGAATGTGAAAGAAAACAACATACCCATGATTCCTACTAGAATCTTAACATTCTTAAGTTATCTATATAGTAAATTTATTCATCCATTGCATATTATTCATGAAAAATTTTTATTTTTAATTAGCCATCCATCATTAACTCATCATACAATCATCTAACACGCATTCTACTAGACAAATCATCATATTTAACATGCATAGAACAACAAGAAATCAAACCATATCACTCACCTTAATAAAGAATTAACGAAGATAATAAAGAAATAAGAAAAGCTCCTCCTTTTGTGAAAATCCAAGATCCTTGCTTTGAAAATCCAAGAAATCAATAATAAAAGAATGCTTTTTTTTTTTGTGCAGTGGTGGGACGGCTGTAGTAGCTTTTATATAGCCGAAATTTGGAGTTTATTAGGGTTTTACAAGTTTTATGGAAATATCCTTCAATAGTTTATTCCTTTACATATATAGACCTCCTTTAATAAATTAGAAAAATAGACCAAATCTATTAGGATAAAAATAAATCTCTTTACCTCTGAGTTGGCTGGCCATCATGCTCATCCCAGAAAACCGAAAATCTGGAGTTTTTACTCCAAGTGGTAATTTTGCACAAAAGTCCTCCAATTTTGAGTATTTGAAAATATGCCAAATAAACATAAAAAAATCTAGAAAATTCATAAATAATACCTACTAATAAATATTAGGTTTCCCCAAAATATTTTTTTGACTTTGAATTTCCCAAGAAAATATTTGCATGTGCAAAAAAATAAATTTCAGAAAAATGTTTATTAAATCAAAAAAAAATCAATTTAATTCATTTATTAATCTCAAAAATATTATTTAAAATTATAGGGTGTTACATATAAAAGTTGATATTATATGTTTCATAGAACAAATGCTAATTGCCACCTCCCAACATAACTATCCTTTCAATGGCCACGACTTTTCAAGACAGAACTCTCAAGTACATCTTGATAATTAGATCATTAATTTATAGTTAAGAACATGATTCCAAAATCTGAAAAGTTAAGAGCAAAATTTATACTCTTCTTCTTATATAATAAAGAAAATAAGCATATATAGACTAACACTATTATGTACACAAAGAAAAAAAGAGAATTTCATTCTACATATAATAATTGATGTAAACACAAACATCTTAGATTAGAAGTGTAAATTCCGAGCCAGTAAATAGACTTGGAAAGATAGATGAGAAGTAATTTGGACCATGCCACGTGTCTAACCAAAACCTAGTGTCCATTCCCAACCTGACATATGGAATTGGCATAAACATGATTCCGAGTGTCGCAATTCTGTACCACGTCCTAGATCATTAACATATCTTCATATCCCACAAATTTAATTACTTCGTTTCTTAAAGTGGCCAAACCACCCAATCCACATTGCGTTGCCACGCTGATGAACTTCCCACCACCATTTACTATGTAGTGCATGATTCATATCTTTAATATTCGTAATCCCTAATCACCCCCCCCCCCCACCCAAATTGTTTCTTTTGCAACTTCTTTCCCACCGCATCAAGTTGATCCTCTTTTCTTCTGACACCCTATCCAAAAAAATGTCTCCTCTTTGGTAGTTATGGACAACTCATTGGAGACAATGCTTCATCATAAATCTTGTAGAAGTTCCTCGGTTTTCATCGGTAAGAAATTAATAAACATTACTTCCTAATAGTGAGACAAACAGACCGAGAAAAATACAATGTGCACACATTTCTGATATTCATACAAGAAGTAATAACATGATTTAGACTTGGAATCTAGCAACTCATCCTATAACTTCTCCAAGTTCTGAGATCAACACGTCAAATTAACACAAGGGTTTGATATAGATTGGGGGAAGGGCTTTTATGTAGTCGAATTAGAATTTGAAAGTAAAGTTGGCTGAGTTAATCGAATTGATTAGCTCGTGCAGGGACAAGATTCAACCATTGATATGGGTAAAATCAGAGCCGCATGATCCCAAAACACATCTTAAAGCTTCTCGAGGATGGAAGTGTAAATTCAGAGCCAGTATAAGTCCACCAGGCAGATGCGGGCCTCCCTAGGCCCATAAACTTAACCAGGCCAGCGATTCATGCTAACTAATAGCCCAAAAAGAAGGATTCCCAACTAATTGAAGGATGTCAGATCAAATCATTTATCTCAAGCAGGGTTAGTAACTAATTTTATCCCATCACAATGAAAATCTGGAGTTTAATCCCAAAAATATACTCTTTTAAGTATATCTTTTGTAACTAACTTGTAGCCTATATATACTTTTATCCCTCAACCAGTAATGGGTAATCAATCTATTGCCACCAAAACTCATCTTTTTTTCTAAGTTACTGACTTGAGCATCGGATGGTCTTTCGCCGGGGCAAACCCTGGTGTTCAGACTTTGTGCAAGTTCGATAACGACATCTGAGTCATCCAATTTAGATCTAGACGCTCTCAATGGTTCAGATTCAGATCAAGGAGACTTCAGTCATTACAATTTAAATATGATTGGATGTCTAGATTGTAAGTTTCATTCTAAAAAAGTACTCATCATTTGATTGCTCCCACACTTGAAAGAAACAACAATAGATTGGAGCCATCTGTGAGAAACTACAGATCAACATCTTCGATCAGATTTATCTGGCAAAAAATAACCTTTTCTAGCTATGGCCCCCAAAGGAAGGAAGGAGACAGCTACTAGCCGCCAAGCCAATGCTCCTCTTCCTCTTGGGCAGCTTCCATGCCCATTGTCACAGGCCCCCATCCGCCATCACAACCTCTCCTCAGTAAGGTTGCGTTAGTGGGCTCCCAAAGGCATCACTCTAAACCTCGCCCTGGGACTCACCCGATTGAAGACCAGATCATAGTCCATCAGCCTCCCATTCCATGGTGCCAGCTGTGGTGTTCATAGTGCAACTAGACTCATCGATGTCATCAACTCCTATTAGCAAGGGACAAACCTCCGCTTGCGCTTAGATGAAAAGCGCGCCCACGGTGAAGTCCTCCGCTCAGAGAAACAAGGGAGCAAGAAATGACATTATAATGCCCTGCAAAAATAGCATATGGCTATTTTGCATCGTAATCTGCACGCAATTGAGAATTGCACGCGATTATGTATTTTTCTAATAACAATTGTTTTTAATTGAGAAATATCAGATATATTGTCTACTTTATTTTATAATTTTGAAGGATTATTACGAGGAAGTTTTAATGTGTTTTGTATTGTTGGTATTATTAAAGAAAAGAGTTGGGTTTTATTTGAAATATATTGAGACTTGGGGGCTTATATGTAATATTTTCTTATTATTTATTTATCTAATTATTTCTTTACTTTTATAAAACCCTCCCCCCACCTTTTCCTTCCTTCCTCCTTCTTTCTTTCTCCCGTTCCTTTCTCAACCGAAAGGAAAAAAAAAACCATTTCGGCCGATTCCTCCCCACCCCAAATCCACTCCATTTCTTCATCGTTTCTAAATTAATTTGGGGGGATGACTAATTGAAGGGTTCTAAACCCTAAATTATTTTATTGTATAAAATTAAGTGTGGTTAATTTCTATTGAATAAGAATATTATGGCAGGGAGATTTGGAGATGTTAGGAGTAGTATAGGCGAGAAATTAGCAAGTTTTTAGAGAATTTGTAAGTTGCTAATAAATTAGGATTTTGGGTTTATAAAGGGGGAGCAAATAGATGAGAATTTGTCTCATTTATAGTAATAGAAATTTTGTTGAGACATTAGGATATTTTGGGGGTGATTCTAGTTATTGTTTGGGGGGATAAAAATCCCGTAGGATTTTGAATATCCCGTGCTTCGCACGTGTGTATCCCAGGCATTCAATAAAATGCCTGTGTTGTATTGGGATAGTATTATTATTTTCTCCCGTGACTGGTTTGGATGTTTGAGCCTTGATTGCCTTGAAATTTTGATAACAGGGGTTGGCAGCTGCTTCAGATGTGGGATGGAGAAGTGGGGGTTCAAGTCTACGCAGGATATTCTGTGAGTATGATTATACTAAATATATGTTTACTGTTATGATAATATCTTAGGCGGTTTTGAAGCAATCCTTGTTTAATTCAGCCAAATGAAGTTTTAATTTAAAATACGGAAAGTTCTTATTGTTAAAAGTTGTTATATGGTAAATTGGTGTGTGTATGGTGAATTGATGTGATTTTAAATATATAGTGTGATGGTGATGTATTGTGTAGATATATATACATGGTGTTGTGATGTGTATGTGAATTCTTAGCTTGTGGGAGTGTTTGGAGAATTTTGATTATCATTGTACGATAATTGGAATGCTAAGAAAGATAGTTGTATGGTAAAGAACAACTCATTTTTTTATAAAAGCTTTGTTACGAAGCATGTTTATAAGGGTAAGTTTGGGAATTTCTTGCTCTGAAATGGTTAAGAATTTGGGATATTGACCAACTAGAGAGTCGTAATAGGGAGTCATAGCTTTCTAACCCATCCGGAGTTTTGTAATTCCAGTTTATAGGTTGAGAGTTATGATTTTCCAAAGATGGAATGGATCCAGTCTTAGTTAAGGTATTATTGGCTAAGTAAACCCGTTTTTCCCTGTTGTACACCTGATGGAACTTAGTGTTTTTGAGAACTCAAACGATAGAATCTGAAAGAGGTGTTCCACTAAGAAGTTGAAGTAGACACTCCCACCTTTCTATAGGACCCGGAATTGAGAATTTCCAATGAGTGAGCAAACTTTTATGATATTGGAAAGGTGCAGTGAGTGCAAGAAGAATATACTATTGAGAGTATATGAAGTTTTATAGTATCAAGTAATTCTATATTGCGTGTTGAAAGTTATGGACGTTTCAAGTTAGCAACCTGTTGTTTAGACTAAAAATTCAAGTTTAAGTTGACTCGGGGACTAGAGTTCTATAAGAATGTGAGGGAGTCCTCTAGTGGGGGATTTCAGTGGATCTCCTTACCCTTCTAGAAATTCTGAGAGTGTTGGTTTCCGATGAGCATAGCTTGGGTTACAGCTACTGCTATTTCTTGAACTGTTTTATCGGACAATTGAGGAGAAACCCTCTGCATACCGCAGTGTGGTGATCAAGAGCTATCAAGTTTTTAATGATGTTTTAGCATTTCATTTCGAACTTAGATAAGTTCCTGTGCTTAGTACTCATGGTGGACATGAGTGAGTTGGGATATAGCTCTAGTCGGTTTGTATTTGGTGTCTCGATGCCTAAGTCTGTCAATGGTCAAGAAGTGATGGTTAAGTGTGTGCTTACCTTTATTTGAATTGTATTGCATCCTTGGGGTGCCGTTGGACCACTTGCTGAGGGTCACGGGCTGGGATTATTTGGTCGCTGACCTGTGAAGGTATTGGGAATCAGTGGATGTGATTCTGTGATGGTTGTTACTTTGACAGACCAGTCAGGCTCGACTTTGTTGATCGACACCGAGTGTGATTTGAATAACAACATATTTTCAGTAAACTGCACTGATTAGGTTTTCTTTTATTGTTTCGCTTGAAGACCGAATTGGTGTTAGGGGTGATTCCCTATAATCCAACTCGTTCTGAGAGTTAGCACTAGGTGGTGATACTATGGGGTTGTCTCTTCCTGTCATTAGGGATACGTGTTGCAGTGCATATCTTGCACTGTTGATTCCTGAGGTACCGTGGTAAGGATGGGATGGGATCCGGGCACATGCTGGTGGACACAAACAGATCGTATAGGCTGCAGTCCTGTGAAATACGGCATCATAGGTATGCTGCGGTTTACCTTTAAGTTCTTTACGGCTGTTGAATGAGATCCGGGCACATGCTGGTGGACACGAACGGGTCGTATGGGCTGCGGTCCTGTGAAATACGGCGCTATATGTATGCTGTGGTATATCTTTAAGTTCGTCATGGCTGTTGAATGGGATCTGGGCACATGCTGGTGGACACGAACGGGTCGTATGGGCTGCGGTCCTATGAAATACGGCGCTATAGGTATGCTGCGGTATATCTTTAAGTTCGTCATAGCTTTTGAGGAGGGTCCGATGTGACAATTATAGGTGACAATAGGGTAGCGCCCCAAATTATGTCTTTTATTTACACCTCCTCAACCATGTCATACTATCAGGAATAGGAAGTAGACTGAATTAGAATGCATTGCATAACTAGGGTTCAAATCCCTGAAACTGGAAGAAATGGCTTGATCTGGGGCACATGTAGTATGGGATGCATGTGTGTCCAGAGTCTTGCTTAAATTAGATTAAGTGCATCTGTTCTGTATTCTGTGTTTTGTATTAGACTTCAAGTCATGGCATACACGAACACTAGGAAATCAGGACACACGTTTATTTTCCATTCAAGATGAATAGTGAGTGCGATAGTTGAAGTGTATAATGAGTGTGAAAGTTATGTATTGCGAGACGTGATGATATATGTTGTAAGAAATGAATGAATGCGTTGTTATGTGATATGTGATTGGGAAAGAATATAAGTCGTGAGTCTGTAAATGCAAATGAATGGTAAATAAGGTGCAGTTTATGTGAAAGTAGAGTTATTTATGAATGTAAAGCTTTATGAGAAAATAAAGATATAGGAATATTTGCATAAGGCGTAAAGTGGTGGGCCTTAAGCGACTAATTTGGGAATGATTTTCAAACTAAAGATAAGTATGTTGTGAGCGAGTATGGATATGCATACAGGAAATGACTTAGAGAGTATTTGATGTGAAATCCCATTTATGATGTTTACATGTTCAGAATTCAGGTATGTTTTGATTATCTTGGTATTCGTAAGTTCATGATGTTTTTATTTATAAAGTTTAATTTATTTGCTTAATTAGTAAATTGTACTCACACCAGAAATGGCTAACCCCTTAGTGTTTCGGGGGTTAGGGAGTCCCTGGACTACCCTAGATCCCCTACTGTTATAGGTCCTCAGCAGTGCAGAGGTGAGGTGTAGATTCATATTTCTGTGGAGTGGAGCTTCATTTTACAATTTGTTGTTTAAGGATTAATTATGTGAATAGTGAAATTTATATTTTAAATTGTATTTTTGATGTATAAGTACGTGGATGATGATGATGAGTAATAGTGTGGAGTGGCATGACATGTTTTGACCCGTACCCATCTCGTTGTGGAGTACCGGGCCCTGTGGTATGTTTTATAAATTATTTTCTAAAAACTTTACTACGTTTTCAAAGGAATTTATGGTTTTTAATTGATAATTGATATCATGTTATGAGTTTGGCCCTCAGAGCATGATATTTATATTGTCTGTGTGATTCTGCTCATTTTTGGCCTGGGGAGCCCATGATATTATTGCCTGTGATGTGAGCTATGGAATTTAGAGCAGAATTCCGTAAGCTTTATGTGTTTCGGGGCAGCAATTTCAGGGGAAACTCTGCCAAAATTTTATTTGAAATATAACTATCTTAGTTTATGATTAAAGTGATATAGAAATTGAAAAAATTGATTTTTGAAGTCAAAAGAAAGGAAGGGAGGCGTTACAGTTTGATATGACAAATCGATATTTGTAATTACTTATGCAATAACTCTGATGGCAATAAAAATGTTTAAATTTCCGTGTTATTTACTGTGTTGAGATGCATTTGAAGGCAAAGATTCTGGTTGTGTCACGGTTTCCCAGTTACCGGAAATCGGGGGCGTTACAGAAGTGGTATCAGAGCTGACTTTAATTTAAAGTCCAACATAGTAGGAAAATTAAACTTGGATGCCTTTTAGGAGTCGGGTTTTAGCTAGTTATAGACAATTATAATTCATATTGTTGTTTCTTTCAACTTATATTTTATAATTTTTCTATATCTGGACTAATTCCAGTATATGTATTACCATCCTTTAAATACATGAATGGTGTTTGAGGATATCCTAACCGAGGAGGTGTTGATGGAAGAGAGTGAGCCAATGTCAAGGGATGATCCGATAATCTTGAGCGAGGAGCCGAAGGAGACTTCACCACCGCAAAGACTAAGTGTGGATCAATGCACAGCGGCGGCAGCCAACATACATCTAGAAATGAGGAAGCTGAGGAAGTACGTGATCAGGAAAGGTCGTCAAGCTAAGCAACTGAGAAAGGCTTGCAAAGCTACATTAGCAGGCTTAGCAGAGGAGCAGGAATACCTTGATTCCATATTAGCACGACTACAACATGAATGGGAGAAAATCCTGGAGACCACCAAGGTTGTATTATGCAATTTTTATGAGAGAGTTGGGCACAAGAAATCACGTCTGTCCACGATGACACGGGAACAGATCTGCAGCAACATCAGGGTTCGAGAACCAAGGTCAGAAGCAGAAGACTCAGAAAACGAGGGGCAAACTTGGAGGCGCCAAGCCAGTTTGTTGTTTCCTATGTGGTGAGCATGGTAATCTCAAGAACCAGTGTCCGAGGAAGAAACCTCAGGTGGAGACCCGTACATGTTACAAATGTGGGAGGATTGGTCATATTTGACCAGATTGTCCCTAGCTTCACAGGAAGGACGACAGATCAACCCCGAAGATGAATAATAAAGGAAAGGAGCCTGTTCACCAAGGGTAGAGTTCGCACTTACTACCAGCAAGCTGTAGAAGACAGGAGTGCTAGTACCGGTATGTACATATGGGACCGCAACTAAGTTAAAAGTTGTATTTTTGAAATTTATTTGGACTAAGAAGTAATGTATGATGAAACACTTTCGTAACCAGTTGGATTTATATAAACATGGAATCCATGCAACTGTTTTGTTCAATTGTGGTTCATCACATTCTTTTGTCTGAATTATTTTTCAAGAGTTGAGATGTGTGCGGGAGGAAACTCTAGATTTGGTTTTGTTGATTACACCGTCTGGAGCAATCCTCATTACAGGTTTATACTATAAGGGCTGTGAACTCCAATCAGAGGGAAGACCTTAAGTATAGATTTGTAAGAGTCGGACCTTGGAGAAGCGGAAGAAAGGCAAGCTGAGCATAGACTGTAGTTCTGAGCAACTACAAAAGCATCGGCTTTGAGCAAATTATAGAAGAGAACCCTGGAAGTCTGAAGTAATGATCGTAGGCCATGTTCTATTCTAAGGAGGGAGTGACTACTGAACTGCAAAAGATCGAGATAAGTGAAGGATTGACCTCAGCCAAAGACCGTGAAGGAAGCAAGAAGCTAGATGATGAGATCAAGCAAGCCAGTATTAGAGTGATTACTCAAGTTTAGAGCTCAGTTTTGGCACGATGGGAGCTGCAACCCAGTCTAAGTAAGCAAGTCAGAAGGCTTAGGTAGGAAATGCAGGGATTGAAGCACTGAAGCGGCAGGGTTCTTAAAGATCAGCTTATGATTAAGTAGCCACTAAGAGCACGCCAAGGAGGAAATCTCGCTCAGACAGAGGGCAATCATGTTAACAATTCAGCAAGGTCACTAAGAGGAGCTGCTCAGGGGCTGAAGCGGCAATGTGTGACTTCGTCCTTTCTAAGGAGGGAGTGGTCACCAACCAACAGGAGTCGTAATCAAGAAGTAAATCAACATCACTTGTAGACAAGCATAGAGCAAGGTAATGCAGCCACTGTCTACTCCAGAGCAGGAGCAGAGGAATGTCAGCATCAAATTCATGGTGGGTCTGTCTAGAAGATTGAAGGACAACAGTTCAACTTGGTAGAAGACCAGTTTTTCGAGAATATCACTCGAGAAACTGGAGATGGTTCAGGAAAATGTCTCGTGAACCATTGATGCTTGTGCTTCGTTTTCCTCTCCACTAGCAGCGTTCTGAGGACAGAACGATTCTAAGGAGGGAGTGGTGTAATGCCCCGCAAAAATAGCATATGGCTATTTTGCATCGTAATCTGTGTGCAATTGAGAATTGCACGCGATTATGTATTTTTCTAATAACAATTGTTTTTAATTGAGAAATATCATATATATTGTCTACTTTATTTTATAATTTTGAAGGATTATTACGAGGTAGTTTTAATGTATTTTGTATTGTTGGTATTATTAAAGAAAAGAGTTGGGTTTTATTTGAAATATATTGAGACTTGGGGGCTTATATGTAATATTCCCTTATTATTTATTTATCTAATTATTTCTTTACTTACTTTTATAAAACCCTCCCCCCACCTTTTCCTTCCTTCCTCCTTCTTTCTTTCTCCCGTTCCTTTCTCAACCGAAAGGAAAACAAAAAAAAAACCCATTTCGGTCGATTCCTCCCCACCCCAAATCCACTCCATTTCTTCATCGTTTCTAAATTAATTTGGGGGGATGACTAATTGAAGGGTTCTAAACCCTAAATTATTTTATTGTATAAAATTAAGTGTGGTTAATTTCTATTGAATAAGAATATTATGGTAGGGAGATTTGGAGATGTTAGGAGTAGTATAGGCGAGAAATTAGCAAGTTTTTAGAGAATTTATAAGTTGCTAATAAATTAGGGTTTTGGGTTTATAAAGGGGGAGCAAATAGATGAGAATTTGTCTCGTTTATAGTAATAGAAATTTTGTTGAGACATTAGGATATTTTGGGGGTGATTCTAGTTATTGTTTGGGGGGATAAAAATTCCGTTGGATTTTGAATATCCCGTGCTTCGCACGTGTGTATCCCAGGCGTTCAATAAAACGCCTGTGTGGTATTGGGGTAGTATTATTATTTTCTCCCGTGACTGGTTTGGATGTTTGAGCCTTGATTGCCTTGAAATTTTGATAATAGGGGTTGGCAGCTGCTTCAGATGTGGGATGGAGAAGTGGGGGTTCAAGTCTATGCAGGATATTCTATAAGTATGATTATACTAAATATATGTTTACTGTTATGATAAAATCTTAGGCGGTTTTGAAGCAATCCTTGTTTAATTCAGCTAGAAGTTTTAATTTAAAATACGGAAAGTTCTTATTGTTAAAAGTTGTTATATGGTAAATTGGTGTGTATATGGTGAATTGATGTGATTTTAAATATATAGTGTGATGGTGATGTATTGTGTAGATATATATACATGGTGTTGTGATGTGTATGTGAATTCTTAGCTTATGGGAGTGTTTGGAGAATTTTGATTATCATTGTATGATAAGTGGAATGCTAAGAAAGATAATTGTATGGTAAAGAACAACTCATTTTTTTTATATAAGCTTTGTTAAGAAGCATATTTATGAGGGTAAGTTTGGAAATTTCTTGCTCTGAAATAGTTAAGAATTTAGAAAATTGACCAACTAGAGAGTCGTAGTATGGAGTCATAGCTTTCTAATCCATCTGGAGTTTTGTAATTCCAGTTTATAGGTTGAGAGTTATGATTTTCCAAAGATGGAACATATCCAGTCTTAGTTAAGGTAGAAGTAAACCCGTTTCTCCCTGTTGTACACCTGATGGAACTTAGTGTTTTCGCGACTTCAAAGACCAAGTTCTTCAAGCCCTCCAAGTCGTCCCTTACAGAGACAAAAAAAATAGATGGACACCACCCTAAAACCGTGCACAGAGAAGAGTCTTGCGGGTTAGCTCAATCCGAAGGACGCGAAGATGTGGTCCTTCGTCGCCTCCACGAGATGAAGGACCAACTAGTTCGAATCGATGAAGGGGTGGGACGTCAAGGTAGGGGATACCGCCATATTCAACCTCCGCTTTCCAGAGCAATTCTTGAAGCACCTATTCCAGATAACTTCAAGCCTCCCAAATTCGAGTTATACAATGGTGATTCCGACCCAATAGATCACATCAAGAGTTTTAAAACTCTCTTGATGGTCCACCGAGCGTCTAAAATGCTCCTCTGCAGAATGTTCCCAGCAACCTTGAAGGGATCAGCATGGGAATGGTACTCCTGTCTCTCTCTCAAGGGTCTATCTTTTCCTTTGATTAGCTCGAGGAGTTCTTTCTCACACACTTTGCCAATAGTAGCAAGGCCGAGAAGATGAACGACTCATCTCCATACTCGAGTTGAAGCAAAAGGAAGGAGAGTCGCTCAATGATTTCATCATGCGCTTCATATTCGAGTCTCGATCCATCCCTGCCCTCGGCCCGGCAGTGGAAACCACCGCTTTTCGGCACAATGTCACCCACGAAGCCCTCAAAGCATCTCTCGCTAACATGCCTCCTCGGTACTTCTCCGAACTCTTGCTAAGGAGTGAGAAGTACATCTGGGCTGAAGAGACTCTCCATACAGGTCCAAGGAGATTCCACATCTGGGAACAAACAGGAGGGACCCAAGAAGTCACAGAAGATAGTTCTGGTCAACGCCGCCCTCCTCCTGCTCCTCGCTTCGAGAAGTTCACCCCCCTCAATGCAAGTATATTCGCAATACTCATGGAGATAGAAGGAGATGGACTACTCTGCCCCTCCTAGGATGAACACGTTAGGCAAAAGAATGGACATGAACCAATGGTGCTGGTTTCACAGAGATCATGGCCATAACACCAACGGTTGCCGAATCCTCAAAGAGGAGATTGAAGCCCTAATTCTGTGAGGCTACCTCTCCAAGTCCATTCAGAAAAACAAGGTCGAGCCTGCTCAGGCTTGGGGGTCTAACAAGCGTGTTGAGAAAGAACCCCGAGTCCGAAGATTCAGGGCACATGACCATTTTTCACTCCATCCATGGAGGACCAATAGGTGGGGAGTCTAACTTCTCACGAAAGGCATTCCTCCGAGGGGTGAACTCAGTGCACAACATCCGCCCAACCAAGAGCTTGGGGGTTTCTGCGACATTGTCGGATAAAGATCTTGAAAGTGTCCGAACACCTCACTACGATGCACTAGTAATCAATCTCTACATGACAAACCACGAAGTGAGCTACAACTTGGTAGACAATCGTAGCTCGGTGAACATGCCCTTCTTGAAGGCTTTCAAAGGGCTCAAGCTCTCCAGGGACCATCTCAAGCCCACCGGGTACACCCTCCATGGATTCTTTGGGGTCCCAGTCCAAATTAAAGGAATTGCCACCCTCGATGTGACTGCAGAAAAAGTCCCAGCTACCCGAACTGAGGCCATGGACTTTTTGGTCATCAACGTGAAAGCCTACAGTATCATTCTTGACCTCTTTGACCTAACAGCTTTTCATGCCATAGCCTCATCTTTCCACATAAAGATAAAATTCCTCACATCAACAGGAGTAGGGGAAGTCATGGGAAGCCAGGAAGCAGCTTGCGCATGTTACACCGCCACAATAGGGGGTTCGGTGTACCTCCTTGATGTCGTAGAACTCCTTCAAGAAAGGAGCCTTGAATCCGAGCCGGTGGATAAGATAGAAGAGATCCCCCATTCTCTAAAGAATATCAGACCAAATCTTTTTGGGTAAGCAAAGCTCTCTCTCACCAGGTCAAAGAACAACTTGTCGTTGCATTTGGGAGAACCCAAACGTTTTTTCTTGTACTACTGCCGACATTTCTGGCATCTCGGAAGACTTGATCATGCACTGCCTCAGTGTTCATCCAGATGCCAAGCCGGTCCAACATAACTACTGTAAGTTTTTCCCCGATAGGAAATAAGCGGTCATGGAAGTGGTCGACAAACTCTTAGTCGCCCGATTCATTCAAGAAGTTAGATATCCCGAGTGCCTGGCCAACGTAGTCATGGCAAATAAAGCTAATGGAAAGTGGAGGATTTGTATCGACTTCATCGACCTGAACAAAGTATGTTCGAAAGACCATTTCCCTCTCCCGAGCATTGATGCATTGATCGATGCCATATGATGGCGCAGACTCCTCAACTTTATTGATGCCTTCTTGAGATACAATTAGTTCCGAAGATTCCATTCCGACATCCCGAAGATATCCTTCATCACCGAGCATGGCCTCTACTACTATCAAGTCCTGACCTTCCGGCTGAAAATTGCCGCAACCACTTACTAACGCCTAGTAAACAAGGTCTTTAAGGAACAAATCAGTCAAAACATGGAGGTCTATGTAGACGATATGCTTGTAAACAGCCTTAAGAAGATTGAGCATGTGACCAACCCCCAAGAAGAGTTTGATGTTCTTCAGAAGCATGACATGAGACTTAACCCCTCAAAGTGCGCCATCAGGGTCTCCTCAGGCAAATTCTTGGGATTCATGGTGAGCCAAAGAGGAATTGAAGCAAACCCAGAAAAGATCTGGGCCATTCTCAACATGTCTTCTCTATCCAGGATCAAAGAAGTCCAGAAGCTCAGAGGGCGCCTTGGCACCATCTGGTGTTTCCTCTCCAAGTTCGGGGAGAAGTTTCTCCCTTTCATTAAGGCTATTGGTGGATCAAAGAGCTTTAAGTGGGGTTAAGTACAAAAAAAGCCTTTTAACAGCTTAAGACATATCTCACCAATCCTCCACTTTTAAGCAAGCCCGAGCCAGGAGAGGTGCTCTACCTTTATTTGGCTTCTTCATATCAGGCCCTCAGTGTCGTCTTAGTGAGGGAAGAAGACAGAGCCAAAAAGCCTATCTACTATGTGAGCAAAATACTTCATGATGTCGAGCTTCATTATTATAAGATGGAAAATATGGCATTTGCTCTAGTCATAGCTGCCCGCAAGCTCCACCTTTATTTTCAAACACACTCCATCTGGGTCCTCACCGATCAACCTCTCAAGAAAGTACTCACAAGGCAGAGAACTCTGGGCTACTCATGAAGTGATCCATTGAGTTGTGCTAGCACGACATCAACTACCGGCAGATGACGACTATCAAGGCCCAAGCCTTAGCCGAATTTATTGTTGAAATCACTATCCCCAATCCCCCAAAGAAGATGAGAACCCTTCGACCTGGAGTGTCTATGCCGGTGGCTCATCTTGTAATAAGAAAGCGAGGCTGGTGTCATCTTGCTAGGCCCAGACACGTTCATCCTCCAATACTCACTTCGTCTAATTTCGTGCTTCCAACAATAAGGAAAAATATGTGGCACTAATTGCCGGCCTCCTCTTAGCTCGAAAGGCAAGTGCCTAGAAGGTTAAGGTGTTCAGTAAACCAAAATCGAGGATACTATGAAGCACGAGATGACCAGATGGTTAAGTACTTAGAGTGCATGAAGAAACTCCTAGCTACATTCGAAAGGAAGAAGTCACTTACATCCCCCGTGAGGAAAACGGGTAAGCAGATGCCCTCTCTAAGTTGGTCTCCTCTTCCTTCGAAGGAATCAGCTACACTGTGCTCATTGAGGTCCTATTCAAGCCAACCATCGAAGAGGAAGCTCTAGAGGTCATGTTTGTCACTCCCCAGATGCCCGGAGACAACTAGATGAAACCATCGTTGGACTTCCTGGACAAGGGGATCCACCCTGTAGATCTGAAAGAAGGAAAAAACGATCCGGGTAAGAGCATAACGGTATACAATTGTCGAAAGAGTATTATACAAACACTCCTACACTCTCATAGATGGCATACCTTACTTGAGATACCTCTTCCCTAAGGAGGCCAAATATGCACTCAGAAAAGTACATGAAGAAATCAGTGGTAGTCACATGTATGTGAGGTCCACTGCACAGAAGATTCTTAATCATTGGTAGTATTGGCCCCCACTCCTTGACGACGCCCAAGAACACGTCCGTCGATGCTCCTCTTGTCATAAGTTATCCCAATGAAGTGGGTTCCCACGCTGACTTTATCTCCATGTCAAGTCTGATTCCTTTTGCCATGTGGGGAATGGATTTACTTGGACCGTTTCCTCCCACGACTGGACAGAGGAACTTTCTAGTGCTAGCTATCGACTACTTCACCAAGTATATCAAGGTAGAATTGCTAGCTTCCATCATCAAATATAAGATTCTACAATTCTTTTGGAAAAAATGTTGTTTGCAGGTTCGGAATCCTCTGAATCCTCATCATCGACAACGAAACCCAATTCACCGCAAAGGGATTCTGCAAATTATGGGCCAACCTAGGGGTCAAACAACGATTCTCTTCCATCTAACACCCCAGACCAACGACTAAGCTGAGAATGCCAACCGACATATCATTGATGGCCTCAAGAAAATTCTAGACAAAGCTCCCAATGTGCTATGGGTCAAAGAGCTCGCAAGTGTGCTCTGGTCCCAAGGGACCATGAAAAGAACACTAACAGGAAAATCTTTGTTCAATCTCACCTTTGGTTCCAAGACACTGATCCCCCTAGTGGTTGGACTACCTTTCCCTTGCCTTCTCTCCTTTAATGAAGAACAAAACTCAAATGACCTCAGTGAAAACCTTGATCTCATTGAAGAAGTTCACAAGAAGTCAGTCGTATGAAGACAAATTTATCAGTAGATGGTGGAGAAGTTCTACAACAAGAGGGTCGGTCCATCAAACCTTAAGGAACGGGACCTGGTCCGGCGAAAATTTGAGATTTTCGACCCACGCAGGATGGGAAGCTCGCTCCAAATTAGAAAGGATCATATAAGGTCTCCAAAGTTGTCCACCTAAAACCTTACCGACTTGAAGACTTGGGGGGTAAGAAGATATCAAGAACTTGGACGCCAAACACTTGATGAACACTTGCAACGAGGACGATTAACACCCTCCAATTAGATCTTTTAAGATTTGTAATAATACCGATTCTTACAACGACAGGAGCATGTAATAAAGGCTGGCCACCAAGACAGCCACTTAGGTTTGTTTCTTAATAAAACTAAGCATTTTCTTTCATAAATTCTTGTACGACTCTTTGGATGTGAACAATAAGTTGTATTATTAACTTCTCTCCTGAGCTACGCCAACAATTCACTAATTCTCAGATAACAATTTTGGAGTCCAACTCTTTCCTAGAGTTGCTCCTACAACTCGTTAACTCCTCAAAATAACAAGTTCAGAGTCCAAACTCGGGTCCTGCAACTCGCTAAAAAGCCAGTTTGAAGCTGGGATCGTCACTCGAACCTGCTCCCATAACTCGTTAACCCCTTAAACAACAAGTTCAGAGTCCAAAGTCATGACTCGATGTTGCTCAAGCAACTTCAAATGGGCAAGTTTGAACCAGGGCTCATCACTCGAAACTGCTCCTGAAACTCGTTGACTCCTTAAACGACCATTTCAAAGTTCAAAATTGTGGCTCTAGGTCGCTCCCACAAGTCACAAATATGCAAGTTCAGAGCTTGATTAGCCACTCGAACTACTTTTGAAACTAGTTAACTTCTCAACAAGCAAGTTCGGAGCCATGCTCTTCCCTTGAACTGCTCCCACAACTTGCTAATTCAAACATAAAGGATCAGGAGAAACAACTCCCCTAGAGCTGCCCCTGCGGCTCATCAACTCTAGACAACATGTTACAAACAAAGAAGACAAGAAACAACACTTGGGCGCTTAGAAGATCTTCATTTAATATCAACATCTTATTACAAACTCGAGAATACATGATAAATCTTTTGTTTTCTTTCGCACAACTCTAGAAGCAAAGAGTACATCACACCACTTTATAATTTTTGTTTAGTGACACGGTTCGCATGAGACACCTTCTCGCTACAAGGGTCCCTCTTCGGCCACCCGAACTACTCGTAGGAGGCACCAACCCAGCAGACTGAGTATGAACATTCTGATTGCACGGGTGCGACGCCCTTTTGGTTGAGGCCATATTCGATGAACCAGCTACTCCGCTTTGAGTGTGCCTGGGGTTCCTCGACTCTGCCGGGCACCCGAAGACAGTTTTTGAGGTGTTGACCAACCACTTGGGCGGGGGGTGCTCTGCGTACGCAATCCCCCCAGCTTCACCTTGAGTTTATTAATCTCCAAATCCCTCTCAACGAGCAAATCCCTGATGAGAACTACCTCACCTTAGCTACCTGTCTCCACCGTAGGAGGTAACAGTAAGCCAATGAGACGGTCCAAATACAGGAGAGCAAGCTCAAAGTTCCTCTCGACTAATACCGCCTTCAAGCGAGCCAGCTCCAACTCTGTCTAATGCAATGTGTTGCATGAACGTACAAGCCCTAACTTCGTCACATGCAACTTGTTACGAAGGTGTGCAAGCTCATCATCCCGAGGGTCTCCTTCTGCATACACAACAACCTGTCAATGAAAAGTAGGAACAGAGTTACTAACCCGTTAAGCTAACGCGAAGGACTCCACCTCAGTGAAGGCTCGGGAGACCCAACTCAACATATCCAAAGCTCTTGGTTACAAAGAAAATACAGAAGTATTTGACATCAAAAGTACTTTCATTCAAGTCAAAATGAGAGATACATCAGCGGTGGTCAGTCCGCTATTAGGCATATGTACAAAAAAAAAAAGAAAAAAAAAAGAAAAAAAAACCTAAAGAAAGGAGGAGAAGTGAAGGGGAAACCTCGGTCGATGGGGCCAAGGGATTGGAAGTCTCAGCCACCTCCTTTCCTTTCACCCCTGCATTCCTCTCCAGACTCTTCACCTCCTCGGCTATTGGCTCCTTCCGAGTCACCTCCTCTTCTACCTCATCTTCCGGTTCCTCTTCGACCTTTGGCCCAAGACGATATCCCTTCTCATCAATGTCTGGGACGTGCTTGACTACGTCCTTGATGGCCTTAGCTTAGGCCTTCACCATGTTAGTAAAGAGATGCTCCTCAGCTTTGGCCCTCACCGCGGCTTATCCTTGCTGGCCGCGTATTTCCAGAGCTTCTCCTCCTCTGCTATATGGTCGAGCAAATTGCTAAAATGGCAAGTGATCTGCAAGAAAAGAAGAGTTTCAGAACATAGAAATATACGAAAAGATGCAAGACTGTGTTAAGAAGCATAAATATGTACCGATATATGGGTTCGGTAAATCTCCAAGATAGAAGAACCGATCATCTCATTCTTCAATCCGTTCCTATCCTTCGGGTTGGGAGATAATTAACTGCAACAATGCATCTCACCTTTTAACGCCCCGAATTCCAAATAGGACCGAATTCGAGATTTCACAGGATCTTTACTTCACTTTGTACAATTTTACAAGGAATTTAAAACTTTTTCAACAACATCAGAGTTCATTACATTTTTGTTTACACAGCGAAAGAATACAACAATGAAATAAATACAACTTGTACAACTATGACAATGTAAATCATCAACTGCATCATAACTTCTTTACTTCTTCATAAAGGTCCATTACCTACATATTAAGCTGTGGGCACGTCATTTACATACAACTGACGAAAAATGTTATACTCGGCCATCCTCTCTATGCCGTACATATAACGATCTCATTACTTTAACAGATCACAAAAGTTGAATGAACAATAAAGTGTTAAATTGTGACTACGCTAAAACATGCAAGTGTATGTAATGCCTTAATGCCTAATGCACACATGTATACCAGGATGACACTAATGCATACTTGTTCGAATTCTATGCATCCCATACTACATAGGTCCGAGGGCAAGCACCTACGTACTCCATATTTAAGGGTTTGATCCCTCGCCATGAAACTACCCAGTAATAAAACAAGATTAAGATAATTCCATGAATATGGATCCCAGCCACGGAGATCCACCGCCGACTGTTATAACAGATCCCTCATCATGCGAATCATCCCGCAAGTGCCCCTCTAGCACCGGTATACGTATATACATTGGAGTATGGCAAACTATCCACCTGACTACGCAAAGCCCCAGATTAAAAAAAATAAAAGTCCGTCTCCCACGGAGCAACCACAGTCACAGAGATCTACCACCGACTGGGTCTATAGTCATGGAGATCCACCGCCGACTATATAGAAGCAACCCACTTACGTTTTCCCAGGTTCACTACATCTTCACTAAAGTGCCTAATTATTTAGTTCAAGACATGAATAAATTTTCAAGCCTAGAATTAGTTTTACCTCTTATCGGACTTTATCAACAAATATGAGATAGCTCCATGGCCATATCTCAAAATATATCTCAACTCTTTTTAATTCAATAGTGCCGGTACCCGAGGTCTCACTAACTCTAAATCACAAACTTTATCATGTACAAGAATTCATGGGTACACATACCCTTTAATAAACATGTCTTAAACTTAGATATTTTCATCTTCAACTTATTCACAAGTTATCATAGTCTTGTCACTATTTTATTCATTCTCATTCCTTAATAGCAATAATCATTTTTCATGAACAAAATTTTCATCCATCATCAATCTCTTTAATAACTTAAGCACAAATACAGATTCATATTTCAATTCATACCAAGTATTCTTAAATTGAATAAGCGTATAATCACATCAAGAGAAATCCATTCACATGAATAATTTACTCTTCTTCTACAAATGAATCTCATCTTCATTAATAATTTATTTTTTGTCAAAACTCTTTTTCTTTTTCATTTTGCTTCATTTTAATTTCTCAAATATACATGAAAATCTTGAAACTAATTTGAATAAATTCTATATGAATATTAGAATTTATGTCCAATTTTTGTTGTGTTAAAACTCATCAAAAATCAATTAAAAAAACCCAAAAAAATAAAAGTCAGCACAGGGTTTCAAACCCGTGACTGATCAGACAGTGCCCAAGCACACATCGAAAGACAAGAAGTCCAAGTGGACTAGGTTTCTAAACTTCACACTGAAACCCCTTATACTAACTCTCGGGATCTGAGTTAAATTAAGACGAAACAAAGAAAAAAAGTTTGAGCTTCCCAAGTTTCGAACCCATGCCGAACAGAAAGACAGCGCAACGCCAAACCACGGGGCCACATGCGCCCAACGACAATTAGTCACTTTGGTGACTTTTGTCCCAACTTTCTGTTAAAACATATTTTTTATAAAACTTCGATTCTCTATTAGATCTAACCTCTTATTAGACTGAAATTAGTTTATAAAAACTGAGTTTACTCCATAACAGTAACTCATAAATTCAATACTCATATTTTTGAATAATTAACTCTCGAGTTATTTCTTCTTACTAATAAACATGAACATGCATTCTGTTAATTTAATCAAAGATAGTACATTGTATCTCTTACAAGCATTCAAACGAGTTCATAAACATAAAATTTCTCTTTACAAAAATTTTATTTGCTTAATCTAAGAGGAAAGTTCAACAATTGTTCATATAATCAAAATCTCTACATTCTTGTACTCTAGTTCATGGCAAATTGATCCATTATTATTTTTCTCATTACCAACTAACATAATTGTTGATTAATTTACTTAACATAGCATTTTTCATTACATACAAAGTACAGGTTTGTTCTACTTTATCAAATCAAATTCTACACTACTCATTTATTTTCTTATTAGCATGCACATTCTCTATAATTAGAAAGTAGAGAACACCCTGAAGATTGAACAACAAGATGAGACACACTCCTAGCTCCAAAGCAACTCCTTCTTCTCCTAGCAAGAAGTCCTCCAAGCAAGAACTCCTCAAGCACAAGAACACTCAACTCTCTTTCTTTTTCTTTCTCTTATTTTTGTTTACTTTTTGGTGTAAAAGAGAAGGAGAATGAGGTTGTATTTATAGGGTGAGGTGAAGGTCTAAAAAGCAAAATTTTTCACCTAATAACTCTCTCTTAATTGCCCACTCAACCGTTCATTTTCTAACTCCTAAAACTCCCAACCTTCCACCTTTCCAACCTTTCAAAACCTCAAACCCCCCTCTACTACTACAACCAGGCCAACCCTATGTTCAAAACTGGCTACACCCATGTGTGCAATTGCACACATGCACATACAAAATAAATACATCTTTCTATAGTTCTAAATATATATTAAAAATTGTAACTTGTCATGTATTAGTCCAAGCTCAACTTAAATTAGAATTTTACTAATGGGGTTGATTCATGGGCTCTCTTTTAATTTATTAACTTAATTATTCTAGTGGGTTCTTCTTTTAATCAATCTAATGGGCTATGATTTAATCTTTAGGTCCATGGGTCATAAGAAGGCTAATTAAAAACTTGTGCATGCTAAAATTTGTAAATGAGAGTAAGAAAAGAGATGGATAAATTAGCACGTGCATAATACGTGCAAAAATCGAAAAATGCTTTTTTAATAAAAATATGGGGTGTTACAACACTCCCTCCATAGAATAGTTCTGTCCCCAGAACTACACTTAGGAGTGAGAAAAATACAAAGAAAGAAAAGAAAAGTTTTCAAAAACTTTAGTTAAAGAGTTCAGGGTGATCTTTCATCATCTTTTCCTCTGATTCCCAAGTGGCCTACTCAACAAATTGGTTCCTCCAAATGACCTTGACCATAGGTATTGTCTTGTTTCTCAAGACCTTTTCTCGACGATCCACGATCTCAATTGGACGCTCAGCATAGCTCAAATCCAGTTGCAGACCAAATCCAGTTGCAGACCTTCTGGCACCTCTGGCAAATGATGACTCAGATCTAGGATATAACCTCGTAACATGGACACATGAAAGACAATGTGCACTTGGGCCAACTCTTCTGGTAGTTCTAACCGATAAGCTGTCTTCCCAATTCTCTTCAATATCTTGTAGGGTCCAATGTATCTCAGCGCTAATTTTCCTCCCCTTCCGAACCGAATCACCCCTTTGGTCGGAGACACCTTCACAAAGACATAGTCGCCTTCATCAAACTCTAGGTCTCTCCTCTTGTTGTCGGTGCAACTCTTTTGCCTGCTCTGTGCGTCGACCAACTTCTTCCTGATCAGCTCGATCTTTTCTGAGGTCGGCTGCACAATCTCTGGTCCATACAGCTGCCGCTTTCCCACTTCATACCAACAGACCGGTGTCCTGCACTTTCTTCCATATAGAGCTTCATACGGCGCCATCCCAATGCTTGCCTGGAAACTGTTGTTGTAGGAAAATTCCACAAGAGATAAATGCCTCTCCCAGCTGCCACCGAAGTCTAACACACAACATCTCAACATATCTTCCAGCACCCTATTGACTCTTTCAGTTTGCCTATCAGTTTGAGGATGAAAGGCGGTACTGAAATCAGTCTTCGTCCCCAGAGCTGCTTGAAGACTTCTCCAAAAATGCAAAGTGAAATGCGCATCTCGGTCGAACACTATTGATAGCGAGACTCCATGGAGCTTCACAATCTCACCAACATACATCTCTGCCAGCTTCTTCATTGACCAAGTAAGCTTCATTACCAAAAAGTGAGCCGGTTTGGTGAGTCGGTCCACTATCACCCAAATTGTATCATTGCCTTTGGAACTCCTGGGTAAACCCGAGATGAAATCCATGCTGATGTAATCCCACTTCCATTCTGGAATGGGTAATGGCTGCAGCAAACCACCGGGCTTCTGATTTTCTGCTTTGACTTGCTAACAACCTGCACACTTGGCAACGAACTTGGCTACATCTCGCTTCATCCTTGGACACCAGAAGTATACCTTTATATCCTTGTACATCTTGGTACTCCTTGGATGTACGAATAACAAGGTAGCATGTGCTTCCTGAAGAATACTCTCCTTCAGTTCTGCAAGATCTGGCACACAAATTGCTCTCCATACCACAGCACTGCATCCTTCACCTAGAATTCTGCCAACCTGCCAATGCCAACCTGCTCTATCATCTTCTAGATCTCTGGATCTGCCTTCTAACCGTCGATAATTCTGTCGCTCAAGGTAGGTTGAATCCTCAATTGAGCTAAGGAAGCCCCCAAATCTTGCAAAACCACTTCAATTCTTGCTCGATCAAGCTCCTCTGCCAATTCCTTCTGAGTTGTGATCAGTCAAGACAAACTGCACTTTCTGTTGAGCGCATCTGCCACAACATTGGCCTTGCCTGGAAGGTATTTGATCTCAGGTCAGATATCTTCCAACACTTCTAACCATCTCCTCTGCCTCAGATTCAGGTCCCTCTGCTGATAGATATACTTCAGACTCTTGTGATCCGTGTACATGTTGACCGTCTCTCCATACACGTAATGCCGCCATTACTTCAAAGCAAAGATGATTGCTGCCAGCTCCAAATCATGGATTGGGTAATTCTTTTTATGTGGTCTCAGTTGTTTATACCCATAAGCTATTACCTTCCCCTCCTGCATCAGCTCACAACCCAATCCGCGATGGGAAGCATCACTGTAGATATTATAGTCGACTCCTGCTCTTGGCAAAGCCAAAATGGGAGAGGTAGTCAACCTTTCTTTTAACTCTTGGAAACTAGCTTCACACTGCTCCGACCATTTGAAACTCACATTCTTCTTTGTAAGCCCTGTGAGCAGCACAGCTATCTGAGCTTAACCTTGAATGAACCTTCTGTAATATCCAGTCAAGCCTAGAAAGCTCCTAATATCCTTCACTGTGGTCGGTCTTGGCCAATCTTTCACAGCTTCAATCTTCTGCAGGTTAGTAGCCACTTCCTCTTTAGAAAGGATGTGACCCAGGAAGGCAACTTCAATTTTCCAGAAGTCACATTTGGAAAACTTTGCATACAGCTGATGCTCTTGTAGCTTTTTCAGAACTTCTGCTAAGTGCTTGGCATGCTCTTCCTTTGACTTGGGATAGACCAATATGTCGTCAATGAATACAACGACAAAAGAATCGATGAATGGCCGCAGAAATCTGTTCATCATGTCTAGGAAAATCGCCGGTGCATTTGTGACTCCAAATGGCATGACTAGAAACTCATAGTGACCATGCCTGGTTCAGAAAACCGTCTTGTGTACATCTTCTTCTTTTACTCGGACTTGGTGATATTCTGACCGTAAATCTATCTTAGAGAAAACTTCTGCTCCTTGTAAATGGTCGAACAGATCATCGATTCGAGGAATTGGGTACTTATTCTGTACAGTAACCTTGTTCAACTCTCTGTAGTCGATACACATCCTCATTGATCCATAATTCTTCTTCACAAAAAGAACTGGGGCTCCCCACAGTGATGCACTTGGCCTGATGAATCCTTTGCTCAACAATTCTTCGATCTGCTTCTTGATCTCATCTTGTTCAACCAGTGCCATTCTGTATGGTACCTTGGAAATAGGTGCACTTCCTGGTAGAACAGTGATCCTGAACTCTACATCTCGATGAGGGGAAGCCCTGGTAGATCATCAAGAAATACTGCTGGGAAATCTCGGACAACTGGGATTTGCTTCACTTCTTCTGGAATCTTTTGCTCTGACAAAGCTGCTACCAACTGCTTACACTTCCTCCTACCTTGAAATGTAACTACTGGTCCTCCTGGAGCCTTCACCCCGACTTCCTTGTTTTTGCATTCAATAGTGGCACTGTAAACTGATATCTAGTCTATGCCAATAATGAAGTCGACTCCCAAAACTGCCAATTTAATGAGGTCGATGCCAAAGAGCCTGCCTCCAATTTCAAGATCACACCCTTCATAGTATCGATTAGTTGTCAAGTTTTCTCCTGACAGAGTAGTCACCGATAGAACCTTGCCAGGAAAAGTTTTAGGTTCGACTTCCAATCTTTTTGCAAATGAGGGTGACACAAAAGTGTGCGATGATCCCATATCAAATAACACTGATGCTTTTATTCCATTTATTAGAATGTCTCCAGTGATCACATTATCCACATCGTCAGCATCTGTCTCCGTCAAGGTGAACACTCGTCCCCGCCTGAACTGCTTCTGTCCGGGGTTGGACTGTTGCCGACTCGGTCCTCCCCATTGAAGCTGGGGGCAATCAGACTTGAAGTGGACCTCCTTGCCACACAGAAAACAAGTCCTAAATGAATGCAGCTTGGTGCACCCAGTAGATATGTGGCCTGACTCTCCACATATGTAGCAAGTGGGTACCCTTCCTGCCACTGCAACAGCATTGGCTCCAGTTGATTTGAAGCGTTGTGCTGGGGGCTGACTCCTGAAGTTTCTTGGCGCTGTAGGCGTCTTGCCCATGCTCCAATTGTTCCGCTTGACTTGCACAGCCTGGAACTGGTTCATGTCAGACTCAGTTGCAGCAGTCCTTCTGACTAGCTTCTCAAATCTCCGAATGCCCAATGGTATCATCCTGGATCTCAGACTTGGCCTCAACCCTTGCTCAAATTTTTGAGCTTTCTTGGCTTCATCCTGTACCATTTCAGGCACGTACCTAGAGAGCTGGTTAAACTTGGTCTCATATTCTTGTACCGACATACCGCCCTGCTGCAAGCTCAGAAATTCCATGGCCTTCTTTTCCTGAACATCCAATGAAAAGTAGTGGCTTCTGAATTCATCAAGAAATTCCTCCCAAGAGAGTTGTACATTGCCCAAGCTCCTTTTCATCGATTGCCACCAAACACCTGCATCCTTTTCCAGTTGAATGGTAGCCAATTTCACATTGCTGTCCTCTGGGGTTTCTAGTACATCAAAAACTATCTCGATCTGTCTGATCTAGTCGTTAGCTGCGTTTGGATTTGCCTGCCCTTCAAATATAGGTGGCTTCATCCTCTTGAACAATTCAACCAACCTGATTGCCTTAGGAATTTGCACTGCTGGCCCTAGTCCCCTATTTCCAGCGATGTTTGCGGTGACAGCATTTAGGGTTTGATAGACTCGAGTCAGTTCAGTCTCTAGATCCAGCCCATTCTCACCGTTTTGTTCTTTGCCGTTCATGATCTTCTGTGCCATTTCTGAGTCATAAAATTTATCATTGATCATCATAAATAACACAAATAACACTGCTTCAGCAAAATTTATTCATTCTAAAATTTAAACTCTTTACATTCAGAAAGAAAAATTTTGTTCCAATATATCCATTACAGAAAAACATCCAAGATTTTACGGTTCCTTTTGGCTTCTCTGAGCTCTTCCCGTAGTTCTTGGATTTCCTTCCTCATGTCTTCGAAGCTCTGTTGTCGCTCTTCCTTGTCCTAGCGAGTGATGTGGTCCAACTTGGCAAAGTGTCGATCATTCACGAGTCAGATCTTCTCAAGCTCGCACACTTGGAAGTTCAGCTCCTGGATGCGCTCCTTGTCCTGTGCCCGTTGTAACTCCAAGTGGTTAACTCTCCACTTTTGAGCGTCCAATTCCCGTCGAAAAGAAGTAACAATGTCATTTGGGTTATTTGGAACGAGTTCTTCGGGGAGATCAGACGGAGGTAGAGTAATCTCCCTGGACTCGGGAAATTCTTCTTTTATCTCAAATGGTTCTTCTTCCTCCTCCTTTGGTTCTTCTTCTGGGTCCTCTTCTTCTTCTTCCATTGGTTCTTCCTCTTCATCCTCAAAGTGGACAAACCAAGGTGCCTCATTATGGGGATTATGTTGATTGGCCATCTTATAGGGAAAAAGGAGGAGAAAATGTCATCTCATAGAGCAACACAAACATAAGTTTAAACTTCTATAGGTTGAAACTCACACGCTAGTGTCCACTCTAGGGTGTCGTTCCTTATAAATTTGTACTACTTGTGAAACATGGCTCTGATACCATCTGTAACGCCCCGAATACCAAATAGGACAGAATTCGAGATTTTACAGGATCTTTATTTCACTTCGTACAATTTTACAAGGAATTTAAAACTTTTCAACAACATCAGAGTTCATTACATTTTTGTTTACACAGCGGAAGAATACAATAATGAAATAAATACAACTTGTACAACTACAACAATGTAAATCATCAACTGCATCATAACATCTTTACTTCTTCATAAAAGTCCATTACCTGCATATTAAGCTGTAGGCACGTCAGTCACTTACAACTAACGAAAAATGTTATACTCGACCATCCTCTCTATGCCGTACATATAATGATCTCATTACTTTAACAGATCACAAAAGTTGAATGAACAATAAAGTGTTAAATTGTGACTACGCTAAAACATGTAAGTGTATATCATGCCTTAATACCTAATGCACACATGTATACTAGGATGACACTAATGCATACTTGTTCGAGTTCTATGCATCCCATACTATATAGGTCCGAGGGCAAGCACCTACGTACTCCACATTTAAGGGTTTGATCCCTCGCCATGAAACTACCCAGTAATAAAACAAGGTTTAGATCATTCCATGAATATGGATCACAGCCACGGAGATCCACCGCCGACTGTTATAACAGATCCCTCATCTTACGAATCATCTCGCAAGTGCCCCTCTAACTCCGGTATACGTATGCACATTGAAGTATGGAAAACTATCTGCCTGACTACGCAAAGTCCCGGATAAAAAAAAATAAAAGCTCGTATCCAACTGAGCAACCATAGTCATGGAAATCCACCACCGACTGGGTCTATAGTTACGGAGATCCACCGTCGACTATATACAAGCAGCCCACTTACGTTTGCCCAGGTTCACTACATCTTCACTAATATGCCTAATTATTTAGTTCAAGACATGAATAAATTTTCAAGCCTAGAATTAGTTTTACCTCCTACCGGACTTTATCAACAAATAAAAGATAGCTCCATGGCCATATCTCAAAATATATCTCAACTCTTTTCAATTCAATAGTGCCGGTATCCGAGGTCGCACTAACTCTAAATCACAAACTTTATCATGTACAAGAATTCATGGGTACACATACCCTTTAATAAACATGTCTTAAACTTAGATATTTTCATCTTCAACTTATTCAAAAGTTATCATAGTCTTGTAACTATTTTATTCATTCTCAATCCTTAATAGCTATAATCATTTTTCATGAACAAAATTTTCATTCATCATCAATCTCTTTAATAACTTAAGCACAAATGACAGATTCATATTTCAATTCATACCAAGTATTCTTAAATTGAATAAGCGTATAATCACATCAAGGGAAATTCATTCACATGAATAATTTACTCTTCTTCTACAAATGAATCTCATCTTCATTAATAATTTATTTTTTGTCAAAACTCTTTTTCTTTCTCATTTTGCTTCTTTTTAATTTCTCAAATATACATGAAAATCTTGAAACTAATTTGAAAAAATTCTATATGAATATTAGAATTTATGTCCAATTTTTGTTGTGTTAAAACTCATCAAAAATCAATTTTAAAAAAAAACCCCAAAAAATAAAAGTCAGCACAGGGTTTCAAACCCGCGATAGATCAGACAGCGCCCAAGCACACACCGAAAGCCAAGAAGTCCAAGTGGACTAGGTGTCTAAACTTCACACTGAAACCTCTTATACTAACTCTCGGGATCTGAGTTAAATTAAGACGAAACAAAGAAAAAAAATTTGAGCATCCCAAGTTTCGAACCCATGCCGAACAGAAAGACAGCTCAACGCCAGACCACGTGGCCACATGCGCCCAACGACAATTAGTCACTTTGGTGACGTTTGTCCCAACTTTCTGTTAAACCATATTTTTTATAAAATTTCGATTCTCTATTAGATCTAACCTCTTATTAGACTGAAATTAGTTTATAAATAATGAGTTTACTCCTTAACAGTAACTCATAGATTCAAAACTCATATTTTTTGAATAATTAACTCTCGAGTTATTTCTTCTTACTAATAAACATGAACATGCATTCTGTTAATTTAATCAAAGATAGTACATTGTATCTCTTACAAGCATTCAAACGAGTTCATAAACATCAAATTTCTCTTTACAAAATTTTTATTTGCTTGTTCTAAGATGAAAGTTCAACAATTGTTCATATAATCAAAATCTCTACATTCTTGTACACTGTTCATGGCAAATTGATCCATTATTATTTTTCTCATTACCAACTAACATAATTGTTGATTAATTTACTAAACATAGCATTTTTCATTACATACAAAGCATAGGTTTGTTCTACTTTATCAAATCAAATTCTACACTACTCATTTATTTTCTTATTAGCTTGCACATTCTCTATAATTAGAAAGAAGAGAACACCCACCTCTAATGAAGATTGAACAACAACATGAGACACACTCCTAGCTCCAAAGCAACTCCTTCTTCTCCTAGCAAGAACTCCTCCAAGTAAGAACTCCTCAAGCACAAGAACACTCTACTCTCTTTCTTTTTCTTTCTCTTATTTTTGTTTACTTTTTGGTGTAAAAGAGAAGGAGAATGAGGTTGTATTTATAGGGTGAGGTGAGGGTCTAAAAAGCAAAATTTTCCACCTAATAACTCTCTCTTAATTGCCCACTCAACCCTTCATTTTCTAACTCCTAAAACTCCCAACCTTCCACCTTTCCAACCTTTCAAAACATCAACACCCCCCCTCCACTACTACAACCCGGCCAACCCTATGTTCAAAACTGGCTACACCCATGTGTGCGATTGCACGCATGCACATAAAAAATAAATACGTCTTTCTATAATTCTAAATGTGTACCAAAAGTTGTAACTTGTCATGTATTAGTCCAAGCTCAACTTAAATTATGATTTTACTAATGGTCTTGATTCATGGGCTCTCTTTTAATTTATTAACTTAATTATTCTAGTAGGTTCTTCTTTTAATCAATCTAATGGGCTATAATTAAATCTTTAGATCCATGGGTCATAAGAAGGCTAATTAAAAACTTGTGCATGCTAAAATTTGTAAATAAGAGTGAGAAAGGAGATGGATAAATTAGCACGTGCATCATACATGCAAAAATCGAAAAATGCATTTTTAATAAAACTGTGGGGTGTTACACACCTAGTTGCCATGGAAGCTACTATGCCTCATAATGCCCTAGTCGGGCAAATAGATCTTTTGGTCCTCTTCGGTGAGGAAGACGTTGGCCTCGGCAACCAATGGGGGGGCGCTCGCCTGCAATAATCTCAGCAAGGGAAAGACCATTCATAGCAAGGTGCATCGACGCGGCAGGAGGCAATCCTAGAGCCACCACTTGGGAAGAAGCCAAAGAGCTCCTAGCCACCTTCACCGATGACGGCTTGCTTGTCGTTATCTTCCTCTTCTTTTCCTCGGGTGACTTGTTACTTAGTCTGGTGCGGGCCGACAATATCGTGTCAAAATTCATATTCTCCACTTCTGCAAAAGAACAAAAGAAAATGTGAGAGCTAGGTAAAACAAGAGGTGGAAAACGACTCAAGTATTTAGTAAAGGAGAAAGCTAGAACTAAAGTCTTACTAGGTGATGGAATAATTTGCAAGCACACAAAGAGTTCGAACTCACAATGACTAATTATTTCACTGAGTACCGAAATTAACTAGCTTATCCACTATTTGGAGAAATTTTTTTTTTGATAAAAAACAACAACTAAATTAAATTAAACTAAAGGCAAATCTAAACTTATTAAAAATAACGAAATATGGAATTTTAGGGTTTATTAATAGTAAAACTAACTCTAGGGCTTTCAGTTTTACCTAACCAATCCCACACAATTCATAAGTCTATGAAATTCTAAACTCTACTCTTCTAACTTGTAAACCAAAATCTCCTAATTATTCATTGTCTTCTCTGAAATAACACCAAACATATCTCCAACTAATAATTCGGCGCATCTCTATGTGAATTTAATTATTTGAAGATTCATTAAGTTCTATGAGTTTCTCTATAGTCACATTAATCACAGTAAATTATCTCTAATTTCGCTCAAGTAATGGTGTTCAATTCTAAAATTCTAAATCAAAAGATCCTCTTGGCATCCTCTATAATTCAATAAATCAAACAATAGTTTCCCAGACAAGTGAAAGCATTAAGAACAAAATTTAAACAAAACCATGAAAAGTCGAAGAATAAAGTAACATTGAAATTCAAATTGTGTTTTCAAAGCTAGGTTACATCGAAGCTCTAGAAAAATAAAATTAGATCATAGCAAATTTGAAACTAACAAACATTGTATTGGATTGCATACTGAAAAATTCAAGAGAATAAAGAACTCTAGATGATCTTGACGAACGTTATGGATCTTCCTCTCCAACGGTGTGATGAGTCGTCTCCTCCAAATCCCTTAGCCTCCAACCTTGTTTGATTGCCTTAGTGTTCACATCAACATCTATATATAGCACTCAAAGAATCCCTAAAAAAGATATATAAAAATACAGTCCATAGACCTGAAACCCGCACTAAAAATATAACATCAGCCTTGATACGGTCGACTGCATTGTTGCGCGTTCGAATGTAATTTTCTGTTCTCCAAACAGAGAGTTTAGCGGTCAACTGCGCTTTTCTGCGTTCGACTGCTAACTTGTTGTTTTCTGCGTGCACCTTTAGAAAAAAATGATTTTCCTAGAGCTGCAGAACTCCGTTTGTGACATTTGACCACTCGTTTCGAAGATGACTGGCGACCGACATCTTTAATTTACAACAAAAATTGAGATTCTTCCATCTTCTAGTTTGAAATAGCAGTGCAAGCTCTAGATGTTGTTGTTGATGCTTTTTTGCATTGCTTTGTGTGTTCACTTTGTCCAACTCCAAGCTCCGTGGTTATGTATATTTGAGTCCACAATCCTAACAACCATCTCATTCCTTCAAAAACAAACAAATAAATAAAACTAAGTAGAAAGAAGATGAAAATTCAAAGAAATAAACGCGAACTCACAATTTTAATGCGTGAAAAAAGTAATAAAATCATGTAAAAATTACACTCATTACTAGGAAAAAGCTTAGACCCCCTCGAAAAAAACCTCTGCCATTATACACTCCACTTTATCAACTTGCACTTGAGAAGAGTATCACTCAATCCCGTCTCTTCCTCACTCACCGCCGGCTCAGCCTTCACTCTCTTGGGGACAGTCTCTCTCCACTTGGTAGGAATCTCCCACAGCTCAGAACTGCAGATGATAAAGAACTTTTCCTTCCAATGCTTAATCGAGTGATGATTCTTGACCACTCCCATCTTCGAGCATGGGGAAAGGCAAAGGCAAAACCGATGCTCCATCTTGCTCTTATGTTGGAATTTGAAGTGCATCCTCCACACAGTTAGGTTTGGTTCGAAACCAGCCTTCCAACATTGCAGGATGAAGTTGATTACGTGCCTCAATATATTCGGCATGATCTGAATCGGGCTAAGTGTATACCAGTTCTAGATCTTTCACATAAATGGGTGCAGGGGATGACATAACCTGACATGAAAATTGTCATAAGGGAAGATACAGAACTGATCGGGAATCACTTAACACTCCCTAACTCTAAGGCCAAGTAGAAGCAGTTCAAACTAAAGGGGGATACCAAAGGCAACCATAATCCTCATAAAATCCTCCCTCGTCAGGATGGTCGTGGTGGAGTCGGTCTTGGTGGTCTCACGGTAGTCTGGTTCCATGTACCGTATCCCATACTGAATAAAATCTCCCAAATCTTCAGGGTATTGGCATATAAGGAAAGGGGTGTGAGGAGGAGGCATACGATCAAAGTTGTTTCCCATCGATTCCCTGTCACAATAATCTCCTCCACAATAACCGAAGAAGACCCATCTACTCTCTTCCCTTTCTTTTCTTTAGTAGGTCAGGAAGAAGTGTCATCTTCAACTGTATGACCCGAGGAGGAGGCATCGTCACCCGAAGAAATCCTAGGCATGACTTATGATAATGATATAAGTTACCTTGCTAAACAACGGTGGCCGATTGAAAGATCGCTGGAAAGCTTCAAAACTCCCTGGAGAAATTGAACTCTAGAGAGAGAAAGCTTGGAGGAGAGAGAGAGAGAGAGAGAGTTGAAGAAAATGAGTTGAACTGGAAGGAGGATGGGGCTTATGTAGCCAAGGAGTAACTATTGATCTCTCAAAGGTCAAAAACCCAACCGCAAAAAGAAAAAAAAAAGAAAAAAAAGATGATGACATCATCGCTAGGTGGCCGCCAAAATCAGCGCCACATGGCTGCCGAGTCACCGCCCCATCGCTGACACGTTAGCATCCCCAAGTTGCTCGATGAGGAACCATGACACTGAGCTAGTCGACCCTTTTTGGCGCATCTCCGCCTTCCGATCACCTCGAGATATGCGCTAGATGATCTCCACCGACGAATCTGCTCCAAATTTTGTGCCAAGCTCCTCGGTGTGCTACCTGAAAAAAGTGCTGACATCATCTGATGTCAGCATCCTGCTCGGGGGCACGCACCGAGGAGGCGTGACACCGGGCAAGGAGGTGGAAAAGGCACTTCCTCGACCACTCGATCTCCCAGAAATTTGATTGCTCCAAAATTCGCACCATGTATTGATTTTGATTTAAAATTTCCATTTAATAATTAATATTTTGAAAAAAATAGGGTTCGGCATTTTGCTAAAATCAGGATGTTTAATTGCATTTTTTAGTCTTTGAATTGTGATGCTGGTCTACAATTAACTTTCAACTTTATAAAGTTTCTCTCTTTGTACCATGTATTTTTTTCTTCTTCTTACTCTCTCACTCATCCAATAGTTAGGAATTTTCAACATGCACCCGTCTTCTTTCTCTCACTAGCTGTTAGATCATGTTTGCACTTGCACATCGTATAAATTTTGAAAGAGTAATCTTAGCTAGCTTACAGGCTAGGATTGATTTACTCGTAAATCATCCATGCTAGATAGAACAAAAATTTATTGTATCAAGATAGGACATAATCTAGACTCAATTACATGATGCTATATAACCTCAAACTGTTCATATGCTCAGGAATATTCTCATGCCCAGTCGAGCTATTATTTGTTGACTAATTGGTTAGAAGGTCCAAGACCAAAGAGTCCCATTTTTTTTAGCACCATTCACAGGTAATATTGGTGCGATCTAATTCATTTTCCCATTTTCTTTGAGCACTGTTCACATGGCCCCAATTTCTATTAGTTTTAAGATGATCCATAAATGAAAACACCGTAACAACGTGTAGTCATACATTCACTCACTTTTATCCTTAACAGGGAGATTCATGCTAGCAGGACTCGAAATCTTAACATCTTCCTCCACTAGTGGGAACTCGCATACTTGACAAATGTTGTCTAGCGATTTTTTTGGCATGTACTCTTCAAATTCTTGACATGTTGATATAGGTAAAAATCGGAGCCACACGATCTCAACATGCATCTCAAAGCTTCTAAAGGTAGTACAATAATTTCACATCAGCAGTAGACCGATAATAAGAACATGGGCCATTTTCAAGCACATCAGCTCAACCAGATCCACAATTCTGGCTTACTTACGACCTAAGAAAGAAGATTTTTAGCCAATTACAACTGCCAGTCAAATCTCCTCAAATCATGAATTAAATAACTAATTATATCCCTTAACCATGAGAATCTCCAACCGAATCTTAAAAGATACATTTTCAGCTCTATCTTCTATGGCTGATTCCTAGCCTATAAATACCCTCTCCCTTCATTTAGCCAAAGCTAATCAATATTTCTCCACTAAAAACCCTAATCTTTATTCTAAGTTGCTAACTATAGAGTCAGAGGATCTTTCACGAGAGTCACTTCCAGTGTAAAGACTTTTTTGCAGGTCATCGAGAATTTTTAGCCATCCAGATCCATATCTAGATGTTTCTAGCCATCTAGATCCAAATTTAGGTGATCATCCACCAGCCAGATTCATATCCTGATCGACGGTATAGATCAGAGCTTTCTCTTCAATAAAATAACTCATTATCTAATTGCTCCCACACTGAACAAAAGAAATAGATTGGAGCTGACTGTGGGAAAGCCATAGATCTACCACCCAGTTCGGATCCATCCACCAAGTACCCTTCCGACCATGCCTCCTGCAAGAAATCTAAAAGTGGTTGCTACCAGCCAACTAGCCGATCCTCCTCCTTCATTTTCACCACCTCTTCTCCCGTCGTCAAAGCCCCACTCCTAGCAGGGTTGCATCGGTCAGCTCTCGCCACAACTGTCCTGAAGAATACTGCCCTACCGAGAAGCAGCAATCTGTCTACACCTCAACCCCCTCCACGGTGCCCCACATGTGGGCAGATTTCTGTGCAGTCATCCACTCCCACCTTAAAGGGGTAGACCTCCGTCATCGCATAGATGAAGACGCTCCTGAGATGGTGTTCCCCACTCGGAATGCCAAAAGAGCCTGAGAAGCCTTCCACCTAGGCGGCATAGATCCCATCGGACGCCCTCACCGAAAGGATGAGGACGTAAGAGGAGCCTGACTCCAATTAGCCGGCGAGCTCCCAGGCATGACAGAGAAGAGAAGGTTCCTGTGACTTGGGTTCAATTTCGAGACTACGCCATTCAAGTCCCTAAAGCCCTCCCAGGTGCTCCGAACAGAGATCGCCTGGCGAGTTGTCTGCACCATAGAACCAACCAAGAAGAAGAATCCCTCGGGTCAACTTCATCCGAAGAGCGAGAAAATATGGTGCTATGCGGCCTTCACGAGATGGAGAGCTTCCTTGATTTGATTGTCCAAGGGGATGGTCTCAGAAGAGGAGGATATTGCCCCATCCGACCTGCTTTCACTAGGGCTATCCTCGAAGCCCCTGTCCCGGTGAACTTCAAGACCCCTTCCTTCAAATCATATGACGGTGAATCCGACCTAGTAGATCACGTCGAGAGCTTCAAAAGTCTCATGATGATCCACATAGCCACCAGCTCACTCCTCTGCAGAACCTTCCTGGCCACCGTGAAGGGTATTAATGCGAGAGTGGAACTCTCGTCTCCATATAGGGCCCATTTTCCTCTTTTGACCAATTCGAAGAGCTCTTCCTTACGCATTTTGTTAACAGCCGCAAAACTGAGAAGACAAGTGTCTCCTTACTCGAATTGAAGCAGAAGGCTGAGGAACCTCTCAAAGACTTCGTCTAATGCTTCACATCCGAGTCTAGGTTTATCCCTGCTTTTGATCCAACAGTAGCAGTAGTCGCGTTCCGACACAACATCTAGAACACCTCCCTCAAAGCATCTCTTGCCAAGAAGCCTCCTCGAGACTATTCCGAACTATTACAAAGATGTGAGAAGTACATCTGAGCTGAGGAGGTTCTTGTTGGATCCTGTAGGGAAGGCAAGAAACACTAGAGGAGGGGTGAATAGTGTTTTATAAAAATAAAAAGCGGAATTAAGATTTTCTTCTGCTAAGTCGACTTGAAGATGAGACAGTCGACTTATCACACAAATTTTCAGAGAGTAGTACGAGTCTGATCAGTCGACTTACAGAAGTACACAGTCGACTGTCCAGACAAGTTTCACAGAAAAATTATAAACTGAGAAAAATGAAATGCAAGTTCAAAGAGATACAACCACAGAGTGCACACAATGTATCTTGGTTCGATCCCCTAATCTACATCCAGTCCCCAAGCAACCCACTTGAGATTTTTCACTATTCTTGAAAAAATTACAAGAATACTGTACGGCGTTAGACAATAACCTTGTCCAACCCATAGTCCTTTCTCACAACTAGAGAAAGCAACCCACTCTTCCACAAAGAGTGACAAACCTGACTCTACACCCTAGAGTCATACTCTCCAACCGAGAGGAAAAGAAAACAATAAAATTATTTACAATCAACCTATAGCCTTGTTGTGATTGTGATTTTGTACGTGGCTATTTGGTCGACTTCTAAATTCAGTCCAAAACGAAATCGATGTTATGCTGGACTGAAAACAGAGAACCAAGACTTAGTGAGTTTGAAAATTTTTCTCTTGAATGCATAATACTTAAACTTTTTCTCAAAAATGCTTGGAACTTTTCCATGGTGATTCTAAGGCTCTGTTTATATATTAGAATCCATGGACGTTAAAAAAACAGTTTCTTACAACTGTTAAACAACGGATAAATAACGGGTAATAGTTTTGAATTCGAAAAAACAACTTTTGAAATCAGTAAACTGTCGAAATCACTTGAACAGTCGACTGGGTTGCCTTTATGAGTCGACTGGTCAGAGTTTGAATAAGATCAGACAGTTTTGTACAGATTCAGTCGACTGGTTCTAAACGGCAGTCGACTGGTACTCAACAGCTGTTCTAGTTCAAGCTGTTTCGACCTTTAAATTTTGTAAAACACACAGTTATAAAAATTATGTGTGAGTGTGTGTGTGTGACAAGGCTGTACATCAATCTAAGACTCAACAAAGAGAAAATTACATTGTACAAGACACACAATAATATAAGACATTGAAGCTTTGGTCTTGACTTGAGTCTTGAGTCTTGAGTGAAGCTTTAGCCATTGTCTTTATCTGGAGCTTTGCTTGATCATTGTTCAACTTTAGAATATTGTGACTTGCTTGATCAATTTGCTTTGAGGCCTTTGTGTATCATACATGATAACCTTTGATACAACCTGCAATTATATGAAGCATAACACAACAAATTTTGCATTGTGTTGTAATCATCAAAATCAAGAATCAACATTCTCCCCTTTTTTGATGATGACAACACAATAGCTGATAATAAAAGGAATAGAAAAAAATACAAGTGTTAATATGCTCCCCCTATCAGATATACATCATGCATAGAACTTAAAAGAAAAAATACAAGTCGTGCATATATTCTCACAACAGAAAATTAACATAAAGAGACTTGATATATATATATATATATATATATATAACTGATATTGGATGTTCTCTCCCCCTTTGTCATCAACAAAAACAAAATGGGAAGAAGAAATACTTCACACAAATAAAATAACACAAAATGTATTCATAAAAACTTAGTCTTAGTTCAAACTAATACAAAATAACAAAATGCAACAATGAGTAAAAAAAATATATCAAATAAGAAAAATAGGAACTCAATTAATCTTCGTCTTCGTCATCTTCGTAATCTTGAGAGGGAGGAGAAAATTGAGCAGTGAATAGGTGAGTAAGATGGGAAATTTGGGATTCAAGAGCATCTTGACGATCCATGAGATAATTGACAGCATTATAAATACTGCGTGGATCATCAAAATCTGCTCGAGGGCGAGAAGAACTAGAAGCAGAAGATGGACGAGCTGAAGTGGCTAAAGGAACTTGGGCTTGGGGGGAAATCCTAGTGGTAGACCTAGGTGGAGAAGCAAGAAGCTTCATGCGTGCTAAACTTGCACAATCAAAGCATTCATAGTGCTTGACAACATTGGTCTCTGAGTCAAGATCGACATCATAAGTACAAAAGACACGAGTAAGTAGGGCACCAAAAGGAAGAAAGGTAGAATGAGACTTATGAAGTCTAGGAAAAATAATGCGACCCCAATTGAGATTGATTTTGCCAAAAATTGCATAGACAGCTTGTTGTAATTTCATGGAATACTGATCATAACTCCCTGTTTTAGGGATGATATTAAATGATAGTATCCGTGCAACAAGTTTTGCAATAGGGGTAATAAATTTATTTGTCATAGGGGGTCCATGATTCGGCAAATAAATTTTAGATAAAATGGAGGCATCGTCCATCAAGACTTCTCCTAACTCAAGTCCCTCAACGTCTATACCCATAATAAGATTAATTCTCTCGGATGTGAGTTTCATCTTCTTTCAGTTTTAGGGTTTTTACAATGATAGCAATGGCTGTGATCAAGGGAAAAAGGATAAAAACTGTCGAGAATGGTCAAAGAAGTGTACCAAAATGAATAGTCACCTCAAGAAATATGCTAAGATTCGAATCGGAAGATAAATAAGTCGCGACAGTCGACTGGTTTTAGTATGCAGTCGACTTAGTCGAGAGTTAATAATAAAAAATAAAAAAATGAACATTTTATTAACACAACTGGTCGGTCGACTGGTTTAGAATCTCAGTCGACTGTCCAGAGCACAAAACTACAGAAAATTTAAAACAATACTTAGCAGTCGACTGAACAACATGTGTAAGTCGACTTACAAAAATAAAATTCAAGAAATATCATGAAAATTACAAATCCCTAGTTCTCTTCTTAAAGTTATAAAGGTGTCTTCTTTAAGGGGTTTGGTAAAAATATCAGCTACTTGTTTATCAGTAGAAATAAAGTCTAAAGAAATGTCTCATTTTAAAACATGATCACGTAGAAAATGATGTCGAATATCAATATGTTTCGTACGTGAGTGTTGAACCGGATTCTTAGATAAGTTAATGGCACTGGTATTATCACCCATTATTGAATGTTTTTCAAAAGAAATACCATAATCTAATAAAGTTTGTTTCATCCATAAAATTTGGGCACAAGCCAAACTTGCAGCGATATATTCGGCTTCTGTAGTAGATAGGGATATCGAATTTTGCTTCTTACTGCACCAAGAAACTAGTGAATGTCCCAAAAAGTGACATGTCCCACTAGTGCTCTTGCGGTCAGTTTTACTGCCAGCAAAATCCGCATCACTATACGACAAAAGTTGAAAATTGTCGGTGCGTGGATAAAATAGACCATAATCAGATGTGCCTTTAATATATCTTAAAATGCGTTTCACAGCTTTCAAGTGAGATTCTTTAGGACTCGACTGATATCTAGCACACAAACATACACTGAACATAATGTCTGGTCTACTAGCAGTTATATATAAGAGTGAGCCAATCATACCTCGATAGAGTTTCTGATCGACACTCTTACCTAATATATCTTTGTCAAGGGTAGTGGTTGTAGCCATAGGTGTGGCCTTACTACATGTGCTATCCATGCTAAACCATTTGAGTAATTCTTTTGCATATTTTTCTTGATTAATGAATATGCCATTTTGTGACTGCTTAATTTGTAGTCCAAGAAAATAATTGAGTTCACCCATGTGACTCATCCCAAACTCGTTTTTCATGTTGTTAGCAAACTCTTGACATAGATTGCTATTAGTAGAACCAAAAATTATATCGTCAACATATATTTGTATGATTAAAATATCATTCTTAATTCTTCTAATAAACAAAGTAGTATCTACTTTACCTATTTCAAAACCTGTTTCTAAAAGAAAAGTCTTCAGTCGATCATACCAAGCACGAGGTGCTTGTTTAAGACCATATAAAACCTTTTTCAATTTAAAAACATGGTTTGGGAATTGTTCATGTTCAAAACCTGGTGGTTGTTTAACATAAATATCCTCCTTTATAAACCCATTAAGGAATGCACTTTTAGCATCCATTTGAAAAAGTGTAAAATTCATAAAACAAGCAAAAGATAATAAGATAAGAATTGATTCTAATCTAGCAACAGGAACATATGTTTCATCAAAATCTATGCCTTCTTCTTGATTATATCCTTGAGCAACTAGTCTAGCTTTGTTCCTTACAACTTGTCCTGATTCATCTAACTTATTCTTGTATACCCATTTAGTACCAATTATAGTATGATCAGGAGGTTATGGAACTAAATCCCATACATCATTCCTTATGAATTGGTTTAACTCATCTTGCATGGCATTCATCCAAATTCATTCTCATATGCTTCTTGTATATTCTTCGGTTCAAAATCCGACAAGAAAGCTGTGTGAGATATCATATTAATATGTGATCTTGTCTGAATACCATGTGAAATGTCATCAATTATTAAGTCATGAGGATGATCTCTAACTTCAACAAAAGATTTTGGTAAAATTGGAGATATCACAACAGGATCAGTCGACTTGACAAGTTCCTCAGTCGACTGTTTCACATCAGTCGACTTGACTTCCTTATCGGTCGACTTATCCACAAGAATAGTTTGTTCTAAAGATGTAATTACTTTATTCAAAGGTGATGAATTAGTTTCATCATCTTCAATTAAATTCGATGAAGGCAGAGATTCATCAAATGTAACATGCATGGATTCTTCAATAGTCATTGTTGACTTGTTGAAGATTCTATATGCTTTACTCCTATTTGAGTATCCTACAAAGATACCCTCATTAGATCTAGGATCAAATTTATCTAAATTATCTTTAGTGTTCAGAATAAAATACTTACAACCAAATATTTTAAAGTAAGAGACCTTAGGAATTTTATTAAAAAATAACTCATAACTAGTTTTCTTTAACTTAGGCCTTATCAAAATTCTGTTTAAAACATAACAAGCTGTAGCAACAGCTTCAGCCCAAAAATACTTAGGTAAATTGCTTTCAACAAGCATGGTACGTGCACATTCTTGCAAAGTCGTATTCATCCTTTCAACCACTCCATTTTGTGGTGAAGCTCTAGGAAATGCAAATGAATGAGTTATACCATTCTTGTTGCAATATTCTGCAAACGTTTCATTTTCAAATTCTCCACCATGATCACTTCTAATAGTGACTATGGTTAGAGACTTTTGATTTTGAATTCGTTTACAAAAATTTGCAAATTCTTCAAAAGCATCATTTTTATGTTTTAAAAAAAAGGTCCAAGTGAATCGTGAAAAATCATCTACTAAAACAAATACATATCTACTTTTATTTAAAGAAGTAACTCTAGTAGGGCCAAATAAATCCATATGAATTAATTCGTGCGGCCTACTAGTAGAAATTACTTCTTTTGTTTTAAAAGTAGATTTAATTTGTTTACCTAGTTGACATGCATCACATAACTTATCCTTTTTAAAGGATAGTCTTGGCAGCCCTTTAACTAGGTTGTACTTAGACAATTTAGAGAGATTTTTCATATTCACATGACCAAAATATCTATGCCAAAGCCAAGAATCATTATTAGAAGCTACTAAACAAAAATCATTTGAAAACTCATTTGCTTTCAAACATAACTCATAAATGTTATTTTTCCTAAAACCTTGAAAAATTATGTTTTGCATGGTAGAATCATAAATTAAACAAGCATCTTTTTCAAACATGATTTTATAACCTTTATCACAAAGTTGACTAATACTTAACAGATTATGCTTAAGTCCACTAACTAATAAAACATTTTCTATAGAAGGGTTAGTGTCCTTACCGACCATACCAATTCCTATGACTTTTCCTTTATTGTTGTAACCAAATGTAACTGTTCCTCCATCAATATTTTGTATGGTAGATAGGAGGTTGGCATGACCAGTCATATGCTTAGAACATCCGCTGTCAAGTATCCAACGATCATTCTTAGGTACCTATAAAATATCCAATGTGAATATGATACCTTTTTCACTGGATCCAAAAAAATATTAGTTTGTGGGAAACCAAACCCATGATGAGTTTGATTTTCCACCATAAGCAGAAATGAAATTAGCAGAATTACATACATTCAGCATATATGAATTTATATAAGCAATATATCTTTCGAACTCAGGTTGACTGGAACCCATACATATTTGCTCTGTCCAGTTGACTTTATAACACCTTTCAGTCGACTGGGAGGTAGTATAGGTCGACTTATATGAGGTTTTAGTCTTGTTGAATAAGACTTAGTACCTCTGGACAGGTGACTGGTGGATGGATGCAGTCGACTTGGCTGAATTTTAGATTTGCTTTTATCAGTAGGACTCACAAATTTAGGCTTTTCAAAGAACTCATAAAGTTTATGTTTAACACTATAAATGGATATAGGCTTATTTATACTAGTGTTCTTAGAAGAATGATCTTTTTCAAGTGATTTTTTAAAACCAAGTCCAAACTTTTGACTAGATTTTACTTGATTCTGAAGAACATCATTTAAATTCTCTTTTCCTTTATTAAACTTAGATACGTTCTTGGATATCTCTTCATAATTTTTCTTTAGAGATTCAAGATCCATATATAAACTTGAAATACGAGAATTTAAAGATTTTACTTCTTTATCAAGGTTAAGATTCTCTTGAGAAAGTGTTTGATTAACTTTTTCTAAGTTCTTAACTCTAATCTTTTCCTTTTTAAGTTCTTGAAAAATTTCATTAAAGGCATCAAGTAAATCATTTAAATCATACTCATTACTTACTTGATTTTGAGATGCCATGAAGCACACGTTTGCAACCTCATTGGTTTCATCAATTTCTTCTTCCGAAGAAGAATCGCTATCATCCCAACTTGCTTGGTATGCTTTTTTGTTTTTGACGAACTTGTTCTTTGTGTACTTATCCTTCTTGAAGTTGGATGTCTTTCCCTTGGATTTTGTGTTCTCTAGTGGACAGTCCTTCTTCATATGGCCTGCCTTGTTGCACCTGAAACAAGTTGGAAGATCATTAGAATCTTTAATTTTTGAATTAAACTTACCTTTTCTTAGGAATTTTTTGAATCTCCATGTGAACATGGCAATCTCTTCCTCATCTTCTTCTTCATCTTCGGAGTCTGACATGGCTTTGAATGCTAATGTCTTCTTCTTTGATTGTTGTGGTTCGGCATCCTTCTTGCGTTCTTCAATTTGTACCTCATAAGCCATAAGATTTCCCACAAGATTCTCAAGAGAAAGTTGTGATAAATTATTGGCCTCTTCTATGGCGGTGGTCTTCTTCTCCCATTCGGGGGTTAGTGCACGGAGTACCTTTCTCACCATCTCTGCTTGAGTGTATGTCTTCCCAAGTGCCACAAGTGAGTTTGTAATGTTTGTGAATCTAGTAATCATCTCGGACACATTCTCATTCTCCTTCATGCGGAACATTTCAAACTTGTGAACAAGAACAAATATTTTAGATTCTTTCACTTTGTTTGTTCCTTCATGAGTTACCTTAAGTGTATGGCAAATTTGATGTGCGGTTGTTGCATTGGACACATGGTTGAACTCCTTCTTTGTAAGGGCACAGAATAACGCATTCATTGCTTTTGCATTGTTCATTGTTTGGTTTTTCATGTCATCGTTCCATTGTGCATATGGAATAGTAGGAGCGGTGTACTCTGTTTTCGTCATGTTCCATATTTCATAGTTGATGGATTGTAGGTAGATCTTCATTCTACACTTCCAATAATTGTAATTTGTTCCATCGAAGAGGGGTGGCCTTTGTGTAGATTGGCCTTCATGGTACTGATTTGCATTTGAAGTAGTTGTCATTGCACTCAACCAGGCTCTGATACCAAGTGTTGGATCCTGTAGGCAAGGCAAGAAACACTAGAGGAGGGGTGAATAGTGTTTTATAAAAATAAAAAGCGGAATTAAGATTTTCTTCTGCTAAGTTGACTTGAAGATGAGACAGTCAACCTATCACACAAATTTTCAGAGAGTAGACGAGTCTGATCAGTCGACTTACAGAAGTACACAGTCGACTGTCCAGACAAGTTTCACAGAAAAATTATAAACTGAGAAAAATGAAATGCAAGTTCAAAGAGATACAACCACAGAGTGCACACGATGTATCCTGGTTCGGTCCTCCCGACCTACATCCAGTCCCCAAGCAACCCACTTGAGATTTTCCACTATTCTTGAAAAAAATTACAAGAATACCCTACGGCATTAGAAAACAACCTTGTCCAACCCGTAGTTCTTTCTCAAAACTAGAGAAAGCAACTCACTCTTCCACCAAGAGTGACAAACCTGACTCTACATCCCAGAGTCCTACTCTCCAACCAAGAGGAAAAGAAAAAAATAAAATTGTTTACAATCAACCTATAGCCTTGTTGTGATTGTGATTTTGTACGTGGCTATTTGGTCGACTTCTAAATTCAGTCCAAAACAAAATCGATGTTATGCTGGATTGAAAACAGAGAACCAAGACTTAGTGAGTTTGAAAATTTTTCTCTCTTGAATGCACAATACTTAAACTTTTTCTCAAAAATGCTTGAAACTTTTCCATGGTGATTCTAAGGCTCTATTTATAGATTAGAATCCCTGGACGTTAAAAAAATAGTTTCTTACACTGTTAAACAACGGATAAATAACGGATAATAGTTTTGAATTCGAAAAAACAACTTTTGAAATCAGTAAACTGTCGAAATCACTTGAACAGTCGATTGGGTTGCCTTTATGAGTCGACTGGTCAGAGTTTGAATAAGATCAGACAGTTTTGTACAGATTCAGTCGACTGGTTCTAAACGGCAGTCGACTGGTACTTAACAGCTGTTCTAGTTCAAGCTGTTTCGACCTTTAGATTTTGTAAAACACACAGTTACAAAAATTATGTGTGAGTGTGTGTGTGTGTGACAAGGCTGTATATCAATCTAAGACTCAACAAAGAGAAAATTACATTGTACAGGACACACAATAATATAAGACATTGAAGCTTTGGTCTTGACTTGAGTCTTGAGTCTTGAGTGAAGCTTTAGCCATTGTCTTTATCTGGAGCTTTGCTTGATCATTGTTCAGCTTTAGAATATTGTGACTTGCTTGATCAATTTGCTTTGAGGCCTTTGTGTATCATACATGATAACCTTTGATACAACCTGCATATGAAGCATAGCACAACAAATTTTGCATTATGTTGTAATCATCAAAATCAAGAATCAACAGTTCTTTATCCCCGGGATCAGAGTGAGCCCTATCCGAGAACAAGCGAAGAATCACGAATGAGAAAGGGCCAATAAATCATAGAAGGACGGATCCGACCAATGTCACCCTCATCTGGTTCCTCGCTTCGACAAGTTCACCCTGCTAAATACTGACATATCCACCGTCTTCATGGATATTGTGGGAAACGGGCTACTCCGTCTCCCTCCTATGATGAACCCAACAAACACAAGGAGGGATAAGGTCGATGGTGCCGGTTCCATAATGACCATAGCCATGACACGAGCGAGTGTTGAGCCCTTAAGATGAAATCAAAGCTCTTATATGTCTAGGGAACATCTCCAACTACACTCAGAAGAAAAAGTCGAGCATCCACCGGCTCGACGAGCTACCAAGCGCACAAAGAAAGACCCCCAGTCCCAAGACTTGGGACATATGGCTTATTTTCCATTCATCCATGGAGGCCCTTTAGGTGGGAAATCCAACTCCTCCAGAAAGGCATTCAGAGAAGTCAATTATGTGCACAACGTCTCACCCCCACTAAGATCGGGGGAGTTCTAGTAACTTTCTCGGATAAAGATGTTGAAGGTATCGGCACACCTCACTACGAAGCACTAGTGATCAGCTTTTCAATGTCCAACCACGAAGTGCACCGCATAATGGTGGACAGTGGTAGCTCAGTAAACATCCTCTTCTTAGAAGCTTTCTAAGGCCTCAATCTCTGCAGGGACCATCTGAAATCCGTTGGGTATACCCTCCATGGGTTCTCTGGGTTTCCTGTCCAGATTGAAGGAATTGTCACTCTCGACGTAATAGCAGGAAAAGTTCCATCCACCCGAACTGAGGTAATGGAATTCATGGTCGTCGACATGAATGATGCTTACAATTTCATTATCGACCACCCTAACCTAGCGGCTCTCCACGGCATAGCCTCGGCCTTCCATATGAAGATGAAGTTTTCCACATCAGTTGTGGTAGGAGAGGTTATGGAAAGGCAAGAAATGGGTGGCTCGGACGTGTTACACGACAATAATAGGGGGCTCGGTCCTCCTGCTCGAAGCCTTGGAGCTCCCTCAAGAACGAAACCAGATCGTATCCGAGCCAGTAGATGACCTAGAAGAGGTCCCCTTCTACCGTGATGATCTATCTAAGTGTTTTTGAATTAGCCAAAACCTCTCTCTCCAATTAAAGGAAGAACTCGTCAGTTGCATCAAAGCGAATCAGGACTTGTTTGCTTGGACCGCTGCTAACATGCATGGCATCTCAGAAGATCTAATCATGCACTGCCTAAGTGTCAACCTAGATGTCAAGTCCGTCCAACATAAGCGCCGCATGTTCACTCTTGATAGGCAGGAAGTAGTCAAAGAAAAGGTCGGCAAGCTCTTAGTCACTCACTTCATTGCCGAAGAATCCCTTTCTGCTTCCTAGCATTGATGCCCTAATTGATGCCACTTCCGGACATGAGCTCCTTAGCTTCATGGATAATTTTTTGGGGTACAATTAGTTCTGAATGTTCCCTCACAACATCCCAAATACATCCTTCATCATCGACCAAGGCTCTACTGCTATCGGATCATGCCCTTCTGAATAAAGAATGTCAGTGCCACTTATCAACAGTTGGTAAATGAGGTCTTAAAGAACAAATCGGTTGAAACATAGAAATCTATGTAGATGATATGCTTGTGAAGAGTCATAGGAAGGAAGACCATGTGGACGATCTTTGGGGAGAAGTGCCTCCTTTTCTTCAAGGTCATTCAAGGATCAAATGGCTTCGAGTGGGGAGAAGCGCAACAAGAAGCCTTTGAATAGGTCAAGGTGTATCCCCCCTATCCCCCCCCCCCCAAGAAAGGCAAAACTTGGGGAAGTACTCTGCCTCTACTTCCACCTCGGATCAGACCCTCAGTGTCGTCTTATTAAGGGAGGAAGACATGGCCCATAAGCCAATTTATGATGTGAGCAAGTTATTTCATGATGTCGAGCTTCGTTATTCTAAGATGGAGAAGATGATCTATGCTCTCATAACAGCCGCCCGAAAACTCCGCTCCTACTTCCAAGAACACTCTATCACAGTCCTCATCGACCAACCCCTCAAGCAAGTATTTCACAGGTCGGAGTACTCTGGGCGACTCATGAAGTGGTCCATCGAATTAAGCCAGCACGACATCAGCTATCGGCCGAGGATTGCTATCATGGCCCAAGCCTTAGCTAAATTCATTATCGAAAGCACTATTCCTGATCCTCTCGAGGAAGGCAGAGATCCTCCGGTATGGAGTGTCTAAGTTGATGGCTGCTTTTGCATCGAAGGGAGTGGGGCCGATGTCCCTGTCAAAGTTAGCTTCCTGCTCCTTCGAAGGACTCAACCATACTATACTCATTGAGATCCTACCCAAGTCGAGCATCAAAAAGGAAGCTTTGGAACTCATGGTCGTCTTTCCTCAAACACCAGGAGACAATTGGATGAAATTCTTGATCGATTTCCTCGACAAGGGAGGTCTGTGTAATAGCTGAAAGATACACACTTGTTGAAGGAGTCATGTACAAGCACTTGGCAGACTTTATATGCGATTCCTCGCACCCGAGGAGACAAAGTATGCTCTTAGATAAGTACATGAAGGGATCGGTGGCAAACACATGGTCAAGATGTCCCTAACACGAAAGATCCTTAATCATGGATACTATTGGCCCACACTCCTCGACGATGCCGTAGAGTACGTTCGCTAATGCGCCCCCTGCCAAAAATTCTCTCTGATCAAGTGAGTAACCCAAGTTGACCACTGCTCCATGTCAAGTCCTATCCCCATCACCATGTGGGGAATGGATCTACTCAGGTCGTTTCCTTCCACGACTGAACATCAAAACTTCTTAGTAGTAACCATTAACTACTTCACGAAGTGGATCAAAGCGGAACCATTGGACTCCATCACCGACTAGAAGATTCTGTAATTCTTTTGGAAAAATATTGTCTACAGATTTAGGATCCCCCACATCATTGTCACCGACAATGGAACCCAATTCACCGCCCAGAAATTCCACACTTTCTACTCAGATCACGGGATCGAACAATGTTTCTCTTCCATCTCACATCCTCAAACCAATGGTCAAGTTGAAAACACCAACAGGAAGATCCTTGATGACCTCAAGAAGAGGCTCAGTGAAGCTCCAAAGGGATTGGTCGAGGAGCTCCCGAGTGTAGTTTTGTAATATCCTGATTTTCATTTATGAAATTATTATTTATTTATTTATTTTTGTACGTATTGTGCACGTGCAAATTTTGCAGTATAAAATTTTATAATTATTTTCATTTCATAGACAAATGAGTATATATATATATATATATATATATATATATATATATATATATATATATATATATATATATATATATATATATATATATATATATATATATGTAGGTCTCCTCCATTTGTTTTTATTAAAGCCCATCTTTCCTTAATAAATATAAGTTTCTTTTATAGCCTAACTTAATTTATTTTTTAAGTAGGCTAATTTTGCCCATTAAATAAAAGCCCATGAGTTTATTTTCTTTTAAATACAACTTGTAAGGTAGACAATTTTCATAGATTATTTTTATAATAAATAAAACGTACAACTTTTAAAATGGGGATTATTGAATACACGTGCATTGCACGTACACGTGTATTGTGCACTTCATT